>JALMGA010000002.1:94730333-94852833 GCA_023333525.1 Aspidoscelis tigris stejnegeri
GCCAGGGCTAGGTTTAGAGTGAGGGAGAAGGTGAGGGTTAGGATTAGGGCTAGGGCTAGGGCTAAGGGTAGGGCTAGGGCTAGGGCTAGGGCTAGGGCTAGGGCTAGGGCTAGGGCTAGGGTTACGTTTAGGGGTACGGCGAGGGCTAGGGCTAGGGCTAGGGCTAGGGTTAAGCTTAAAGTTAGGATTGGGCTAGTGCTAGTGCTAGGACTAGGGTTAGGGTTAAGGTTAGTGTTAGTGTTAGGGTTAGGGTTAGGTTTAAGGGCCAGGGTTAGGGCTAGGGCTGGGCTAAGGTTAGGGTTTGGGCTGGGTGAGGGAGAGGGAGAGGGAGATGAAGAGGGTTAGGGCTAGGCCTAGGGCGATGACTGGGCTAAGGTTAGGGTTTGGGTTACGGTTAGGGTTAGGTTTAGGGTGAGGGTTACGGGTAGGGCTAGGGCTAGGGCTAGGGCCAGGGCTAGGGCTAGGGCTAGGGCTAGGCTTAGGGCTAGGGCTAGGCTTAGCGTTACGGTCAGGGCGACTCGTTGGGCTAGGGCTAGATACAGGGCTGAGCTAGCGTGAGGGTGATGGTGATGGTGAGGGCTTGGGCTAGGGCTTGGGCTAGGGCTAGGGCTACGGCTAGGACTAGGGTTAGGGTTAAGGTTAGTGTTAGTGTTAGGGTTAGGGTTAGGGTTAGGGTTAGGTTTTAGGGCCATGGTTAGGGCTAGGGCTGGGCTAAGGTTAGGGTTTGGGTTGGGGTGAGGGAGAGGGAGAGGGAGAGCGAGATGAAGAGGGTTAGGGCTAGGGCTAGGGCGATGACTGGGCTAAGGTTAGGGTTTGGGTTAGGGTTAAGGTTAGGTTTATGGTGAGGGTTAGGGCTAGGGGTAGGGCTAGGGCTAGGGCTAGGGCTAGGGCTAGGGCTAGGGCTAGACTTAGGGCTAGGGCTAGGCTTAGGGATACGGTCAGGGCGACTCGTTGGGCTAGGGCTAGATACAGGGCTGAGCTAGCGTGAGGCTGATGGTGAGGGCTTTGGCTAGGGCTTGGGCTAGGGCTAGGGCTAGGGCTAGGGCTAGGGCTAGGGCTAGGACTAGGGTTAGGGTTAAGGTTAGTGTTAGTGTTAGGATTAGGGTTAGGTTTTAGGGCCAGGGTTAGGGCTAGGGCTGGGCTAAGGTTAGGGTTTGGGTTGGGGTGAGGGAGAGGGAGAGGGAGATGAAGAGGGTTAGGGCTAGGGCTAGGGCGATGACTGGGCTAAGGTTATGGTTTGGGTTAGGGTTAGGTTTAGGTTTATGGTGAGGGTTAGGGCTAGGGCTAGGGCTAGGGCTAGGGCTAGGGCTAGACTTAGGGCTAGGGCTAGGCTTAGGGTTACGGTCAGGGCGACTCGTTCGGCTAGGGCTAGATACAGGGCTGAGCTAGCGTGAGGGTGATGGTGATGGTGAGGGCTTGGGCTAGGGCTAGGGCTAGGGCTAGGGCTAGGGCTAGGGCTGGGGCTAGGGTTACGTTTAGGGGTACGGCGAGGGCTAGGGCTAGGGCTAGGTTTAAGCGTAATGGTAGGATTGGGCTAGGGCTAGTACCAGGGCTAGGGTTAGGGTTAGGGTTAGGTTTTAGGGCCACGGTTAGGGATTGGGCTGGGCTAAGGTTAAGGTTTGGGTTAGGGTTAGGGTGAGGATGAGGGTTAGGGTCAGGGTGAGGGTTAGGGTCAGGGTCAGGGTCAGGGTGAGGAAGAGGGAAAGGGTGAGGGTGAGGGTGAGGGTGAGGGCTAGGGCTAGGGCTAGGGCTAGGGCTGGGCTAAGGTTAGGGTTTGAGTTAGGGTTAGGTTTAGGGTGACGGTGACGGTTAGGGCAAGGGCTAGGGCTAGGGCTAGGGCTAGGGCTAGGGCTAGGGCTAGGGCTAGGGTTAGGGCTAGGCTTAGGGCTAGGGCCAGGGCTAGTGTTATGGTTATGGTTATGGTTACGGTTAGGGCGACGGGTTGGGCTAGGGCTAGAAGCAGGGCTGAGCTAGCGTGAGAGTGAGGGCAAGGGCTAGGGCTAGGGCTAGGGTTAAGGTTAAGGTTAGGATTGGGCTAGGGCTAGGGCTAGTGCTAGGGCTAGGGCTAGGGTTAGGGTTAGTGTTAGGGTTAGTGTTAGGTTTTAGGGCAAGTGTTAGGGCTAGGGCTGGGTAAGGTTAGGGTTTGGGTGAGGGTGAGGGTGAGGGAGAGGGAGAGGGTTAGGGTGAGGGTTAGGGCTAGGGCTATGACTGGGCAAAGGTTAGGGTTTGGGTTAGGGTTAGGGTTAGAGTTAGGCTTAGTGTTAGGGTTAAGGTTAGGGCTAGGACTAGGCTTAGGGCTAGGCTTAGGGCTAGGGGTAGAGCTAGTGTTATGGTTACGGTTAGGGTGACGGGTTGGGCTAGGGCTAGAGCCAGGGCTGAGGTAGCATGAGGGTGAGGGATAGGGATAGGGATAGGGCTAGGGCTTGGGTTAGGGCTAGGGCTAGGGCTAGGGCTAGGGCTAGGGCTAGGGCTAGGGCTTGGGCTAGGGCTAGGGCTAGGGCTAGGGCTAGGGCTAGGGCTAGGGCTCGGGCTAGGGTTTGGTTTAGGCCTAGGCCTAGTGCTACGACTAGGGTTAGGGATAGGGATAGGGTTAAGGCTTGGGCTTGGGCTATGTCTAGGTTTAGGGTTAGGGCTAGGGTTAGGGCTAGGGTTAGGGTTAGGATTAGGCCTAGGCCTAGTGCTACGATTATGGCTATGGCTACAGCTCGGGCTCGGGCTCGGGGTCGGGCTCGGGCTAGGATTAGGCTTAGGTCTAGGGATAGGTTTCGGGCTATTTCTACATCTACGGCCAGAGCACGGCTAGGCTGAGGGTGAGGGTGAAGGTGAGGGTTAGTGTTAGGGCTAGGGCTAGGGCTAGGGTTAGAGTTAGGGTTTGTGTTAGGGTTCCGGCTTGGGTTAGGGCTAGGGTTAGGCTTACGCTTAGGCTTACGCTTAGGGTTAGGGTTAGGCCTAGTGCTACGGCTAGGGCTAGGGCTTAAGCTAGGGTCAGGGCTAGGCCTAGGGAAGTGCTGCCGCTAGGGCTAGGGCTAGGGCTACGGCTAGGGTTAGGGCTAGGCCTAGGCCTAGGGCTAGGATTAGGACTAGGACTGGGATTAGGACTAGGACTACGACTAGGACTAGGGCTAGAGCTAGGGCTAGGGCTAGGGCTAGGGCTAGGGCTAGGGCTAGGTTTAGGGTTACGATTAGGCCTAGGCCTAGGGCTACGATTATGGCTATGGCTAAAGCTCGGGTTAGGATTGGGCTAGTGCTAGTGCTAGTGCTAGGGTTAGGGTTAAGGTTAGTGTTAGTGTTAGGGTTAGGGCTTCGTTTTAGGGCCAGAGTTAGGGCTAGGGCTGGGCTAAGGTTAGGGCTAGGATTAGGGCTAGGATTAGGGCTAGGCCGAGGGCTAGGACTAGGACTAGGGCTAGGGCTAGGGCTAGGGCTAGGGCTAGGGCTAAGGCTAGGGCTAGGGCTAGGGCTAGGGCTAGGGCTAGGGTTAGGCTTAAGGCTAGGGCTTCGGCTTCGGCTTGGGCCAGGGTTAGGTTTAGGGTTAGGGCTAGGGATAAGATTAGGGTTAGGGTTAGGGTAACTTATCAACAGATAACTTGAAGCAGATGGAAGAAGCAAGTAAAGGGACATGGACAAAATTACGTGAAAAATTCTCTGCCAAGAATCCTGAAGAAGATTCCAAATGATCATCTCTTGTTCCTTTTCACTTTTTAAGAAGTGCTGTCTCATGCCAATCTTTTTGAACGTGGAATGTTTTTCCCATTTGTTTACATGCAATGTCATAATTATTCTTATGTTTTTATTATATTTATTGTTGTTAACCGCCCGGATTGGTTCGCCACAGGGCGGTATAGAAATAATAATAATAATAATAATAATTATTATTATTATTATTATTATTATTATTATTATTATTATTATTATTATTATTATTATTATTATTATTATTATTATTATTATTATTATTATTATTATTATTATTATTATTATTATTATTATGGTTAGAGTTTGCACTAGGGCTAGGGCTGGGCTACGGTTAGGGTTAGGACTAGGACTAGGATTAGGGCTAGGGCTAGGGCTAGGTCTAGGTCTAGCGCTAGATCTAGGCCTAGGGTTAGGGTTACGATTAGGCCTAGGCCTAGTGCTACGATTATGGCTATGGCTAAAGCTCGTCCTCGGGCTTGGGCTTGGGCTCGGGCTCGGGCTCGGGCTAGGATTTGGCTTAGGGCCAGGGCCAGGGTTAGGGTTAGGGCTATTGCTAGGACTAGGGCCAGGCCAGGGCTAGGGTTAGGGTGAGGGTGAAGGTGAGGGTTAGTATTAGGGCTAGGGCTAGGGCTAGGGCTAGGGCTCGGGATAGGGCTAGGGTTTGGTTGAGGCCTAGGCCTAGTGCTACGCCTAGGGATAGGGATAGGGATAGGGTTACGGCTAGGGTTAGGCTTAGGCTTAGGGCTTGGGCTTGGGCTAGGTTTAGGGTTAGGGCTAGGGCTAGGGCTAGGGTTAGGGCTAGGGTTAGTGTTAGGATTAGGCCTAGGCCTAGTGCTACGATTATGGCTATGGCTAAATCTCGGGCTCGGGCTCGGGCTACGATTAGGCTTAGGTCTAGGGATAGGTTTCGGGCTATTTCTACATCTACGGCCAGAGCAGGGCTAGGTTGAGGGTGAGGGTGAAGGTGAGGGTTAGTGTTAGGGCTAGGGCTAGGCTTAGAGTTAGGGTTTGTGTTAGTTTTCCGGCTTGGGTTAGGGCTAGGGTTAGGCTTAGGCTTAGGCTTACGCTTAGGGTTAGGGTTAGGCCTAGTGCTACGGCTAATGCTAGAGCTAGGGCTAGGGGTAGGGGTAGGGTTAGGGCTAGGGCTAGGGTTAGGATTAGGCCTAGGCCTAGCGCTACGATTATGGCTATGGCTAAACCTCGGGATAGGATTGGGCTAGGGCTAGTGCTAGTGCTAGTGCTAGGGTTAGGGATAAGGTTAGTGTTAGGGTTAGGGTTAGGGCTAGGTTTTATGGCCAGGGTTATGGCTAGGGCTGGGCTAGGATTAGGGCTAGGATTAGGGCTAGGGTTAGGGCTAGGCCGAGGGCTAGGACTAGGGCTAGGGCTAGGGCTAGGGCTAGGGCTAGGGCTAGGGCTAGGGCTAGGGCTAGGGCTAGGGCTAGGGCTAAGGCTAGGGCTAGGGCTAGGGCTAGGGCTAGGGCTAGGGATAAGATTAGGGTTAGGGTTAGGGTTAGGGTTAGGGTTAGATTTTGCACTAGGGCTAGGGCTGGGCTACGGTTAGGGTTTGGTTTAGGACTAGGACTAAGACTAGTACTAGGACTAGGACTGCATCTAGGGCTAGGGCTATGCTAGGCCTAGGCCGAGGGCTAGGGCTGGGGCTAGGGTTAGGGGTAGGGGTACGGCGAGGGCTAGGGCTAGGGCTCGGGCTTGGGCCAGGGTTAGGGTTAGGGCTATTGCTAGGACTAGGGCCAGGCCAGCGCTAGGTTTAGGGTGAGGGAGAAGGTGAGGGTTAGGATTAGGGCTAGGGCTAAGTGTAGGGCTAGGGCTAGGGCTAGGGCTAGGGCTAGGGCTAGGGCTAGGGCTAGGGCTAGGGCTAGGGCTAGGGCTAGGGCTAGGGCTAGGGCTAGGGCTAGGGCTTGGGCCAGGGTTAGGGTTAGGGTTAGGGCAAGGGCTAAGGATAAGAATAGGGTTAGGGTTAGGGTTAGAGTTTGCACTAGGGCTAGAGCTGGGCTACGGTTAGGGTGAGGACTAGGACTAGGACTAGGACTAGGACTAGGACTAGGACTAGGAGTAGGACTAGGACTAGGACTAGGACTACTTTTAGGGCTAGGGCTATGCTAGGCCTAGGCCGAGGGCTAGCCCTAGCCCTAGCCCTAATCCTAAACCTAACCCTAACCCTAACCCTAACCCTAACCCTAACCCAAACCCTAACCTTTGCCCAGTCGTAGCCCTAGACCTAACCCTCACCCTCACCCTCACCCTCACCCTCTCCCTCTCCCTCTCCCTCTCCCTAACCCTCACCCTCACCCTGACCCTGACCCTGACCCTCACCCAAACACTAACCCTAACACTAACCCTAACACTAACACTAACACTAACACTAACACTAACCCTAGCCCTAGCACTAGCCGTAGCCCAATCCTAACCTTAACCCTAGCCCTAGCCCTCGCCGTACCCCTAACCCTAATCCTACCCCAGCCCTAGCCCTCGGCCTAGGCCTAGCACACCCCTAGCCCTAGAAGTAGTCCTAGTCCTACGGCCAGAGCAGGGCTAGGCTGAGGGTGAGGGTGAAGGTGAGGGTTAGTGTTAGGGCTAGGGCTAGGGCTAGGCTTAGAGTTAGGGTTTGTGTTAGGGTTCCGGCTTGGGTTAGGGCTAGGGTTAGGCTTACGCTTAGGCTTACGCTTAGGGTTAGGTTTAGGCCTAGTGCTACGGCTAGGGCTAGGGCTTAAGCTAGGGTCAGGGCTAGGCCTAGGGAAGTGCTGCGGCTAGGGCTAGGGCTAGGGTTAGGGCTAGGCCTAGGCCTAGAGCTAGAAATAGGACTAGGACTGGGATTAGGACTTGGACTAGGACTAGGGCTAGGGCTAGGGCTAGGGCTTGGGCTAGGGCTAGGGCTAATGTTAGGGTTACGGTCAGGGCGACGGGTTGGGTTAGGGCTAGATACAGGGCTGAGCTAGACTGAGGGTGAGGGTTAGGACTAGGACCAGGACTAGGACTACTTCTAGGGCTAGGGCTATGCTAGGCCTAGGCCGAGGACTAAAGCTGGGGTAGGATTAGGGTTAGGGGTACGGCGAGGGCTAGGGCTAGGGTTAAGGTTAGGATTGGGCTACGGCTAGTGCTAGGGCTAGGGTTAGGGTTAGTGTTAGTGTTAGTGTTAGGGTTAGTGTTAGGGTTAGTGTTTGGGTGAGGGTCAGGGTCAGGGTCAGGGTGAGGGTGAGGGTGAGGGTTAGGGAGAGGGAGAGGGAGAGGGTGAGGGTGAGGGTGAGGGTTAGGTCTAGGGCTACGACTGGGCAAAGGTTAGGGTTTGGGTTAGGGTTAGGGTTAGGGTTAGGGTTAGGTTTAGGATTAGGGCTAGGGCTAGGGCTAGCCCTCGGCCTAGGCCTAGCATAGCCCTAGCCCTAGAAGTAGTCCTAGTCCTAGTCCTAGTCCTAGTCCTAGTCCTAGTCCTAGTCCTAGTCCTAGTCCTAGACCTAGTCCTAGTCCTAGTCCTAGTCCTAGTCCTAGTCCTAGTCCTAGTCCTCACCCTAACCGTAGCCCAGCTCTAGCCCTAGTGCAAACTCTAACCCTAACCCTAACCCTAATCTTATCCTTAGCCCTTGCCCTAACCCTAACCCTAACCCTGGCCCAAGCCCTAGCCCTAGCCCTAGCCCTAGCCCTAGCCCTACCCTTAGCCCTAGCCCTAATCCTAACCCTCACCTTCTCCCTCACCCTAAACCTAGCGCTGGCCTGGCCCTAGTCCTAGCAATAGCCCTAACCCTAACCCTGGCCCAAGCCCGAGCCCTAGCCCTAGCCCTCGCCGTACCCCTACCCCTAACCCTAGCCCCAGCCCTAGCCCTCGGCCTAGGCCTAGCATAGCCCTAGCCCTAGATGTAGTCCTAGTCCTAGTCCTAGTCTTAGTCCTAGTCCTAAACCAAACCCTAACCGTAGCCCAGCCCTAGCCCTAGTGCAAAATCTAACCCTAACCCTAACCCTAACCCTAACCCTAATCTTATCCCTAGCCCTAGCCCTAGCCCTAGCCCTAGCCCTAGCCCTAGCCTTAGCCCTAGCCCTAGCCCTAGCCCTAGCCCTAGCCCTAGCCCTAGCCCTAGCCCTAGCCCTAGTCCTAGCCCTCGGCCTAGCCCTAACCCTAGCCCTAATCCTAGCCCTAATCCTAGCCCAGCCCTAGCCATAACCCTGGCCATAAAACCTAGCCCTAACCCTAACCCTAACACTAACCTTAACCCTAACCCTAGCACTAGCACTAGCACTAGCCCTAGCCCAATCCTATCCCGAGGTTTAGCCATAGCCATAATCGTAGCGCTAGGCCTAGGCCTAATCCTAACCCTAGCCCTAGCCCTAGCCCTAGCCCTAGCCCTAGCCCTAGCCCTAGCCCTAGCCCTAGCCCTAGCCCTAGCCCTAGCCCTAGCCCTAGCCCTAGCCCTAGCCCTAGCCCTAGCCCTAGCCCTAGCCCTAGTCCTAGTCCTAGTCCTAATTCCAGTCCTCGTCCAAGCCCTAGGCCTAGCCCTAGCCCTAACCCTAGCCCTAGCCCTAGCCCTAGCTCTAGCATTAGCCGTAGCACTAGGCCTAACCCTAACCCTAAGCGTAAGCCTAAGCCTAAGCCTAAGCCTAGCCCTAACCCAAGCCGGAACACTAACACAAACCCTAACTCTAAGCCTAGCCCTAGCCCTAACACTAACCCTCACCTTCACCCTCACCCTCAGCCTAGCCCTGCTCTGGCCGTAGATGTAGAAATAGCCCGAAACCTATCCCTAGACCTAAGCCTAATCGTAGCCCGAGCCCGAGCCCGAGATTTAGCCATAGCCATAATCGTAGCACTAGGCCTAGGCCTAATCCTAACACTAACCGTAGCCCTAACCCTAGCCCTAGCCCTAGCCCTAACCCTAAACCTAGCCCAAGCCCAAGCCCTAAGCCTAAGCCTAACCCTAGCCGTAACCCTATCCCTATCCCTATCCCTAGGCATAGCACTAGGCCTAGGCCTCAACCAAACCCTAGCCCTATCCCGAGCCCTAGCCCTAGCCCTAGCCCTAGCCCTAATACTAACCCTCACCTTCACCCTCACCCTCACCCTAACCCTAGCCCTGGCCTGGCCCTAGTCCTAGCAATAGCCCTAACCCTAACCCTGGCCCTAAGCCAAATCCTAGCCCGAGCCCGAGCCCGAGCCCAAGCCCAAGCCCGAGGACGAGCTTTAGCCATAGCCATAATCGTAGCACTAGGCTTAGGCCTAATCGTAACCCTAACCCTAGGCCTAGATCTAGCGCTAGACCTAGCCCTAGCCCTAGTCCTAGTCCTAGTCCTAACCCTAACCGTAGCCCAGCCCTAGCCCTAGTGCAAACTCTAACCATAATAATAATAATAATAATAATAATAATAATAATAATAATAATAATAATAATAATAATAATAATAATAATAATAATAATAATAATAATAATAATAATAATAATAATAATAATAATAATAATAATAATATTTATTTGTATACCGCCCTGTGGCGAACCAATCCGGGCGGTTAACAACAATAAATATAATAAAAACATAAGAATAATTATGACATTGCATGTAAACAAATGGGAAAAACATTCCACGTTCAAAAAGATTGGCATGAGACAGCACTTCTTAAAAAGTGAAAAGGAACAAGAGATGATCATTTGGAATCTTCTTCAGGATTCTTGGCAGAGAATTTTTCACGTAATTTTGTCCATGTCCCTTTACTTGCTTCTTCCATCTGCTTCAAGTTATCTGTTGATAAGTTACCCTAACCCTAACCCTAATCTTATCCCTAGCCCTAACCCTAAACCTAACCCTGGCCCAAGCTGAAGCCGAAGCCCTAGCCTTAAGCCTAACCCTAGCCCTAGCCCTAGCCCTAGCCCTAGCCCTAGCCCTAGCCTTAGCCCTAGCCCTAGCCCTAGCCCTAGCCCTAGCCCTAGCCCTAGCCCCAGCCCTAGCGCTAGTCCTAGTCCTAGCCCTCGGCCTAGCCCTAATCCTAGCCCTAATCCTAGCCCTAACCTTAGCCCAGCCCTAGCCCTAACTCTGGCCCTAAAACGAAGCCCTAACCCTAACACTAACCTTAACCCTAACCCTAGCACTAGCACTAGCACTAGCCCAATCCTAACCCGAGCTTTAGCCATAGCCATAATCGTAGCCCTAGGCCTAGGCCTAATCGTAACCCTAAACCTAGCCCTAGCCCTAGCCCTAGCCCTAGCCCTAGCTCTAGCCCTAGTCCTAGTCGTAGTCCTAGTCCTAATCCCAGTCCTAGTCCTAATCCTAGCCCTAGGCCTAGGCCTAGCCCTAACCCTAGCCGTAGCCCTAGCCCTAGCCCTAGCGGCAGCACTTCCCTAGGCCTAGCCCTGACCCTAGCTTAAGCCCTAGCCCTAGCCGTAGCACTAGGCCTAACCCTAACCCTAAGCGTAAGCCTAAGCGTAAGCCTAACCCTAGCCCTAACCCAAGCCGGAACCCTAACACAAACCCTAACTCTAAGCCTAGCCCTAGCCCTAGCCCTAACACTAACCCTCACCTTCACCCTCACCCTCAGCCTAGCCGTGCTCTGGCCGTAGATGTAGAAATAGCCCGAAACCTATCCCTAGACCTAAGCCTAATCCTAGCCCGAGCCCGAGCCCGACCCCGAGCCCGAGCCCGAGCCCGAGCTGTAGCCATAGCCATAATCGTAGCACTAGGCCTAGGCCTAATCCTAACCCTAACCCTAGCCCTAACCCTAGCCCTAACCCTAAACCTAAACATAGCCCAAGCCCAAGCCCTAGCCCTAGCCCTAGCCCTAAGCCTAAGCCTAACCCTATCCCTAACCCTATCCCTATCCCTAACCCTAGTCGTAGCACTAGGCCTAGGCCTAAACCAAACCCTAGCCCTAGCCCTAGCCCTAGCCCTAGCCCTAGCCCTAGCCCAAGCCCTAGCCCTAGCCCTAGCCCTAGCCCTAGCCCTAACCCTAGCCCTAACCCTAGCCCTAACCCTAAACCTAGACATAGCCCAAGCCCAAGCCCTAACCCTATCCCTATCCCTAACCCTAGTCGTAGCACTAGGCCTAGGCCTAAACCAAACCCTAGCCCGAGCCCTAGCCCTAGCCCTAGCCCTAGCCCTAGCCCTAGGCCTAGCCCAAGCCCTAGCCCTAGCCCTAGCCCTAGCCCTAGCCCTAGCCCTAGCCCTAGCCCTAGCCCTAGCCCTAACCCAAGCCCTAGCCCTATCCCTAGCCCTATCCCTCACCCTCATGCTACCTCAGCCCTGGCTCTAGCCCTAGCCCAACCCGTCACCCTAACCGTAACCATAACACTAGCTCTACCCCTAGCCCTAAGCCTAGCCCTAAGCCTAGTCCTAGCCCTAACCTTAACCCTAACACTAAGCCTAACTCTAACCCTAACCCTAACCCTAACCCAAACCCTAACCTTTGCCCAGTCATAGCCCTAGCCCTAACCCTCACCCTAACCCTCTCCCTCTCCCTCACCCTCACCCTCACCCAAACCCTAACCTTACCCAGCCCTAGCCCTAACCCTTGCCCTAAAACCTAACACTAACCCTAACACTAACCCTAACCCTAGCCCTAGCACTAGCACTAGCCCTAGCCCTAGCCCAATCCTAACCTTAACCTTAACCCTAGCCCTAGCCCTAGCCCTTGCCCTCACTCTCACGCTAGCTCAGCCCTGCTTCTAGCCCTAGCTCAACCCGTCGCCCTAACCGTAACCATAACCATAACCATAACACTAGCCCTGGCCCTAGCCCTAAGCCTAGAACTAACCCTAGCCCTAGCCCTAGCCCTAGCCCTAGCCCTTGCCCTAACCGTCACCGTCACCCTAAACCTAACCCTAACTCAAACCCTAACCTTAGCCCAGCCCTAGCCCTAGCCCTAGCCCTAGCCCTCACCCTCACCCTCACCCTTTCCCTCTTCCTCACCCTGACCCTGACCCTGACCCTGACCCTAACCCTCACCCTGACCCTAACCCTCATCCTCACCCTAACCCTAACTCAAACCTTAACCTTAGCCCAGCCCAATCCCTAACCGTGGCCCTAAAACCTAACCCTAACCCTAACCCTAGCCCTGGTACTAGCCCTAGCCCAATCCTACCATTACGCTTAAACCTAGCCCTAGCCCTAGCCCTCGCCGTACCCCTAAACGTAACCCTAGCCCCAGCCCTAGCCCTAGCCCTAGCCCTAGCCCTAGCCCTAGCCCAAGCCCTCACCATCACCATCACCCTCACGCTAGCTCAGCCCTGTATCTAGCCCTAGCCGAACGAGTCGCCCTGACCGTAACCCTAAGCCTAGCCCTAGCCCTAAGTCTAGCCCTAGCCCTAGCCCTAGCCCTAGCCCTAGCCCTAACCCTCACCATAAACCTAAACCTAACCCTAACCCAAACCATAACCTTAGCCCAGTCATCGCCCTAGCCCTAGCCCTAACCCTCTTCATCTCCCTCTCCCTCTCCCTCACCCCAACCCCAACCCTAACCTTAGCCCAGCCCTAGCCCTAACCCTGGCCCTAAAACCTAACCCTAATCCTAACACTAACACTAACCTTAACCCTAAGCCTAGCCCTAGCCCTAGCCCTAACACTAACCCTCACCTTCACCCTCACCCTCAGCCTAGCCCTGCTCTGGCCGTAGATGTAGAAATAGCCCGAAACCTATCCCTAGACCTAAGCCTAATCGTAGCCCGAGCCCGAGCCCGAGATTTAGCCATAGCCATAATCGTAGCACTAGGCCTAGGCCTAATCCTAACACTAACCCTAGCCCTAACCCTAGCCCTAGCCCTAGCCCTAACCCTAAACCTAGCCCAAGCCCAAGCCCTAAGCCTAAGCCTAACCCTAGCCGTAACCCTATCCCTATCCCTATCCCTAGGCGTAGCACTAGGCCTAGGCCTCAACCAAACCCTAGCCCTATCCCGAGCCCTAGCCCTAGCCCTAGCCCTAATACTAACCCTCACCTTCACCCTCACCCTCACCCTCACCCTAGCCCTGGCCTGGCCCTAGTCCTAGCAATAGCCCTAACCCTAACCCTGGCCCTAAGCCAAATCCTAGCCCGAGCCCGAGCCCGAGCCCAAGCCCAAGCCCGAGGACGAGCTTTAGCCATAGCCATAATCGTAGCACTAGGCCTAGGCCTAATCGTAACCCTAACCCTAGGCCTAGATCTAGCGCTAGACCTAGCCCTAGCCCTAGCCCTAGCCCTAGCCCTAGCCCTAGTCCTAGTCCTAGTCCTAACCCTAACCGTAGCCCAGCCCTAGCCCTAGTGCAAACTCTAACCATAATAATAATAATAATAATAATAATAATAATAATAATAATAATAATAATAATAATAATAATAATAATAATAATAATAATAATAATAATAATAATAATAATAATAATAATAATATTTATTTGTATACCGCCCTGTGGCGAACCAATCCGGGCGGTTAACAACAATAAATATAATAAAAACATAAGAATAATTATGACATTGCATGTAAACAAATGGGAAAAACATTCCACGTTCAAAAAATTGGCATGAGACAGCACTTCTTAAAAAGTGAAAAGGAACAAGAGATGATCATTTGGAATCTTCTTCAGGATTCTTGGCAGAGAATTTTTCACGTAATTTTGTCCATGTCCCTTTACTTGCTTCTTCCATCTGCTTCAAGTTACCTGTTGATAAGTTACCCTAACCCTAACCCTAATCTTATCCCTAGCCCTAACCCTAACCCTAACCCTGGCCCAAGCCGAAGCCGAAGCCCTAGCCTTAAGCCTAACCCTAGCCCTAGCCCTAGCCCTAGCCCTAGCCCTAGCCCTAGCCCTAGCCTTAGCCCTAGCCCTAGCCCTAGCCCTAGCCCTAGCCCTAGCCCTAGCCCTAGTCCTAGTCCTAGCCCTCGGCCTAGCCCTAATCCTAGCCCTAATCCTAGCCCTAACCTTAGCCCAGCCCTAGCCCTAACTCTGGCCCTAAAACGAAGCCCTAACCCTAACACTAACCTTAACCCTAACCCTAGCACTAGCACTAGCACTAGCCCAATCCTAACCCGAGCTTTAGCCATAGCCATAATCGTAGCCCTAGGCCTAGGCCTAATCGTAACCCTAAACCTAGCCCTAGCCCTAGCCCTAGCCCTAGCTCTAGCCCTAGTCCTAGTCGTAGTCCTAGTCCTAATCCCAGTCCTAGTCCTAATCCTAGCCCTAGGCCTAGGCCTAGCCCTAACCCTAGCCGTAGCCCTAGCCCTAGCCCTAGCGGCAGCACTTCCCTAGGCCTAGCCCTGACCCTAGCTTAAGCCCTAGCCCTAGCCGTAGCACTAGGCCTAACCCTAACCCTAACCTTAGCCCAGCCCTAGCCCTAACCCTGGCCCTAAAACCTAACCCTAACCCTAACCCTAACACTAACCTTAACCCTAACTCTAGACGTAGCACTAGCCCTCGAAGTACCCCTACCCCTAGCCCCAGCCCTAGCCCTCGGCCTAGGCCTAGCATAGCCCTAACCCTAGAAGTAGTCCTAGTCCTAGTCCTCATCGAAGTCCTAGTCCTAGTCCTAGTCCTAACCCTAACCGTAGCCCAGCCCTAGCCCTAGTGCAAACTCTAACCCTAACCCTAACCCTAATCTTATTCCTAGCCCTAACCCTAACCCTGGCCCAAGCCCAAGCCCTAGCCCTAGCCCTAGCCCTAACCCTAGACCTAGCCTTAGGCCTAGCCCTAATACTAACCCTCACCTTCACCCTCACCCTAACCCTAGCCCTGGCCTGGCCCTAGTCCTATCAATAGCCCTAACCCTAACCCTGGCCCTAAGCCAAATCCTAGCTCGAGCCCGAGCCCGAGCCCAAGCCCAAGCCCGAGCCCCAGCTTTAGACATAGCCATAATCGTAGCACTAGGCCTAGGCCTAATCGTAACCCTAACCCTAGGCCTAGATCTAGCCCTAGGCCTAGCCCTAGGCCTAGCCCTAGCCCTAGCCCTAGTCCTAGTCCTAGTCCTAGTCCTAGTCCTAGTCCTAGTCCTAGTCCTAGTCCTAGCCCTAGCCGCAGCCATTCCCTAGGCCTAGCCCTGACCCTACCTTAAGCCCTAGTCCTAGCCGTAGCACTAGGCCTAACGCTAACCCTAAGCGTAAGCCTAAGCCTAAGCTTAACCCTAGGCCTAACCCTAGCCGGAACCCTAACACAAACCATAACAATATGCCTAGCCCTAGCCCTAGCCTTAACACTAACCCTCACCTTCACCCTCACCCTCACCCTAGCCCTGCTCTGGCCGTAGACGTAGAAATAGACGGAAACCTAACACTAGACCTAAGCCTAATCCTAGCCCTAGTCCTAACCCTCACCCTCAGGCTAGCTCAGCCCTAGCTAGTTAGGGTTTGGGTTAGGGTTAGGGTTAGGGTGAGGGTGAGGGTGAGGGTGAGGGAGAGGGTGAGGGTTAGGGCTATGTCTAGGGCTATGACTGGGCAAAGGTTAGCGTTTGGGCTAGGGCTAGGGTTAGGGCTAGGGCTAGGGCTAGGGCTAGGGCTAGGGCTAGGGCTAGGACTAGGGCTAGGGCTAGGGCTAGGGCTAGCGCTAGGGCTAGGGCTAGGGCTAGGGCTAGGGCTAGGGCTAGGGCTAGGGCTAGGGCTAGGGCTAGGGCTAGGGCTACGGCTACGGCTACGGCTACGGCTACGGCTACGGCTAGGGCTAGGGCTAGGGCTAGGGTTTGGTTTAGGCCTAGGCCTAGTGCTACGACTAGGGATAGGGATAGGGTTAGGGTTAGGGCTAGGGTTAGGGTTAGGCTTAGGGCTAGGGTTTGGGCTTGGGCTTGGGCTTGGGCTAGGGTTAGGGTTAGGGTTAGGGTTAGGGTTAGGGTTAGGGCTAGGTTTAGGGCTAGGGCTAGGGCTAGGCCTAGGGCTAGGGTTAGGGCTAGGGCTGGGATAAGGTTAGGGCTAGGATTAGGGCTCGGCCGAGGGCTCGGCCGAGGGCTACGACTAGGACTAGGGCTAGGGCTAGGGCTAGGGTTTGGTTTAGGCTTAGGCCTAGTGGTACGACTAGGGCTAGGGCTAGGGCTAGGGTTAGGGTTTGGGTTATCGTTTGCGTTAGCGCTAGCACTAGAGCTAGGGCTGGGCTAGGTTTAGGGTTAGGACTAGGACTAGGACTAGGACTAGGACTAGGACTAGGACTAGGACTAGGACTACTTCTAGGGCTAGGGCTATGCTAGGCATAGGCCGAGGGGTAGGGCTGGGGTAGGATTACGTTTAGTGTTACGGCGAGGGCTAGGGCTAGGGCTAGGGCTAGGGTTAAGCTTAAGGTTAAGATAGGGCTAGTGCTAGTGCTAGTGCTAGGGTTAGTGTTAGTGTTAGTGTTAGGGTTAGTGTTAGTGTTAGTGTTAGTGTTAGGGTGAGGGTGAGGGTCAGGGTCAGGGTCAGGGTCAGGGTGAGGGCTAGGGCTAGGGCTAGGGCTAGGGCTAGGGCTAGGGCTAGGGCTAGGCCTAGGGTTAGGGTTACGATTAGGCCTAGGCCTAGTGCTACGATTATGGCTATGGCTAAAGCTCGGGCTCGGGCTTGGGCTTGGGCTCGGGCTCGGGCTCGGGCTAGGGTTTGGCTTAGGGCCAGGGTTAGGGTTAGGGCTATTGCTAGGACTAGGGCCAGGCCAGGGCTAGGGTTAGGGTGAGGGTGAAGGTGAGGGTTAGTATTAGGGCTAGGGCTAGGGCTAGGGCCAGTTCTAGTGTTAGGCTTAGGGCTAGGCCTAGGGCTTGGGCTTGGGCCAGGGTTAGGGTTAGGGTTAGGGCTAGGGATAAGATTAGGGTTAGGGTTAGGGTTAGAGTTTGCACTAGGGCTAGGCCTGGGCTACGGGTAGGGTTAGGACTAGGACTAGGACTTCGACGAGGACTAGGACTAGGACTACTTCTAGGGTTAGGGCTATGCTAGGCCTAGGCCGAGGGCTAGGGCTGGGGCTACGGGTAGGGGTAGGGGTACTTCGAGGGCTAGTGCTACGTCTAGGGTTAGGGTTAAGGTTAGTGTTAGGGTTAGGGTTAGGTTTTAGGGCCAGGGTTAGGGCTAGGGCTGGGCTAAGGTTAGGGTTTGGGTTAGGGTGTGGGTGAGGGTTAGGGTTAGGGTTAAGGCTAGGGCTAGGGCTAGGGCTAGGGCTAGGGCTAGGGCTAGGGCTAGGGCTAGGGCTAGGGTTAGGGCTAGGGCTAGTGCTAGGGCTAGGGCTAGGGCTTGGGCTAGGGCAAGGGCTAATGTTAGGGTTACGTTCAGGGCGACGGGTTGGGCTAGGGCTAGATACAGGGCTGAGCTAGCGTGAGGGTGAGGGTGAGGGTGAGGGTGCGGGCTAGGGCTAGGGCTAGGGCTAGCGCTAGGGCTAGGGCTAGGGCTAGGGATAGGGCTAGGGCTAGGGTTACGGCTACGGCTAGGGCTAGGGCTAGCGCTAGGGTTTGGTTTAGGCCTAGGCCTAGTGCTACGACTAGGGATAGGGATAGGGTTAGGGCTAGGGTTAGGGTTAGGCTTAGGGCTAGGGTTTGGGCTTGGGCTTGGGCTTGGGCTTGGGCTAGGTTTAGGGTTAGGGTTAGGGTTAGGGTTAGGGTTAGGGTTAGGGTTTGGGCTAGGGTTAGGGCTAGGGCTAGGGCTAGGGCTAGGGCTAGGCCTAGGGCTAGGGTTAGGGCTAGGCCTAGGGCTAGGGCTAGGAATAGGACTAGGCCTGGGATTAGGACTAGGACTAGGAATAGGGCTAGGGCTAGGGCTACGGCTAGCGCTTTGGCTAGGGCTAGGGCTAGGGTTAGGGTTAGGACTAGGACTAGGCCTAGCGCTACGATTATGGCTATGGCTAAAGCTCGGGTTACGATTGGGCTAGGGCTAGTGCTAGTGCTAGGGCCAGGGTTAGGGTTAAGGTTAGGGTTAGGGTTCGGGCTAGGTTTTAGGGCCAGGGTCAGGGCTAGGGCTGGGATAAGGTTAGGGCTAGGATTAGGGCTCGGCCGAGGGCTACGACTAGGACTAGGGCTAGGGCTAGGGCTAGGGTTTGGTTTAGGCTTAGGCCTAGTAGTACGACTAGGGCTAGGGCTAGGGCTAGGGTTAGGGTTAGGGTTTGGGTTATCGTTTGCGTTAGCGCTAGCACTAGAGCTAGGGCTGGGCTAGGTTTAGGGTTAGGACTAGGACTAGGACTAGGACTAGGACTAGGACTAGGACTAGGACTAGGACTAGGACTAGGACTAGGACTAGGACTAGGACTAGGACTAGGACTAGGGCTATGCTAGGCATAGGCCGAGGGGTAGGGCTGGGGTAGGATTACGTTTAGTGTTACGGCGAGGGCTAGGGCTAGGGCTAGGGCTAGGGTTAAGCTTAAGGTTAGGATAGGGCTAGTGCTAGTGCTAGTGCTACGGTTAGTGTTAGTGTTAGTGTTAGGGTGAGGGTCAGGGTCAGGGTCAGGGTGAGGGTGAGGGCTAGGGCTAGGGGTAGGGCTAGGGCTAGGGCTAGGGCTAGGGCTAGGGCTAGGGCTAGGGCTAGGGCTAGGGCTAGATCTAGGGCTAGGGTTAGGGTTACGATTAGGCCTAGGCCTAGTGCTACGATTATGGCTATGGCTAAAGCTCGGCCTCGGGCTTGGGCTTGGGCTCGGGCTCGGGCTCGGGCTAGGATTTGGCTTAGGGCCAGGGTTAGGGTTAGGGCTATTGCTAGGACTAGGGCCAGGCCAGGGCTAGGGTTAGGGTGAGGGTGAAGGTGAGGGTTAGTATTAGGGCTAGGGCTAGGGCTAGGGCTAGGGCCAGTTCTAGTGTTAGGCTTAGGGCTAGGGCTAGGGCTTGGGCTTGGGCCAGGGTTAGGGTTAGGGTTAGGGCTAGGGATAAGATTAGGGTTAGGGTTAGAGTTTGCACTAGGGCTAGGCCTGGGCTACGGGTAGGGTTAGGACTAGGACTAGGACTAGGACTTCGACGAAGACTAGGACTAGGACTACTTCTAGGGTTAGGGCTATGCTAGGCCTAGGCCGAGGGCTAGGGCTGGGGCTAGGGGTAGGGGTAGGGGTACTTCGAGGGCTAGTGCTACGTCTAGGGTTAGGGTTAAGGTTAGTGTTGGGGTTAGGGTTAGGTTTTAGGGCCAGGGTTAGGGCTAGGGCTGGGCTAAGGTTAGGGTTTGGGTTAGGGTGTGGGTGAGGGTTAGGGTTAGGGTTAAGTCTAGGGCTAGGGCTAGGGCTAGGGCTAGGGCTAGGGTTAGGGCTAGGGCTAGGGCTAGGGCTAGGGCTAGGGCTAGGGCTTGGGCTAGGGCAAGGGCTAATGTTAGGGTTACGGTCAGGGCGACGGGTTGGGCTAGGGCTACATACAGGGCTGAGCTAGCGTGAGGGTGAGGGTGAGGGTGAGGGTGAGGGTGAGGGTGAGGGTGAGGGTGAGGGTGAGGGTGAGGGTGAGGGCTAGGGCTTGGGCTAGGGCTAGGGCTAGGGCTAGGGCTACGGCTAGGGCTATGGCTAGGATTAGGGTTAGGGTTTGGTTAAGGCTTAGGCCTAGTGGTACGACTAGGGCTAGGGCTAGGGCTAGGGTTAGCCTTAGGGCTAGGGCTTGGGCTTGGGCTTGGGCTAGGGTTAGGGTTAGGGTAAGGGTTAGCGTTTGCGTTTGCGTTAGCGCTAGCACTAGAGGTACGCCTGGGCTAGGTTTAGGGTTAGGGTTTGGGTTAGGACTAGGACTAGGACTAGGACTAGGACTAGGACTAGGACTAGGGCTGTGCTAGGACTAGGCCGAGGGCTAGGGCTGGGGTAGGATTAGGGTTAGGGGTACGGCGAGGGCTAGGGCTATGGTTAAGGTTAAGGTTAGCATTGGGATAGGGCTAGTGCTAGGGCTAGGGTTAGTGTTAGGGTTAGCGTTAGCGTTAGGGTTAGTGTTAGGGTTAGTGTTAGGTTTTAGGGCAAGGGTTAGGGCTAGGGCTGGGTAAGGTTAGGGTTTGGGTGAGGGTGAGGGTGAGGGTGAGGGTGAGAGAGAGGGAGAGGGTTAGGGTGAGGGAGAGGGCTAGGGCTATGACTGGGCAAAGGTTAGGGTTTGGGTTTGGGTTAGGGTTAGGGTTAGGGCTAGGGCTAGGGCTAGGGCTAGGCTTAGGGCTAGGCTTAGGGCTAGGGCTAGAGCTAGTGTTATGGTTACGGTTAGGGCGACGGGTTGGGCTAGGGCTAGAGCCAGGACTGAGGTAGCATGAGGGTGAGGGCTAGGGCTAGGGCTAGGGCTAGGGCTAGGGCTTGGTTTAGGGCTAGGGCTAGGGCTAGGGCTAGGGCTAGAGATCGGGTTTGGGTTAAAGGTAGGGATGGGGTAGGGGAAGGGTTATGGCTAAGGCTAGGGCTAGGTTTAAGGTAAACTTTAGAGCTACGGCAATGGCTAGCGCATGGGGTGGGTTATGGTTAGGGCTAGGGCTAGGGCTAGGGCTAGGGATAGGGATAGGGATAGGGATAGGGCTAGGATTAAGATTAGGATTAGGGCTAGGGCTAGGGCTAGGGTTAGGGCTAGGGCTAGGGCTAGGCTTAGGGCTAGCGCTAGGGCTAGGGCTACAGTTAGGGCACTTTGAGGGCTATGGTGGAGCTAGGGCCAGGGCAGGGCTAGATTGAGGGTGAGGGTGAAGGTGAGTGTTAGTGTTAGTGTTAGGGCAAGCGCTAGGGATAGGGTTACCTTTAGACCTACGGTAATGGCTAGGGCCTGGGGTGGGTTAGGGTTAGGGTTAGTGCTAGGGCTAGGGTTAGGGCTAGGGCTAAGGCTAGGGCTACGACTAGGGCTAGGGCTAGGGCTAGTACTAGGGTTTGTGTTAGGGTTCGGGCTGCGGTTTGGGCTAATCCTAGTTCTAGTCCTAACCCTAGCCCAGCCCTAGCTCTAGTGCTAGCACTAACGCAAACGCTAACCTAAACCCTAACCCTAATCTTATCCCTAGCCCTAACACTAACCCTAACCCTAGAACAAGCCCAAGCCCAAGCCCAAGCCCTAGCCCTAAGGCTAACCCTAGGGTTAGATTTACATTTAGGGTTAGGTTTAGGGCTAGGGCTAGGGCTAGTTGTAGTGTTGGCCTAAGGTTAGGGTTTGAGTTAGGGTTAGGTTTAGGGTTACGGTTAGGGTTAGGATTAGGGTGAGGGTGAGGGTGACGGTGACGGTGACGGTGACGGTTAGGATGAGGGCTAGGGCTAGGGCTAGGGCTAGGGGTAGGGGTAGCGCTAGGGGTAGCGCTAGGGCTAGTTATAGGGCTAGGGCTAGGGCTAGTGCTAGTGCTAGTGCTAGGGCTAGGGCTAGGGCTGGGCTAAGGTTAGGGTTAGGGTTAGGGTTAGGGTTAGCGTTAGCGTTAGCGTTAGGGTTAGCGTTATGTTTACGGTTAGGTTTAGGGTTAGGCCTAGGCCTAGGCCTAGTGCTACGACAAGGGCTAAGACTAGGGCTAGGGCTAGGGCTAGGGAGAGGACTAGGGCTAGGGCTAGGGCTAGGGCTGCGTCTATTGCTAGGGCTAGGTCTAAGGCTAGGGCTAGGCCTAGGGCTAGGGTAACCTTTAGAGCTATGGCAATGGGTAGTGCCTGGGGTGGGTTAGGGTTAGGGTTAGGACTAGGTCTAGGGCTATGGTTAGGGATAGGGCTAGGATTAGGATTAGGATTAGGGCAAGTGATAGGGTTATGTCTAGGGCTAGGGCTAGGCTTAGGGCTAGCGCTAGGGCTAGGGCTAGGGTTAGGCTTACTTTTAGGGCTACGGTGGAGCCAGGGCCAGGGCAGGGCTAGATTGAGGGTGAGGGTTAAGGTGAGGGTTAGTGTTAGGGCTAGCGCTAGGGTTAGGGTTACCTTTAGAGCTACGGCAATGGCTAGGGCCCATGGCCACCTAGCAAGCTTGGCTCATGTGAAAGTGGACTGAAGCTGGATTAAAGCTCTGGTGTGACTGCAGCCAAAGTGAAGAGAAAATTATTGGTCACATGGCTGATGTCTTCTGTGCCTATTAAAGTGGACTAAAGCTAGATTAATCCCTAGAAGAAGAAGCGTTGGCTTTTCTACCCCGCTTTTCTCACCCATTTAAGGGGACTCAGGGCGGCTGACAAACTTTCTGTTCTTCCCCGCACAACAGACACCCTGTGAGGTAGGTGGGGCTGTGAGAGCTCAGAAGAGAGCTGTGACTAGCCCATAGCCACCTAGCAAGCTTGGCTCATGTGAAAGTGGACTGAAGCTGGATTAATCCCTAGAAGAAGCAGAAGCAGCAATGGCTTTTCTACCCTGGTTTTCTCTCCCATTTAAGGGGACTCAAAGCGGCTGACAAACTTTCTGTTCTTCCCCCCACAACAGACACCCTGTGAGGTAGGTGGGGCTGTGAGAGCTCAGAAGAGAGCTGTGACTAGCCCATAGCCACCTAGCAAGCTTGGCTCATGTGAAAGTGGACTGAAGCTGGATTAATCCCTAGAAGAAGCAGAAGCAGCAATGGCTTTTCTACCCCGGTTTTCTCTCCCATTTAAGGGGACTCAAAGCAGCTGACAAACTTTCTGTTCTTCCCCCCACAACAGACTCCCTGTGAGGTAGGTGGGGCTGTGAGAGCTCAGAAGAGAGCTGTGACTAGCCCATGGCTACCTAGCAAGCTTGGCTCATGTGAAAGTGGACGGAAGCTGGATTAAAGCTCTGGTGTGACTGCAGCCAAAGTGAAGAGAAAATTATTGGTCACATGGCTGATATCTTCTGTGCCTATGAAAGTGGACTAAAGCTAGATTAATCCCTAGAAGAAGCAGCGTTGGCTTTTCTACCCCGCTTTTCTCACCGATTTAAGGGGACTCAAAGCGGCTGACAAACTTTCTGTTCTTCCCCCCACAACAGACACCCTGTGAGGTAGGTGGGGCTGTGAGAGCTCAGAAGAGAGCTGTGACTAGCCCATGGCCACCTAGCAAGCTTGGCTCATGTGAAAGTGGACTGAAGCTGGATTAAAGCTCTGGTGTGACTGCAGCCAAAGTGAAGAGAAAATTATTGGTCACATGGCTGATATCTTCTTTGCCTATGAAAGTGGACTAAAGCTAGATTAATCCCTAGAAGAAGCAGCGTTGGCTTTTCTACCCCGCTTTTCTCACCCATTTAAGGGGACTCAAAGCGCCTGACAAACTTTCTGTTCTTCCCCCCACAACAGACACCCTGTGAGGTAGGTGGGGCTGTGAGAGCTCAGAAGAGAGCTGTGACTAGCCCATAGCCACCTACCAAGCTTGGCTCATGTGAAAGTGGACTGAAGCTGGATTAATCCCTAGAAGAAGCAGAAGCAGCAATGGCTTTTCTACCCCGGTTTTCTCTCCCATTTAAGGGGACTCAAAGCAGCTGACAAACTTTCTGTTCTTCCCCCCACAACAGACTCCCTGTGAGGTAGGTGGGGCTGTGAGAGCTCAGAAGAGAGCTGTGACTAGCCCATGGCTACCTAGCAAGCTTGGCTCATGTGAAAGTGGACGGAAGCTGGATTAAAGCTCTGGTGTGACTGCAGCCAAAGTGAAGAGAAAATTATTGGTCACATGGCTGATATCTTCTGTGCCTATGAAAGTGGACTAAAGCTAGATTAATCCCTAGAAGAAGCAGCGTTGGCTTTTCTACCCCGCTTTTCTCACCGATTTAAGGGGACTCAAAGCGGCTGACAAACTTTCTGTTCTTCCCCCCACAACAGACACCCTGTGAGGTAGGTGGGGCTGTGAGAGCTCAGAAGAGAGCTGTGACTAGCCCATAGCCACCTAGCAAGCTTGGCTCATGTGAAAGTGGACTGAAGCTGGATTAAAGCTCTGGTGTGACTGCAGCCAAAGTGAAGAGAAAATTATTGGTCACATGGCTGATGTTTTCTGTGCCTATGAAAGTGGACTAAAGCTAGATTAATCCCTAGAAGAAGAAGCGTTGGCTTTTCTACCCCGCTTTTCTCACCGATTTAAGGGGACTCAAGGCGGCTGACAAACTTTCTGTTCTTCCCCCCACAACAGACACCCTGTGAGGTAGGTGGGGCTGTGAGAGCTCAGAAGAGAGCTGTGACTAGCCCATAGCCACCTAGCAAGCTTGGCTCATGTGAAAGTGGACTGAAGCTGGATTAATCCCTAGAAGAAGCAGAAGCAGCAATGGCTTTTCTACCCCGCTTTTCTCTCCCATTTAAGGGGACTCAAAGCGGCTGACAAACTTTCTGTTCTTCCCCCCACAACAGACACCCTGTGAGGTAGGTGGGGCTGTGAGAGCTCAGAAGAGAGCTGTGACTAGCCCATGGCCACCTAGCAAGCTTGGCTCATGTGAAAGTGGACTGAAGCTGGATTAAAGCTCTGGTGTGACTGCAGCCAAAGTGAAGAGAAAATTATTGGTCACATGGCTGATATCTTCTGTGCCTATGAAAGTGGACTAAAGCTAGATTAATCCCTAGAAGAAGCAGCGTTGGCTTTTCTACCCCGCTTTTCTCACCGATTTAAGGGGACTCAAAGCGGCTGACAAACTTTCTGTTCTTCCCCCCACAACAGACACCCTGTGAGGTAGGTGGGGCTGTGAGAGCTCAGAAGAGAGCTGTGACTAGCCCATGGCCACCTAGCAAGCTTGGCTCATGTGAAAGTGGACTGAAGCTGGATTAAAGCTCTGGTGTGACTGCAGCCAAAGTGAAGAGAAAATTATTGGTCACATGGCTGATGTTTTCTGTGCCTATGAAAGTGGACTAAAGCTAGATTAATCCCTAGAAGAAGAAGCGTTGGCTTTTCTACCCCGCTTTTCTCACCCATTTAAGGGGACTCAAGGCGGCTGACAAACTTTCTGTTCTTCCCCCCACAACAGACACCCTGTGAGGGTGGTGGGGCTGTGAGAGCTCAGAAGAGAGCTGTGACTAGCCCATAGCCACCTAGCAAGCTTGGCTCATGTGAAAGTGGACTGAAGCTGGATTAATCCCTAGAAGAAGCAGAAGCAGCAATGGCTTTTCTACCCCGCTTTTCTCTCCCATTTAAGGGGACTCAAAGCGGCTGACAAACTTTCTGTTCTTCCCCCCACAACAGACACCCTGTGAGGTTGGTGGGGCTGTGAGAGCTCAGAAGAGAGCTGTGACTAGCCCATTGCCACCTAGCAAGCTTGGCTCATGTGAAAGTGGACTGAAGCTGGGTTAATCCCTAGAAGAAGCAGAAGCAGCAATGGCTTTTCTACCCCGGTTTTCTCTCCCATTTAAGGGGACTCAAATCAGCTGACAAACTTTCTGTTCTTCCCCCCACAACAGACACCCTGTGAGGTAGGTGGGCCTGTGAGAGCTCAGAAGAGAGCTCTGACTAGCCCATGGCCACCTAGCAAGCTTGGCTCATGTGAAAGTGGACTGAAGCTGGATTAAAGCTCTGGTGTGACTGCAGCCAAAGTGAAGAGAAAATTATTGGTCACATGGCTGATGTCTTCTGTGCCTATGAAAGTGGACTAAAGCTAGATTAATCCCTAGAAGAAGAAGCGTTGGCTTTTCTACCCCGCTTTTCTCACCCATTTAAGGGGACTCAAGGCGGCTGACAAACTTTCTGTTCTTCCCCGCACAACAGACACCCAGTGAGGTAGGTGGGCCTGTGAGAGCTCAGAAGAGAGCTGTGACTAGCCCATGGCCACCTAGCAAGCTTGGCTCATGTGAAAGTGGACTGAAGCTGGATTAAAGCTCTGGTGTGACTGCAGCCAAAGTGAAGAGAAAATTATTGGTCACATGGCTGATGTCTTCTGAGCCTATGAAAGTGGACTAAAGCTAGATTAATCCCAAGAAGAAGAAGCGTTGGCTTTTCTACCCCGCTTTTCTCACCCATTTAAGGGGACTCAAGGCGGCTGACAAACTTTGTGTTAGGGTTCCGGCTAGGGTTAGGGTTAGGGTTACGGTTAGGGTTTGGTTTACACCTAGGCCTAGTGCTACGACTAGGGATAGGGCTAGGGATAGGGTTGGGCTTGGGCTTGGGCTTGGGCTAGGGTTAGGGCTAGGCTTAGGGCAAGGGTTGCATTAGGGTTACGGTCAGGGCGACGGGTTGGGCTAGGGCTAGAGACAGGGCTGAGCTCGCGTGAGGGTGATGGTGATGGTGAGGGCTTGGGCTAGGGCTAGGGCTAGGGCTAGGGCTAGGGCTAGGGCTAGGGATAGGGATAGGGATAGGGATAGGGATAGGGATAGGCCTATTGCTACGAGTATGGCTATGGATAAAGCTCGGGCTCGGGCTTATGGTCGGGCTCGGGCTCGGGCTTGGAGTAGGCTTAGGGCCAGACCTAAACCTAACCCTACCCCAAACCCTAACCTTAGCCCAGTCATCGCCCTAGCCCTAACCCTAATCCTCTTCCTCTCCCTGACCCTCACCCTCACCCTAACCCAAACCCTAACCTTAGCTCAGCCCTAGCCCCAACCCTGGCCCTAAACCCTAGGGTTTAGGGTTAGGACTAGGACGAGCACGAGGACGAGGACGAGGACTAGGACAAAGACTACATCTAGGGGTAGGGCTATGCTAGGCCTATGCCGAGGGCTAGGGCTGGGGCTAGGATTAGGCTTAGGGCCAGGGTTAGGGTTAGGGCTATGCTTAGGGTTATGGTTAAGGTTAGGGTTAGGGTTAGGGTTAGGGTCAGGGTTAGGGTTTGGTTTAGGCCTAGCCCTAGTGCTACGACTAGGGATAGGGCTCGGGCTTGGGCTTGGGCTCGGGCTAGGATTAGGCTTAGGTCTAGGGTTAGGTTTCGGGCTATTTCTACATCTATGGCCAGAGCAGGGCTAGGTTGAGGGTGAGGGTGAAAGTGAGGGTTAGTGTTAGGGCTAGGGCTAGGGCTAGGCTTAGTGTTAGGGTTTGTGTTAGGGTTCTGGCTAGGGTTAGGGTTAGTGTTAGCGTTTGGTTTACACCTAGGCCTAGTGCTACGAGTAGGGATAGGGCTAGGGCTAGGCCGAGGGTTGGGCTTGGGCTTGGGCTTGGGCTAGGGTTAGGGCTAGGCTTAGGGCAAGGGTTGCGTTAGGGTTACGGTCAGGGCGACGGGTTGGGCTAGGGCTAGAGACAGGGCTGAGCTCGCGTGAGAGTGATGGTGATGTTGAGGGCTTGGGCTTGGGCTAGGGCTAGGGCTAGGGCTAGGGCTAGGGTTAGGGTTAGGGTTTGGTTTAGGCCTAGGCCTAGTGGTACGACTAGCGATAGGGATAGGGCTAGAGTTAGGCTTAGGGTAGGGCTTGGGCTTGGGCTAGGGTTAGGGTTAGGTTTAGGGCTAGGGATAAGAATAGGGTTAGCGTTAGTGTTAGTGTTAGGGTTAGGGTTAGGGTTAGCGTTTGCGTTAGCGATAGCACTAGGGCTAGGGCTGGGCTAGGGTTAGGGTTAGGACGAGGACGAGGACGAGGACGAGGACTAGGACGAGGACTAGGACGAGGACTAGGACAAAGACTACATCTAGGGGTAGGGCTATGCTAGGCCTAGGCCGAGGGCTTGGGCTGGGGCTAGGATTAGGCTTAGGGCCAGGGTTAGGGTTAGGGCTATGCTTAGGGTTACGGTTAGGTATAGGGTTAGGGTTAGGGTTAGGGTTAGGGTTAGGGTTTGGTTTAGGCCTAGCCCTAGTGCTCCGACTAGGGATAGGGCTCGGGCTTGGGCTTGGGCTCGGGCTAGGATTAGGCTTAGGTCTAGGGTTCGGTTTCGGGCTATTTCTACATCTACGGCCAGAGCAGTGCTAGGTTGAGGGTGAGGGTGAAAGTGAGGGTTAGTGTTAGGGCTAGGGCTAGGGCTAGGCTTAGTGTTATGGTTTGTGTTAGGGTTCCGGCTAGGGTTAGGGTTAGGGTTAGGCTTACGCTTACGCTTACGCTTAGGGTTAGGGTTAGGCCGAGTGCTACCGCTAGGGCTAGGGCTAGGGCTAGGGCTAGGGCTAGGGCTAGGGCTAGGGCTAGGGCTAGGGCTAGGGCTAGGGCTAGGGCTAGGGCTAGGGCTAGGGCTAGGGCTAGGGCTAGGGCTAGGGCTAGAGCAAGGGCTAGGGTTAGGGCTAGGGCTAGGGCTGGGGCTAGGGCTAGGGCTAGGGCTAGGGCTAGGGCTAGGGCTAGGGCTAGGATTAGGATTAGGCCTATGCCTAGTGCTATGAATATGGCTATGGCTAAAGCTCGGGATCGGGATCGGGATCGGCCTTGGGCTCGGGCTCGGGCTAGGATTAGGCTTAGGGCCAGGGTTAGGGTTAGGGCTATTGCTAGCCCTAGCCCTAACCCTCACCCTCACCCTCTCCCTCACACTCACACTCACACTCACACTCACCCTAACCCTAACCCAAACCCTAACCTTAGCCCAGCCCTAGCCCTAACCCTATCCCTATCCCTAGCCCTAGCCCTAGCCCTATCCCTATCCCTATCCCTATCCCTATCCCTATCCCTATCCCTATCCCTATCCCTATCCCTATCCCTATCCCTATCCCTATCCCTATCCCTATCCCTATCCCTATCCCTAGCCCTAGCCCTATCCCTAGCCCTAGCCCTAACCCTAGCCCTACCCCTACCCCTACCCCTACCCCTAGCCCTAGCGCTAGCCCTAACCCTAGACCTCACCCTCACGCTAGCTCAGCCCTTGCTCTAGCCCTAGCCCAACCCGTCGCCCTAACCGTAACTATAACACTAGCCGTAACCCAAGCCCTAAACCTAGCCCTAACCCTAACCCTAACCCTAACCCTATCCCTATCCCTATCCCTATCCCTATCCCTAGCCCTAGCCCTAGCCCTAACCCTCACCCTAACTCTCTCCCTCACCCTCACCCTCACCCTCACCCTAACCCTAACCCTAACCCTAACCCTAACCGTAGCCCAGCCCTAGCCCTAACCCTTGCCCTAAAACCTAACACTAACAGTAACCCTAACCCTAAACCTAACCCTAATCTTATCCCTAGCCCTAACCCTAACCCTAATCCAAGCTGAAGCCCAAGCCCTAGCCTTAAGCCTAACCCTAACCCTAGCCCTAACCCTATCGATATCCCTATCGCTAGTCGTACCACTAGGCCTAGGCCTAAACCAAACCTCACCTTCACACTCACCCTCACCCTAGCCCTGCTCTGGCCGTAGATGTAGAAATAGCCCAAAACCTAACCCTAGACCTAAGCCTAATCCTAGCCCGAGCCCAAGCCCGAGCCCGAGCCCGAGCCCTATCCCTAGTCGTAGCACTAGGCCTAGGCCTAAACCAAACCCTAACCCTAACCCTAACCCTAACCGTAACCCTAACCGTAGCCCTAGCCCTAGCCCTAGCCCTAGCCCTAGCCCTAGCCCTAGTCCTAGCCCTAGGCCTAGCCCTAGCCCTAGCCCTAGCCCTAGCCCTAGCCCTAGCCCTCACCCACACCCTCACGCTAGCTCAGCCCGGGCTGTAGCCCTAGCCAAACCCATTGCCCTAAACGTAACCATAACACTAGCCCTAAGCCTAGCCCTAAGCCTAGCCCTAAGCCTAGCCCTAAGCCTAGCCCTAGCCCTAGCCCTAGCCCTCGCCCTAACCCTAACCCTAACCCTAGATGTAGTCCTAGTCCTAGTCCTAGTCTTAGTCCTAGTCCTAACCCAAACCCTAACCGTAGCCCAGCCCTAGCCCTAGTGCAAAATCTAACCCTAACCCTAACGCTAACCCTAACCCTAATCTTATCCCTAGCCCTAGCCCTAGCCCTAGCCCTAGCCCTAGCCTTAGCCCTAGCCCTAGCCCTAGCCCTAGCCCTAGCCCTAGCCCTAGCCTTAGCCCTAGCCCTAGCCCTAGCCCTAGCCCTAGCCCTAGCCCTAGCCCTAGCCCTAGTCCTAGCCCTCGGCCTAGCCCTAACCCTAGCCCTAATCCTAGCCCTAATCCTAGCCCAGCCCTAGCCATAACCCTGGCCATAAAACCTAGCCCTAGCCCTAACCCTAACCCTAACACTAACCTTAACCCTAACCCTAGCACTAGCACTAGCACTAGCCCTAGCCCAATCCTATCCCGAGGTTTAGCCATAGCCATAATCGTAGCGCTAGGCCTAGGCCTAATCCTAACCCTAGCCCTAGCCCTAGGCCTAGCCCTAGCCCTAGCCCTAGCCCTAGCCCTAGTCCTAGTCCTAGTCCTAATTCCAGTCCTCGTCCAAGCCCTAGGCCTAGCCCTAGCCCTAACCCTAGCCCTAGCCCTAGCCCTAGCTCTAGCATTAGCCATAGCACTAGGCCTAACCCTAACCCTAAGCGTAAGCCTAAGCCTAAGCCTAACCCTAGCCCTAACCCAAGCCGGAACACTAACACAAACCCTAACTCTAAGCCTAGCCCTAGCCCTAGCCCTAACACTAACCCTCACCTTCACCCTCACCCTCAGCCTAGCCCTGCTCTGGCCGTAGATGTAGAAATAGCCCGAAACCTATCCCTAGACCTAAGCCTAATCGTAGCCCGAGCCCGAGCCCGAGATTTAGCCATAGCCATAATCGTAGCACTAGGCCTAGGCCTAATCCTAACACTAACCCTAGCCCTAACCCTAGCCCTAGCCCTAGCCCTAGCCCTAACCCTAAACCTAGCCCAAGCCCAAGCCCTAAGCCTAAGCCTAACCCTAGCCGTAACCCTATCCCTATCCCTATCCCTAGGCGTAGCACTAGTGTTATGGTTACGGTTAGGGCGACGGGTTGGGCTAGGGCTAGAGCCAGGACTGAGGTAGCATGAGGGTGAGGGCTAGGGCTAGGGCTAGGGCTAGGGCTAGGGTTAGGGCTAGGGCTAGGGCTAGGGCTAGGGCTAGGGCTAGGGCTAGGGCTAGGGCTAGGGCTAGGGCTTGGGCTAGGGCTAGGGCTAAGGCTAGGGCTAGGGTTTGGTTTAGGCCTAGGCCTAGTGCTACGACTAGGGTTAGGGATAGGGATAGGGTTAGGGCTAGGGTTAGGGTTAGGCTTAGGGCTAGGGCTTCAGCTTGGTCTAGGTTTAGGTTTAGGTTTAGGGCTAGGGTTAGGGCTAGGATTAGGGTTAGGATTAGGCCTAGGCCTAGTGCTACGATTATGGCTATGGCTAAAGCTCGGGCTCGGGCTAGGATTAGGCTTAGGTCTACGGATAGGTTTCGGGCTATTTCTACATCTACGGCCAGAGCAAGGCTAGGCTGAGGGTGAGGGTGAAGGTGAGGGTTAGTGTTAGGGCTAGGGCTAGGGCTAGGGCTAGGCTTAGAGTTAGGGTTTGTGTTAGGGTTCCGGCTTGGGTTAGGGCTAGGGTTAGGCTTACGCTTAGGCTTACGCTTAGCGTTAGGTTTAGGCCTAGTGCTACGGTTAGGGCTAGGGCTTAAGCTAGGGTCAGGGCTAGGCCTAGGGAAGTGCTGCGGCTAGGGCTAGGGCTAGGGTTAGGGCTAGGCCTAGGCCTAGAGCTAGGAATAGGACTAGGACTGGGATTAGGACTAGGACTAGGACTAGGACTAGGACTAGGGCTAGGGCTAGGGCTAGGGCTAGGGCTAGGGCTAGGGCTAGGGCTAGGGCTAGGGCTAGGGCTAGGGCTAGGGCTAGGGCTAGGGCTAGGGCTAATGTTAGGGTTACGGTCAGGGCGACGGGTTGGGTTAGGGCTAGATACAGGGCTGAGCTAGACTGAGGGTGAGGGTTAGGACTAGGACTAGGACTAGGACTAGGACTAGGACTAGGGCTAGGGCTAGGGCTAGGCCTAGGCCTAGGGCTAGGCCTAGGGCTAGATCTAGGCCTAGGGTTAGGGTTACGATTAGGCCTAGGCCTAATGCTACGATTATGGCTATGGCTAAAGCTCGGGCTCAGGCTTGGGCTTGGGCTCGGTCTTGGGCTCGGGCTAGGATTTGGCTTAGGGCCAGGGTTAGGGTTAGGGCTATTGCTAGGACTAGGGCCAGGCCAGGGCTAGGGTTAGGGTGAGGGTGAAGGTGAGGGTTAGTATTAGGGCTAGGGCTAGGGCTAGGGCTAGGGCTTGGGCTAGGGCCAGTTCTAGTGTTAGACTTAGCGCTAGGGCTAGGGCTAGGGCTTGGGCTTGGGCCAGGGTTAGGGTTAGGGCTAGGGATAAGATTAGGGTTAGGGTTAGGGTTAGAGTTTGCACTAGGGCTAGGGCTGGGCTACGGTAAGGGTTAGGACTAGGACTATGACTAGGACTAGGACTTCGACGAGGACTAGGACTAGGACTACTTCTAGGGTTAGGGCTATGCTAGGCCTAGGCCGAGGGCTAGGGCTGGGGCTAGGGGTAGGGGTAGGGGTACTTCGAGGGCTAGTGCTACGTCTAGAGTTAGGGTTAAGGTTAGTGTTAGGGTTAGGGTTAGGGTTAGGTTTTAGGGCCAGGGTTAGGGCTAGGGCTGGGCTAAGGTTAGGGTTTGGGTTAGGGTGTGGGTGAGGGTTAGGGTTAGGGTTAGGGTTATTGCTAGGGCTACGGCTACGGCTAGGGCTAGGGTTCCGGCTAGGGCTAGGGCTAGGTCTAGGGCTAGGGCTAGGGCTAGGGCTAGGGCTAGGGCTAGGGCTAGGGCTAGGGCTAGGGCTACGGCTACGGCTAGGGCTATGGCTAGGATTAGGGTTAGGGTTTGGTTAAGGCTTAGGCCTAGTGGTATGACTAGGGCTAGGGCTAGGGCTAGGGTTAGCCTTAGGGCTAGGGCTTGGGCTCGGGCTTGGGCTTGGGCTAGGGTTAGGGTAAGGGTTAGGGTTAGCGTTTGCGTTTGCGTTAGCGCTAGCGCTAGCACTAGAGCTATGCCTGGGCTAGGTTTAGGGTTAGGGTTAGGACTAGGACTAGGACTAGGACTACTTCTAGGGCTAGGGCTCTGCTAGGCCTAGCCCGAGGGCTAGGGCTGTTGTAGGATTATGGTTAGGGGTACGGCGAGGGCTAGGGCTATGGTTAAGGTTAAGGTTAGGATTGGGCTAATGCTAGGGCTAGGGCTAGGGTTAGGGTTAGGGTTAGGGTTAGGGTTAGCGTTAGGGTTAGTGTTAGGGTTAGTGTTAGGTTTTAGGGCAAGGGTTAGGGCTAGGGCTGGGTAAGGTTAGGGTTTGGGTGAGGGTGAGGGTGAGGGTGAGGGTGAGGGAGAGGGAGAGGGAGAGGGAGAGGGTGAGGGTGAGGGTTAGGGCTAGGGCTATGACTGGGCAAAGGTGAGGGTTTGGGTTTGGGTTTGGGTTAGGGTTAGGGTTAGGGTTAGGGTTAGGGTTAGGGCTAGGGCTAGGGCTAGGGCTAGGGCTAGGCTTAGGGCTAGGCTTAGGGCTAGGGCTAGAGCTAGTGTTATGGTTACGGTTAGGGCGACGGGTTGGGCTAGGGCGAGAGCCAGGACTGAGGTAGCATGAGGGTGAGGGCTAGGGCTAGGGCTAGGGCTAGGGCTAGGGCTTGGGTTAGGGCTAGGTCTAGGGCAAGGGCAAGGGCAAGGGCAAGGGCTAGGGCTAGGGCAAGCGCTAGGGCTAGGGCTAGGGCTAGGGCTAGGGCTAGGGCTAGGGCTAGGGCTAGGGCTTGGGCTAGGGCTAGGGCTAGGGCTAGGGTTTGGTTTAGGCCTAGGCCTAGTGCTACGACTAGGGTTAGGGATAGGGATAGGGTTAGGGATAGGGTTAGGCTTAGGCTTAGGGCTAGGGCTTCGGCTTGGTCTAGGTTTAGGGTTAGGGTTAGGGCTAGGGTTAGGGCTAGGGTTAGGGCTAGGGTTAGGGTTAGGATTAGGCCTAGGCCTAGTGCTACGATTATGGCTATGGCTAAAGCTCGGGCTCGGGCTCGGGCTAGGATTAGGATTAGGTCTAGGGATAGGTTTTGGGCTATTTCTACATCTAAGGCCAGAGCAGGGCTAGGCTGAGGGTGAGGGTGAAGGTGAGGGTTAGTGTTAGGGCTAGGGCTAGGGCTAGGCTTAGAGTTAGGGTTTGTGTTAGGGTTCCGGCTTGGGTTAGGGCTAGGGTTAGGCTTACGCTTAGGCTTTCGCTTAGGGTTAGGTTTAGGCCTAGTGCTACGGTTAGGGCTAGGGCTTAAGCTAGGGTCAGTGCTAGGCCTAGGGAAGTGCTGCGGCTAGGGCTAGGGCTAGGGTTAGGGCTAGGCCTAGGCCTAGAGGTAGGAATAGGACTAGGACTGGGATTAGGACTAGGACTAGGACTAGGACTAGGGCTAGAGCTAGGGCTAGGGCTAGGGCTAGGGCTAGGGCTAGGGCTAGGGCTAGGGCTAGGGCTAGGGCTAGGGCTAGGGCTAGGGCTAGGGCTAGGGCTAGGGTTAGTGTTACGATTAGGCCTCGGCCTAGCGCTACTATAATGGCTATGGCTAAAGCTCGTGTTAGGATTGGGCTAGGGCTAGTGCTAGTGCTAGTGCTACGATTAGGGTTAAGGTTAGTGTTAGTGTTAGGGTTAGGGCTAGGTTTTAGGGCCAGAGTTAGGGCTAGGGCTGGCCTAAGGTTCGGGCTAGGATTAGGGCTAGGATTAGGGCTAGGCCGAGGGCTAGGACTAGGTCTAGGTCTAGGTCTAGGTCTAGGGCTAGGGCTAGGGCTAGATCTAGGGATAAGATTAGGGTTAGGGTTAGGGTTAGGGTTAGATTTTGCACTAGGGCTAGGGCTGGGCTACGGTTAGGATTAGGGTTAGGACTAGGACTAAGACTAGGACTAGGACTAGGACTAGGACTAGGACTAGGACTACTTCTAGGGCTAGGGCTATGCTAGGCCTAGGCCGAGGACTAGGGCTGGGGCTAGGGGTAGGGGTAGGGGTACGGCGAGGGCTAACCTTAACCCTAACCCTAGTCCTAGCACTAGCACTAGCCCAATCCTAACTTTAAGCTTAACCCTAGCCCTAGCCCTAGCCCTCGCCGTACCCCTACCCCTACCCCTAGCCCCAGCCCTAGTCCTCGGCCTAGGCCTAGCATTGCCCTAGCCCTAGAAGTAGTCCTAGTCCTAGTCCTAACCCTCACCCTCAGTCTAGCTCAGCCCTGTATCTAGCCCTAACCCAACCCGTCGCCCTGACCGTAACCCTAACATTAGCCCTAGCCCTAGCCCTAGCCCAAGCCCTAGCCCTAGCCCTAGCCCTAGCCCTAGCCCTAGCCCTAGTCCTAGTCCAAGTCCTAATCCCAGTCCTAGTCCTATTCCTAGCTCTAGGCCTAGGCCTAGCCCTAACCCTAGCCCTAGCCCTAGCCGCAGCACTTCCCTAGGCCTAGCCCTGACCCTAGCTTAAGCCCTAGCCCTAGCAGTAGCACTAGGCCTAAACCTAACCCTAAGCGTAAGCCTAAGCGTAAGCCTAACCCTAGCCCTAACCCAAGCCGGAACCCTAACACAAACCCTAACTCTAAGCCTAGCCCTAGCCCTAGCCCTAACACTAACCCTCACCTTCACCCTCACCCTCAGCCTAGCCCTGCTCTGGCCGTAGGACTAGGACTACTTCTAGGGCTAGGGGTGTGCTAGGCCTAGGCCGAGGGCTAGGGCTGGGGTAGGATTAGGGTTAGGGGTACGGCGAGGGCTAGGGCTAGGGTTAAGGTTAGGATTGGGCTACGGCTAGTGCTAGGGGTAGTGTTAGTGTTAGTGTTAGTGTTAGGGTTAGTGTTAGGGTTAGTGTTTGGGTGAGGGTCAGGGTCAGGGTCAGGGTCAGGGTCAGGGTCAGGGTCAGGGTCAGGGTCAGGGTGAGGGTTAGGGAGAGGGAGAGGGTGAGGGTGAGGGTTAGGTCTAGGGCTACGACTGGGCAAAGGTTAGGGTTTGGGTTAGGGTTAGGGTTAGGTTTAGGGTTAGGTTTAGGTTTAGGTTTAGGATTAGGGCTAGGGCTAGGCCTAGCCCTCGGCCTAGGCCTAGCATAGCCCTAGCCCTAGAAGTAGTCCTAGTCCTAGTCCTAGCCCTAGCCCTAGCCCTAGTCCTAGTCCTAGCCCTCGGCCTAGCCCTAATCCTAGCCCTAACCTTAGCCCAGCCCTAGCCCTAACTCTGGCCCTAAAACCTAGCCCTAACCCTAACACTAACACTAACCTTAACCCTAACCCTAGCACTAGCACTAGCACTAGCCCTAGCCCAATCCTAACCCGAGCTTTAGCCATAGCCATAATCGTAGCCCTAGGCCTAGGCCTAATCGTAACCCTAACCCTAGCCCTAGCCCTAGCCCTAGCCCTAGCTCTAGCCCTAGTCCTAGTCCTAGTCCTAGTCCTAGTCCTAGTCCTAGTCCTAGTCCTAGTCCTAACCCTCACCCTCAGTCTAGCTCAGGTTTAGGGCAAGGGTTAGGGCTAGGGCTGGGTAAGGTTAGGGTTTGGGTGAGGGTGAGGGTGAGGGAGAGGGAGAGGGTTAGGGTGAGGGTTAGGGCTAGGGCTATGACTGGGCAAAGGTTAGGGTTTGGGTTAGGGTTAGGGTTAGGGTTAGGGTTAGGGTTAGGGTTAGGGTTAGAGTTAGGGTTAGTGTTAGGGTTAGGGTTAGGGCTAGGGCTAGGGCTAGGGCTAGGCTTAGGGCTAGGCTTAGGGCTAGGGGTAGAGCTAGTGTTATGGTTACGGTTAGGGTGACGGGTTGGGCTAGGGCTAGAGCCAGGGCTGAGGTAGCATGAGGGTGAGGGATAGGGATAGGGCTAGGGCTAGGGCTTGGGTTAGGGCTAGGGCTAGGGCTAGGGCTAGGGCTAGGGCTAGGGCTAGGGCTTGGGCTAGGGTTTGGTTTAGGCCTAGGCCTAGTGCTACGACTAGGGTTAGGGATAGGGATAGGGTTAGGGATAGGCTTAGGCTTAGGCTTAGGGCTAGGGCTAGGGCTAGGGATTGGGCTTGGGCTATGTTTAGGTTTAGGGTTAGGACTAGGGTTAGGGCTAGGGTTAGGGTTAGGATTAGGCCTAGGCCTAGTGCTACGATTATGGCTATGGCTACAGCTCGGGCTCGGGCTCGGGCTAGGGCTAGGGCTAGGATTAGGCTTAGGTCTAGGGATAGGTTTCGGGCTATTTCTACATCTACGGCCAGAGCACGGCTAGGCTGAGGGTGAGGGTGAAGGTGAGGGTTAGTGTTAGGGCTAGGGCTAGGGCTAGGCTTAGAGTTAGGGTTTGTGTTAGGGTTCCGGCTTGGGTTAGGGCTAGGGTTAGGCTTACGCTTAGGCTTACGCTTAGGGTTAGGGTTAGGCCTAGTGCTACGGCTAGGGCTAGGGCTTAAGCTAGGGTCAGGGCTAGGCCTAGGGAAGTGCTGCCGCTAGGGCTAGGGCTAGGGCTAGGGCTACGGCTAGGGTTACGGCTAGGCCTAGGCCTAGGGCTAGGATTAGGACTAGGACTGGGATTAGGACTAGGACTAGGACTAGGACTAGGGCTGGAGCTAGGGCTAGGGCTAGGGCTAGGGCTAGGGCTAGGGTTAGGGTTACGATTAGGCCTAGGAATAGGGCTACGATTATGGCTATGGCTAAAGCTCGGGTTAGGATTGGGCTAGGGCTAGTGCTAGTGCTAGTGCTAGGGTTAGGGTTAAGGTTAGTGTTAGTGTTAGGGTTAGGGCTAGGTTTTAGGGCCAGAGTTAGGGCTAGGGCTGGGCTAAGGTTAGGGCTAGGATTAGGGCTAGGCTGAGGGCTAGGACTAGGACTAGGGCTAGGGCTAGGGCTAGGACTAGGACTAGGACTACTTCTAGGGCTAGGGCTATGCTAGGCCTAGGCCGAGGGCTAGGCCTAGCCCTAGCCCTAATCCTAATCCTAAACCTAACCCTAAACCTAACCCTAACCCTAACCCAAACCCTAACCTTTGCCCAGTCGTAGCCCTAGACCTAACCCTCACCCTCACCCTCTCCCTCTCCCTAACCCTCACCCTGACCCTGACCCTGACCCTGACCCTGACCCTCACCCAAACACTAACCCTAACACTAACCCTAACACTAACACTAACACTAACACTAGCCCTAGCACTAGCCGTAGCCCAATCCTAACCTTAACCCTAGCCCTAGCCCTCGCCGTACCCCTAACCCTAATCCTACCCCAGCCCTAGCCCTCGGCCTAGGCCTAGCACACCCCTAGCCCTAGAAGTAGTCCTAGTCCTACGGCCAGAGCAGGGCTAGGCTGAGGGTGAGGGTGAAGGTGAGGGTTAGTGTTAGGGCTAGGGCTAGGGCTAGGCTTAGAGTTAGGGTTTGTGTTAGGGTTCCGGCTTGGGTTAGGGCTAGGGTTAGGCTTACGCTTAGGCTTACGCTTAGGGTTAGGTTTAGGCCTAGTGCTACTGCTAGGGCTAGGGCTTAAGCTAGGGTCAGGGCTAGGCCTAGGGAAGTGCTGCGGCTAGGGCTAGGGCTAGGGTTAGGGCTAGGCCTAGGCCTAGAGCTAGGAATAGGACTAGGACTGGGATTAGGACTTGGACTAGGACTAGGGCTAGGGCTAGGGCTAGGGCTAGGGCTAGGGCTAGGGCTAGGGCTTGGGCTAGGGCTAGGGCTAGGGCTAGGGCTAGGACTAATGTTAGGGTTACGGTCAGGGCGACGGGTTGGGTTAGGGCTAGATACAGGGCTGAGCTAGACTGAGGGTGAGGGTTAGGACTAGGACTAGGACTAGGACTACTTCTAGGGCTAGGGCTATGCTAGGCCTAGGCCGAGGACTAGGGCTGGGGCTAGGGGTACGGGTAGGGGTACGGCGAGGGCTAGGGCTAGGGCTAGGGTTAAGCTTAAAGTTAGGATTGGGCTAGTGCTAGTGCTAGGACTAGGGTTAGGGTTAAGGTTAGTGTTAGGGTTAGGGTTAGGGTTAGGGTTAGGTTTAAGGGCCAGGGTTAGGGCTAGGGCTGGGCTAAGCTTAGGGTTTGGGTTGGGTGAGGGAGAGGGAGAGGGAGATGAAGAGGGTTAGGGCTAGGGCGATGACTGGGCTAAGGTTATGGTTTGGGTTAGGGTTAGGGATAGGTTTAGGGTGAGGGTTACGGGTAGGGCTAGGGCTAGGGCTAGGGCCAGGGCTAGGGCTAGGGCTAGGGCTAGGGCTAGGCTTAGGGCTAGGGCTAGGCTTAGCGTTACGGTCAGGGCGACTCGTTGGGCTAGGGCTAGATACAGGGCTGAGCTAGCGTGAGGGTGATGGTGATGGTGAGGGCTTGGGCTAGGGCTTGGGCTAGGGCTAGGGCTACGGCTAGGACTAGGGTTAGGGTTAGGGTTAAGGTTAGTGTTAGTGTTAGGGTTAGGGTTAGGGTTAGGTTTTAGGGCCATGGTTAGGGCTAGGGCTGGGCTAAGGTTAGGGTTGGGGTTGGGGTGAGGGAGAGGGAGAGGGAGAGCGAGATGAAGAGGGTTAGGGCTAGGGCTAGGGCGATGACTGGGCTAAGGTTAGGGTTTGGGTTAGGGTTAAGGTTAGGTTTATGGTGAGGGTTAGGGCTAGGGCTAGGGCTAGGGTTAGGGCTAGGGCTAGACTTAGGGCTAGGGCTAGGCTTAGGGATACGGTCAGGGCGACTCGTTGGGCTAGGGCTAGATACAGGGCTGAGCTAGCGTGAGGGTGATGGTGAGGGTGATGGTGAGGGCTTGGGCTAGGGCTTGGGCTAGGGCTAGGGCTAGGGCTAGGGCTAGGACTAGGGTTAGGGTTAAGGTTAGTGTTAGTGTTAGGATTAGGGTTAGGTTTTAGGGCCAGGGTTAGGGCTAGGGCTGGGCTAAGGTTAGTGTTTGGGTTGGGGTGAGGGAGAGGGAGAGGGAGATGAAGAGGGTTAGGGCTAGGGCTAGGGCGATGACTGGGCTAAGGTTATGGTTTGGGTTAGGGTTAGGGTTAGGTTTATGGTGAGGGTTAGGGCTAGGGCTAGGGCTAGGGCTAGGGCTAGGGCTAGGGCTAGACTTAGGGCTAGGGCTAGGCTTAGGGTTACGGTCAGGGCGATTCGTTCGGCTAGGGCTAGATACAGGGCTGAGCTAGCGTGAGGGTGATGGTGATGGTGAGGGCTTGGGCTAGGGCTAGGGCTAGGGCTAGGGCTGGGGCTAGGGTTACGTTTAGGGGTACGGCGAGGGCTAGGGCTAGGGCTAGGGTTAAGCGTAATGGTAGGATTGGGCTAGGGCTAGTACCAGGGCTAGGGTTAGGGTTAGGGTTAGGTTTTAGGGCCACGGTTAGGGATTGGGCTGGGCTAAGGTTAAGGTTTGGGTTAGGGTTAAGTTTAGGGTTAGGGTGAGGGTGAGGGTGAGGGTGAGGGTGAGGGTGAGGGTGAGGGTTAGGGTCAGGGTCAGGGTCAGGGTCAGGGTCAGGGTGAGGAAGAGGGAAAGGGTGAGGGTGAGGGCTAGGGCTAGGGCTAGGGCTGGGCTAATGTTAGGGTTTGGGTTAGGGTTAGGTTTAGGGTTAGATTTAGGGTTAGGGTTAGGGTTAGGGTTAGGGTTAGGGTTAGGGTTAGGGCTAGGGCTAGGGCTAGGGCCAGGGCTAGGGCTAGTTCTAGGGCTGCGCTAAGGTTAGCGTTTGAGTTAGGTTTAGGTTTAGGGTGAGGGTGACGTTTAGGGCAAGGGCTAGGGCTAGGGCTAGGGCTAGGGTTAGGGCTAGGCTTAGGGCTAGGGCCAGGGCTAGTGTTATGGTTATGGTTATGGTTACGGTTAGGGCGACGGGTTGGGCTAGGGCTAGAATCAGGGCTGAGCTAGCGTGAGGGTGAGGGCAAGGGCTAGGGCTAGGGCTAGGGTTAAGGTTAAGGTTAGGATTGGGCTAGGGCTAGGGCTAGTGCTAGTGCTAGTGCTAGGGCTAGGGCTAGGGTTAGGGTTAGTGTTAGTGTTAGGGTTAGTGTTAGGGTTAGTGTTAGGTTTTAGGGCAAGGGTTAGGGCTAGGGCTGGGTAAGGTTAGGGTTTGGGTGAGGGTGAGGGTGAGGGTGAGGGAGAGGGAGAGGGAGAGGGTGAGGGTGAGGGTTAGGGCTAGGGCTATGACTGGGCAAAGGTTAGGGTTTGGGTTAGGGTTAGGTTTAGGGTTAGGGTTAGGGTTAGGGTTAGGGTTAGAGTTAGGGTTAGTGTTAGGGTTAGGGTTAGGGCTAGGGCTAGGGCTAGGGCTAGGGCTAGGCTTCGGGCTAGGCTTAGGGCTAGGGGTAGAGCTAGTGTTATGGTTACGGTTAGGGTGACGGGTTGGGCTAGGGCTAGAGCCAGGGCTGAGGTAGCATGAGGGTGAGGGATAGGGCTAGGGCTAGGGCTAGGGCTTGGGTTAGGGCTAGGGCTAGGGCTAGGGCTAGGGCTAGGGCTAGGGCTAGGGCTAGGGCTAGGGCTAGGGCTAGGGCTAGGGCTTGGGCTAGGGTTTGGTTTAGGCCTAGGCCTAGTGCTACGACTAGGGTTAGGGATAGGGATAGGGTTAGGGATAGGGATAGGGTTAGGCTTAGGCTTAGGGCTAGGGCTAGGGCTAGGGATTGGGCTTGGGCTATGTTTAGGTTTAGGGTTAGGACTAGGGTTAGGGCTAGGGTTAGCGTTAGGATTAGGCCTAGGCCTAGTGCTACGATTATGGCTATGGCTACAGCTCGGGCTCGGGCTCGGGCTCTGGCTCGGGCTAGGATTAGGCTTAGGTCTAGGGATAGGTTTCGGGCTATTTCTACATCTACGGCCAGAGCACGGCTAGGCTGAGGGTGAGGGTGAAGGTGAGGGTTAGTGTTAGGGCTAGGGCTAGGGCTAGGATTAGAGTTAGGGTTTGTGTTAGGGTTCCGGCTTGGGTTAGGGCTAGGGTTAGGCTTACGCTTAGGCTTACGCTTAGGGTTAGGGTTAGGCCTAGTGCTACGGCTAGGGCTGGGGCTTAAGCTAGGGTCAGGGCTAGGCCTAGGGAAGTGCTGCCGCTAGGGCTAGGGCTAGGGCTACGGCTAGGGTTACGGCTAGGCCTAGGCCTAGGGCTAGGATTAGGACTAGGACTGGGATTAGGACTAGGACTAGGACTAGGGCTAGGGCTAGAGCTAGGGCTAGGGCTAGGGCTAGGGCTAGGGCTAGGGCTAGGGCTAGGGCTAGGGTTAGGGTTACGATTAGGCCTAGGCCTAGGGCTACGATTATGGCTATGGCTAAAGCTCGGGTTAGGATTGGGCTAGGGCTAGTGCTAGTGCTAGTGCTAGGGTTAGGGTTAAGGTTAGTGTTAGTGTTAGGGTTAGGGCTAGGTTTTAGGGCCAGAGTTAGGGCTAGGGCTGGGCTAAGGTTAGGGCTAGGATTAGGGCTAGGCCGAGGGCTAGGACTAGGACTAGGGCTAGGGCTAGGGCTAGGGCTAGGGCTAGGGCTAGGGCTAGGGCTAGGGCTAGGGCTAGGGCTAGGGCTAAGGCTAGGGCTAGGGCTAGGGCTAGGGCTAGGGTTAGGCTTAAGGCTAGGGCTTCGGCTTCGGCTTGGGCCAGGGTTAGGTTTAGGGTTAGGGCTAGGGATAAGATTAGGGTTAGGGTTAGGGTAACTTATCAACAGATAACTTGAAGCAGATGGAAGAAGCAAGTAAAGGGACATGGACAAAATTACGTGAAAAATTCTCTGCCAAGAATCCTGAAGAAGATTCCAAATGATCATCTCTTGTTCCTTTTCACTTTTTAAGAAGTGCTGTCTCATGCCAATCTTTTTGAACGTGGAATGTTTTTCCCATTTGTTTACATGCAATGTCATACTTATTCTTATGTTTTTATTATATTTATTGTTGTTAACCGCCCGGATTGGTTCGCCACAGGGCGGTATACAAATAAATATTATTATTATTATTATTATTATTATTATTATTATTATTATTATTATTATTATTATTATTATTATTATTATTATTATTATTATTATTATTATTATTATTATTATTATTATTATTATTATTATTATTATGGTTAGAGTTTGCACTAGGGCTAGGGCTGGGCTACGGTTAGGGTTAGGACTAGGACTAGGACTAGGACTAGGGCTAGGGCTAGGGCTAGGGCTAGGGCTAAAGCTAGGGCTAGGGCTAGGGCTAGGGCTAGGGCTAGGGCTAGGGCTAGCCCTAGTCCTAGTCCTAGTCCTAGTCCTACTAATAGTCCTAGTCCTAGTCCTAGTCCTAGTCCTAGTCCTAGTCCTAGTCCTAGCCCAAGCCCTCACCATCACCATCACCCTCACGTTAGCTCAGCCCTGTATCTAGACCTAGCCGAACGAGTCGCCCTGACCGTAACCCTAAGCCTAGCCCTAGCCCTAAGTCTAGCCCTAGCCCTAGCCCTAGCCCTAGCCCTAGCCCTAACCCTCACCATAAACCTAACCCTAACCCTAACCCAAACCATAACCTTAGCCCAGTCATCGCCCTAGCCCTAGCCCTAACCCTCTTCATCTCCCTCTCCCTCTCCCTCTCCCTCACCCCAACCCAAACCCTAACCTTAGCCAAGCCCTAGCCCTAACCCTGGCCCTAAAACCTAACCCTAATCCTAACACTAACACTAACCTTAACCCTAACCCTAGCCTAGCCCTAGCCCTAGCCCTAGCCCAAGCCCTAGCCCAAGCCCTCAGCATCACCCTCACGCTAGCTCAGCCCTGTATCTAGCCCTAGCCCAACGAGTCGCCCTGACCGTATCCCTAAGCCTAGCCCTAGCCCTAAGTCTAGCCCTAGCCCTAGCCCTAGCCCTAACCCTACCCCTAGCCCTAACCCTCACCATAAACCTAACCTTAACCCTAACCCTAACCCTAACCTTAGCCCAGTCATCGCCCTAGCCCTAGCCCTAACCCTCTTCATCTCGCTCTCGCTCACGCTCTCGCTCTCCCTCACCCCATCCCCAACCCTAACCTTAGCCCAGCCCTAGCCCTAACCATGGCACTAAAACCTAACCCTAACCCTAACCCTAACCCTAACACTAACCTTAACCCTAACCCTAGTCCTAGCCATAGCCCTAGCCCTAGCCCTAGCCCTAGCCCAAGCCCTAGCCCATGCCCTCACCATCACCATCACCCTCACGCTAGCTCAGCCCTGTATCTAGCCCTAGCCCAACGAGTCGCCCTGACCGTAACGCTAAGCCTAGCCCTAGCCCTAGCCCTAGCCCTAGCCCTAAGCCTAGCCCTAGCCCTAGCCCTGGCCCTAGCCCTAGCCCTAGCCCTAGCCCTACCCGTAACCCTCACCCTAAACCTAACCCTAACCCTAACCCAAACCCTAACCTTAGCCCAGTCATCGCCCTAGGCCTAGCCATAACCCTCTTCTTCTCCCTCTCCCTCTCCCTCTCCCTCACCCAACCCAAACCCTAACCTTAGCCCAGCCCTAGCCCTAACCCTGGCCCTTAAACCTAACCCTAACCCTAACACTAACACTAACCTTAACCCTAACCCTAGTCCTAGCACTAGCACTAGCCCAATCCTAACTTTAAGCTTAACCCTAGCCCTAGCCCTAGCCCTCGCCGTACCCCTACCCCTACCCCTAGCCCCAGCCCTAGTCCTCGGCCTAGGCCTAGCATAGCCCTAGCCCTAGAAGTAGTCCTAGTCCTAGTCCTAGTCCTAGTCCTAGTCTTAGTCCTAGTCCTAACCCTAATCCTAACCGTAGCCCAGCCCTAGCCCTACTGCAAAATCTAACCCTAACCCTAACCCTAACCCTAATCTTATCCCTAGATCTAGCCCTAGCCCTAGCCCTAGCCCTAGACCTAGACCTAGACCTAGTCCTAGCCCTCTGCGTAGCCCTAATCCTAGCCCTAATCCTAGCCCTAACCTTAGCCCAGCCCTAGCCCTAACTCTGGCCCTAAAACCTAGCCCTAGCCCTAACCCTAACCCTAACCCTAACCTTAACCCTAACCCTAGCACTAGCACTAGCACTAGCACTAGCCCTAGCCCAATCCTAACCCGAGCTTTAGCCATAGCCATTATAGTAGCGCTAGGCCTAGGCCTAATCGTAACACTAACCCTAGCCCTAGCCCTAGCCCTAGCCCTAGCCCTAGCCCTAGCCCTAGCCCTAGCTCTAGCCCTAGTCCTAGTCCTAGTCCTAGTCCTAGTCCTAATACCAGTCCTAGACCTATTCCTAGCTCTAGGCCTAGGCCTAGCCCTAACCCTAGCCCTAGCCCTAGCCCTAGCCGCAGCACTTCCCTAGGCCTAGCCCTGACCCTAGCTTAAGCCCTAGCCCTAGCCGTAGCACTAGGCCTAAACCTAACCCTAAGCGTAAGCCTAAGCGTAAGCCTAACCCTAGCCCTAACCCAAGCCGGAACCCTAACACAAATCCAAACTCTAAGCCTAGCCCTAGCCCTAGCCCTAACACTAACCCTCACCTTCACCCTCACCCTCAGCCTAGCCCTGCTCTGGCCGTAGATGTAGAAATAGCCCGAAACCTATCCCTAGACCTAAGCCTAATCCTAGCCCGAGCCCGAGCCCGAGCTTTAGCCATAGCCATAATCGTAGCACTAGGCCTAGGCCTAATCCTAACCCTAACCCTAGCCCTAACCCTAGTCCTAACCCTAACCCTAAACCTAGACCAAGCCGAAGCCCTAGCCCTAAGCCTAAGCCTAACCCTAGCCCTAACCCTATCCCTATCCCTAACCCTAGTGGTAGCACTAGGCCTAGGCCTAAACCAAACCCTAGCCGTAGCCCTAGCCCTAGCCCTAGCCCTAGCCCTAGCCCTAGCCCTAGCCCTAGCCCTAGCCCTAGCCCTAACCCAAGCCCTAGCCCTAGCCCTAGCCCTAGCCCTAGCCCTAGCCCTAGCCCTAGCCCTAGCCCTCACCCTCATGCTACCTCAGTCCTGGCTCTAGCCCTAGCCCAACCCGTCGCCCTAACCGTAACCATAACACTAGCTCTAGCCCTAGCCCTAAGCCTAGCCCTAAGCCTAGCCCTAGCCCTAGCCCTAGCCCTAACCCTAACCCTAACCCTAACCCTAACCCTAACCCTAACCCTAACCCAAACCCAAACCCAAACCCTAACCTTTGCCCAGTCATAGCCCTAGCCCTAACCCTCACCCTAACACTCTCCCTCTCCCTCTCCCTCACCCTCACCCTCACCCTCACCCTCACCCAAACCCTAACCTTACCCAGCCCTAGCCCTAACCCTTGCCCTAAAACCTAACACTAACCCTAACACTAACCCTAACGCTAACCCTAACCCTAACCCTAACCCTAGCCCTAGCACTAGCACTAGCCCAATCCTAACCTTAACCTTAAACATAGCCCTAGCCCTCGCCGTACCCCTAACCCTAATCCTACCCCAGCCCTAGCCCTCGGGCTAGGCCTAGCACAGCCCTAGCCCTAGAAGTAGTCCTAGTCCTAGTCCTAGTCCTAACCCTAACCCTAAACCTAGCCCAGGCATAGCTCTAGTGCTAGCGCTAGCGCTAACGCAAACGCAAACGCTAACCCTAACCCTTACCCTAACCCTAGCCCAAGCCCAAGCCCGAGCCCAAGCCCTAGCCCTAAGGCTAACCCTAGCCCTAGCCCTAGCCCTAGTCATACCACTAGGCCTAAGCCTTAACCAAACCCTAACCCTAATCCTAGCCCTAGCCCTAGCCGGAACCCTAGCCCTAGCCGTAGCCGTAGCCCTAGCCCTAACCCTAACCCTAACCCTAACCCTCACCCACACCCTAACCCAAACCCTAACCTTAGCCCAGCCCTAGCCCTAACCCTGGCCCTAAAACCTAACCCTAACCCTAACACTAACACTAACCTTAACCCTAACTCTAGACGTAGCACTAGCCCTCGAAGTACCCCTACCCCTACCCCTAGCCCCAGCCCTAGCCCTCGGCCTAGGCCTAGCATAGCCCTAACCCTAGAAGTAGTCCTAGTCCTAGTCCTCGTCGAAGTCCTAGTCCTAGTCATAGTCATAGTCCTAACCCTTACCGTAGCCCAGCCCTAGCCCTAGTGCAAACTCTAACCCTAACCCTAACCCTAATCTTATCCCTAGCCCTAGCCCTAGCCCTAGCCCTAGCCCTACCCCTAGTCCTAGTCCTAGTCCTAGTCCTAACCCTCACCCTCAGTCTAGCTCAGCCCTGTATCTAGCCCTAACCCAACCCGTCGCCCTGACCGTAACCCTAACATTAGCCCTAGCCCTAGCCCTAGCCCTAGCCCTAGCCCTAGCCCTAGCCCTAGCCCTAGCTCTAGCCCTAGTCCTAGTCCTAGTCCTAGTCCTAATCCCAGTCCTAGTCCTATACCTAGCTCTAGGCCTAGGCCTAGCCCTAACCCTAGCCCTAGCCCTAGCCGCAGCACTTCCCTAGGCCTAGCCCTGACCCTAGCTTAAGCCCTAGCCCTAACCGTAGCACTAGGCCTAAACCTAACCCTAAGCGTAAGCCTAAGCGTAAGCCTAACCCTAGCCCTAACCCAAGCCGGAACCCTAACACAAACCCTAACTCTAAGCCTAGCCCTAGCCCTAGCCCTAGCCCTAACACTAACCCTCACCTTCACCCTCACCCTCAGCCTAGCCTTGCTCTGGCCGTAGATGTAGAAATAGCCCGAAACCTATCCCTAGACCTAAGCCTAATCCTAGCCCGAGCCCGAGCCCGAGCCCAAGCTTTAGCCATAGCCATAATCGTAGCACTAGGCCTAGGCCTAATCCTAACCCTAATCCTAGCCCTAACCCTAGCCCTAACCCTAAACCTAAACCTAGACCAAGCTGAAGCCCTAGCCCTAAGCCTAACCCTAACCCTAGCCCTAACCCTATCCCTATCCCTAACCCTAGTCGTAGCACTAGGCCTAGGCCTAAACCAAACCCTAGCCCTAGCCTTAGCCCTAGCCCAAGCCCTAGCCCTAGCCCTAGCCCTAGCCCTAGCCCTAGCCCTAGCCCTAGCCCTAGCCCTAGCCCTAGCCCTAGCCCTAGCCCTAGCCCTAGCCCTAGCCCTAGCCCTCACACTCATGCTACCTCAGTCCTGGCTCTAGCCCTAGCCCAACCCGTCGCCCTAACCGTAACCATAACACTAGCTCTAGCCCTAGCCCTAAGCCTAGCCCTAAGCCTAGCCCTAGCCCTAGCCCTAGCCCTAACCCTAACCCTAACCCAAACCCAAACCCTAACCTTTGCCCAGTCATAGCCCTAGCCCTATCCCTCACCCTATCCCTCTCCCTCTCTCTCACCCTCACCCTCACCCAAACCCTAACCTTACCCAGCCCTAGCCCTAACCCTTGCCCTAAAACCTAACACTAACCCTAACACTAACCCTAACGCTAACGCTAACCCTAACCCTAACCCTAACCCTAGCCCTAGCACTAGCCCTATCCCAATGCTAACCTTAACCTTAACCATAGCCCTAGCCCTCGCCGTACCCCTAACCCTAATCCTACCCCAGCCCTAGCCCTCGGCCTAGGCCTAGCACAGTCCTAGTCCTAGTCCTAGTCCTAGTCCTAGTCCTAGTCCTAGTCCTAGTCCTAGTCCTAGTCCTAGTCCTAGTCCTAACCCTAACCCTAAACCTAGCCCAGGCGTACCTCTAGTGCTAGCGCTAGCGCTAACGCAAACGCAAACACTAACCCTGACCCTAACCCTAGCCCAAGCCCAAGCCCAAGCCCTAGCCCTAAGCCTAACCCTAGCCCTAGCCCTAGCCCTAGTCGTACCACTAGGCCTAAGCCTTAACCAAACCCTAACCCTAATCCTAGCCATAGCCCTAGCCGTAGCCCTAGCCCTAGCCCTAGCCCTAGCCCTAGCCCTAGCCCTAGCCCTAGCCCTAGCCGAAGCCCTAGCCCTAGCCCTCACCCTCACCCTCACCCTCACCCTCACACTAGCTCAGCCCTGTATCTAGCCCTAGCCCAACCCGTCGCCCTGACCGTAACCCTAACATTAGCCCTTGCCCTAGCCCAAGCCCTAGCCCTAGCCCTAGCCCTAGCCCTAACCCTAGCCCTAGCCCTAGCCCTAGCCCTAGCCCTAGCCCTAGCCCTAGCCCTAGCCCTAACCCTCACCCACACCCTAACCTAAACCCTAAACTTAGCCCAGCCCTAGCCCTAACCCTGGCCCTAAAACCTAACCCTAACCCTAACACTAACCTTAACCCTAACCCTAGACGTAGCACTAACCCTCGAAGTACCCCTACCCCTACCCCTAGCCCCAGCCCTAGCCCTCGGCCTAGGCCTAGCATAGCCCTAACCCTAGAAGTAGTCCTAATCCTAGTCCTCATCGAAGTCCTAGTCCTAGTCCTAGTCCTAACCCTAACCGTAGCCCAGCCCTAGCCCTAGTGCAAACTCTAACCCTAACCCTAACCCTAATCTTATCCCTCGCCCTAACCCTAACCCTAACCCTGGCCCAAGCCCAAGCCCTAGCCCTAGCCCTAAGCCTAACACTAGAACTGGCCCTAGCCCTAGCCCTAGCCCTAGCCCTAATGCTAACCCTCACCTTCACCCTCACCCTAACCCTATCCCTGGCCTGGCCCTAGTCCTAGCAATAGCCCTAACCCTAACCCTGGCCCTAAGCCAAATCCTAGCCCGAGCCCGAGCCCTAGCCCAAGCCCAAGCCCGAGCCCGAGCTTTAGCCATAGCCATAATCGTAGCACTAGGCCTAGGCCTAATCGTAACCCTAACCCTAACCCTAGCCCTAGATCTAGCCCTAGCCCTAGCCCTAGCCCTAGCCCTAGCCCTAGCCCTAGCCCGAGCCCTAGCCCGAGCCCTAGCCCGAGCCCTCACCCTGACCCTGACCCTGACCCTCACCCTAACACTAACCCTAACACTAACCCTAACACTAACACTAACACTAACCCTAGCACTAGCACTAGCACTAGCCCTATCCTAACCTTAAGCTTAACCCTAGCCCTAGCCCTAGCCCTCGCCGTAACACTAAACGTAATCCTACCCCAGCCCTACCCCTCGGCCTATGCCTAGCATAGCCCTAGCCCTAGAAGTAGTCCTAGTCCTAGTCCTAGTCCTAGTCCTAGTCCTAGTCCTAGTCCTAGTCCTAGTCCTAGTCCTAGTCCTAGCCCTAAACCTAGCCCAGCCCTAGCTCTAGTGCTAGCGCTAACGCAAACGATAACCCAAACCCTAACCCTAACCCTAGCCCTAGCCCTAGCCCTAGTCGTACCACTAGCCCTAGCCCTAGAAGTAGTCCTAGTCCTAGTCCTAGTCCTAGTCCTAGTCCTAGTCCTAGTCCTAGTCCTAGTCCTAGCCCTAGCCCTAGTCCTAGTCCTAGCCCTCGGCCTAGACCTCGGCCGAGCCCTAATCCTAGCCCTAACCTTATCCCAGCCCTAGCCCTGACCCTGGCCCTAAAACCTAGCCCGAACCCTAACCCTAACCTTAACCCTAACCTTAACCCTAACCCTGGCACTAGCACTAGCACTAGCCCTAGCCCAATCGTAACCCGAGCTTTAGCCATAGCCATAATCGTAGCGCTAGGCCTAGTCCTAGTCCTAACCCTAACCCTAGCCGTAGCCCTAGCCAAAGCGCTAGCCGTAGCCCTAGCCCTAGCCCTAGTCCTAGTCCTAGTCCTAATCCCAGGCCTAGTCCTATTCCTAGCCCTAGCCCTAGGCCTAGCCCTAGCCCTAGCCCTAGCCCTAGCCCTAGCCCTAGCCCTAGCCCTAACCCTAGCCCTAACCCTAGCCCTAACCCTAACCCTAACCCTAACCCTAACCCTAAACCTAAACCTAGCCCAAGCCCAAGCCCAAGCCCAAACCCTAGCCCTAAGCATAACCCTAACCCTAGCCCTAACCCTATCCCTATCCCTAGTCATAGCACTAGGCCTAGGCCTAAACCAAACCCTAGCCCTAGCCCTAGCCGTAGCCGTAGCCCTAGCCCTAGCCCTAGCCCTAGCGCTAGCCCTAGCCCTAGCCCTAGCCCTAGTCCTAGCCCTAGCCCTAGCCCTAGCCCTAGCCCTAGCCCTAGCCCTAACCCTAGCCCTAGCCCAAACCCTAACCTTTGCCCAGTCATACCCCTAGACATAGCCCTAACCCTCAGCCTCGCCCTCTCCCTCACCCTCACCCTTACCCTCACCCTCACCCTCACCCTAACCCTAACCCTAACCCAAACCCTAACTAGCTAGGGCTGAGCTAGCCTGAGGGTGAGGGTTAGGACTAGGGCTAGGATTAGGCTTAGGTCTAGTGTTAGGTTTCCGTCTATTTCTACGTCTACGGCCAGAGCAGGGCTAGGGTGAGGGTGAGGGTGAAGGTGAGGGTTAGTGTTAAGGCTAGGGCTAGGGCTAGGCTTATTGGTATGGTTTGTGTTAGGGTTCCGGCTAGGGTTAAGGCTAGGGTTAAGCTTAGGCTTAGGCTTACGCTTAGGGTTAGCGTTAGGCCTAGTGCTACGGCTAGGACTAGGGCTTAAGGTAGGGTCAGGGCTAGGCCTAGGGAAGGGCTGCGGCTAGGACTAGGACTAGGACTAGGACTAGGACTAGGAGTAGGACTAGGACTAGGGTTGGGCTAGGGCTAGGGCTAGGGCTAGGGCTAGGCCTAAGGCTAGGGCTAGGGCTAGGGCTAGGGCTAGGGCTAGGGCTAGGGCTAGGGCTAGGGCTAGGGCTAGGGTTAGGGCTAGGGCTAGGGCTAGGGCTAGGGCTAGGGCTAGGGTCAGGGTTAGGATTAGGCCTAGGCCTAGGCGTAGTGCTACGATTATGGCTATGGGTAAAGCTCGGGCTTGGGCTCGGGCTCGGGCTAGGATTAGGCTTAGGGCCAGGGTTAGGGTTAGGGCTATTGCTAGGACTAGGGCCAGGCCAGGGCTAGGGTCAGGGTGAGGGTGAAGGTGAGGGTTACTATTAGGGCTAGGGCTAGGGCTCGGGTTAGTCTTAGGGCGAGGGCTAGGGCTAGGAATTGGGCTTGGGCCAGGGTTAGGTTTAGGGTTAGGGTTAGGGCTAGGGATAAGATTAGGGTTAGGGTTAGGGTTAGAGTTTGCACTAGGGCTAGGGCTGGGCTACGGTTAGGGTTAGGACTAGGACTTGGGCTTCTAGGGTTAGGGCTATGCTAGGCCTAGGCCGAGGGCTATGGCTGGGGCTAGGGGTACGGTTAGGGGTACTTTGAGGGCAAGTGCTACGGCTAGGGTTAGGGTTAAGGTAAGTTTTAGGGTTAGGGTTAGGTTTTAGGGCCAGGGTTAGGGCTAAGGCTGGGCTAAGTTTAGAGTTTGGGTTAGGGTGAGGGTTAGGGTTAGGGCGAGGGCGAGGGCGAGGGCGAGGGTGAGGGTGAGGGCGAGGGCGAGGGGTAGGGCGAGGGCTAGGGCTAGAGCTAGGGCTAGGGCTAGGGCTAGGGCTAATGTTAGGGTTACGGTCAGGGCGACGGGTTGGGCTAGGGCTCGATACAGGGCTGAGCTAGCGTGAGGGTGAGGGTGAGGGTGAGGGCTAGGGCTTCGGCTGGGGATAGGGATAGGGATAGGGATAGGGATAGGGATAGGGATAGGGATAGGGATAGGATTAGGGTTAGGGTTTGGCCCTCACCCTAGCCCTAATCCTAGCCCTAACCTTAGCCCAGCCCTAGCCCTAACCCTGCCACTATAACCTAGCCCTAACCCTAACCCAAACCCTAACCTTTGCCCAGTCATAGCCCTAGCCCTAACCCTCACCCTAACCCTCTCCCTCTCCCTCACCCTCACCCTAACCCAAACCCTAACCTTACCCAGCCCTAGCCCTAACCCTTGCCCTAAAACCTAACACTAACCCTAACCCTAACCCTAACCCTAACGCTAACCCTAACGCTAACCCTAACCCTAACCCTAACCCTAACCCTAACCCTAGCCCTAGCAATAGCACTAGCCCAATCCTAACCTTAACCTTAACCCTAGCCCTAGCCCTCGCCGTACCCCTAACCCTAATCCTACCCCAGCCCTAGCCCTAGGCCTAGGCCTAGCACAGCCCTAGCCCTAGAAGTAGTCCTAGTCCTAGTCCTAGTCCTAGTCCTACTAATAGTCCTAGTCCTAGTCCTAGTCCTAGACCTAGTCCTAGTCCTAGTCCTACTCCTAGTCCTACTCCTAACCCTAACCCTAACCCTAACCCTAACCCTAAACCTAGCCCAGGCCTAGCCCTAGTGCTAGCGCTAACGCAAACGCTAACGCAAACCCTAACCCTAATCTTATCCCTAGCCCTAACCCTAACCCTTACCCTAACCCTAAACCTAGCCCAAGCCCAAGCCCTAGCCCGAAGGCTAACCCTAGCCCTAGCCCTAGCCCTAGTCGTACGACTAGGCCTAAGCCTAAACCAAACCCTAACCCTAATCCTAGCCCTAGCCCCAGCCCAAGCCCTAGCCCTTACCCTCACCCTTACCCTCACCCTCACCCTCACACTAGCTCAGCCCTGTATCTGACCCTAGCCCAACCCGTCGCCCTGACCGTAACCCTAACATTAGCCCTAGCCCTACCCCTAGCCCTAGCCGTAACCCTAACCCTCACCCTAACCCAAACCCTAAACTTAGCCCAGCCCTAGCCATAACCCTGGCCCTAAAACCTAACCCTAACCCTAACACTAACACTGACCTTAACCCTAACCCTAGCCGTAGCACTAGCCCTCGAAGTACCCCTACCCCTACCCCTAGCCCCAGCCCTAGCCCTCGGCCTAGGCCTAGCATAGCCCTAACCCTAGAAGTAGTACTAGTCCTAGTCCAAGTCCTAGTCCTAATCCTAGTCCTAGTCCTAGTCCTAACCATAACCGTAGCCCAGCCCTAGCCCTAGTGCATACTCTAACCCTAACCCTAACCCTAACCCTAACCTTATTCCTAGCCCTAACCTTAACCTTAACCCTAACCCTGGCCCAAGCCCAAGTCCTAGCCCTAGCCCTGGCCCTAAGCCTAACCCGAGCCCTAGCCCTTGCCCTAATACTAACCCTCACCTTCACCCGAACCCGAACCCTAGTCTTGGCCTGGCCCTAGTCCTGGCAATAGCCCTAACCCTAACCCTGGCCCTGAGCCTAATCCTAGCCCGAGCCCGAGCCCAAGCCCGAGCCCGAGCCCGAGCTTTAGCCATAGCCATAATTGTTGCACAAGGCCTAGGCCTAGGCCTAGGCCTAAGCCTAGGCCTAATCCTCACCCTAACCATAGCCCTAGCCCTAGCCCTAGCCCTAGCCCTAGCCCTAGCCCTAGCCCTAGCCCTAGGGCTATGACTGGGCAAAGGTTAGGGTTTGGGTTAGGGTTAGGGTTAGGGTTAGGGTTAGGGTTAGGGTTAGGGTTAGGGTTAGGGTTAGGGTTAGGGTTAGGGTTAGGGTTAGGGTTAGGGTTAGGGATAGGGATAGGGATAGGGATAGGGATAGGGATAGGGATAGGGATAGGCTTAGGGATAGGCTTAGGGCTAGGCTTAGGGCTAGGGCTAGAGCTAGTGTTATGGTTACGGTTAGGGCGACGGGTTGGGCTAGGGCTAGAGCCAGGGCTGAGGTAGCATGAGGGTGAGGTCTAGGGCTAGGGCTAGGGCTAGGGCTAGGGCTAGGACTAGGGCTAGGGCTAGGGTTAGGGTTAGGGTTAGGGTTAGGGTTAGAGTTAGGGCTAGGGATAGGGATAGGGATAGGCTTAGGGATAGGCTTAGGGCTAGGCTTAGGGCTAGGGCTAGAGCTAGTGTTATGGTTACGGTTAGGGCGACGGGTTGGGCTAGGTCTAGAGCCAGGGCTGAGGTAGCATGAGGGTGAGGTCTAGGGCTAGGTCTAGGGCTAGGGCTAGGGCTAGGGCTAGGGCTAGGGCTAGGACTAGGAATAGGGCTAGGGCTAGGGCTAGGGCTAGGGCTAGGGCTAGAGCTAGAGCTAGGGCTAGGGCTAGGGCTAGGGTTAGGGCTAGGGCTAGAATTACAGTTAGGATTAGGCCTAGGCCTAGTGCTACGATTATGGCTATGGCTAAAGCTCGGGCTCGAGCTCGGGCTTGGGCTCGGGCTAGGATTAGTCTTAGGTCTAGGGATAGGTTTCGGGCTATTTCTACATCTACGGCCAGAGCAGGGCTAGGCTGAGGGTAAGGGTGAAGGTGAGGGTTAGTGTTAGGGCTAGGGCTAGGCTTAGAGTTAGGGTTTGTGTTAGGGTTCCGGCTTGAGTTAAGGCTAGGGTTAGGCTTAGGCTTAGGCTTACGCTTAGGGTTAGGGTTAGGCCTAGTGCTACGGCTAGGTATAGGGCTTAAGCTCGGGTCAGGGCTAGGCCTAGGGAAGGGCTGCAGCTAGGGCTAGGGCTAGGAATAGGACTAGGACTGGGATTAGGACTAGGACTAGGGCTAGGGCTACGGTTAGGATTAGGCCTAGGCCTAGTGCTACGATTATGGCTATGGCTAAAGCTCGGGCTCGGGCTCGGGCTAAGATTAGGCTTAGGTCTAGGGATAGGTTTCGGGCTATTTCTACATCTACGGCCAGAGCAGGGCTAGGCTGAGGGTGAGGGCTAGGTCCACTTTCATAGGCACAGAAGATATCAGCCATGTGACGAATAATTTTCTCTTCACTTTGGCTGCAGTCACACCAGAGCTTTAATCCAGCTTCAGTCGACTTTCACATTAGCCAAGCTTGCTAGGTGGCCATGGGCTAGTCACAGCTCTCTTCTGAGCTCTCACAACCCCACCTACCTCACAGGGTGTCTGTTGTGCGGGGAAGAACAGAAAGTTTGTCAGCCGCCTTGAGTCCCCTTAAATGGGTGAGAAAAGCGGGGTAGAAAAGCCAACGCTTCTTCTTCTAGGGATTAATCTAGCTTTAGTCCACTTTCATAGGCACAGAAGATATCAGCCATGTGACCAATAATTTTCTCTTCACATTGGCTGCAGTCACACCAGAGCTTTAATCCAGCTTCCGTCCACTTTCACATGAGCCAAGCTTGCTAGGTGGCCATGGGCTAGTCACACCTCTCTTCTGAGCTCTCACAGCCCCACCTACCTCACAGGGTGTCTGTTGTGGGGGGAAGAACAGAAAGTTTGTCAGCTGCTTTGAGTCCCCTTAAATGGGAGAGAAAACCGGGGTAGAAAAGCCATTGCTGCTTCTGCTTCTTCTAGAGATTAATCCAGCTTCAGTCCACTTTCACATGAGCCAAGCTTGCTAGGTGGCTATGGGCTAGTCACAGCTCTCTTCTGAGCTCTCACAGCCCCACCTACCTCAGAGGGTGTCTGTTCTGGGGGGAAGAACAGAAAATTTTTCAGCCGTTTTGAGTCCCCTTAAATGGGAGAGAAAACCGGGGTAGAAAAGCCATTGCTGCTTCTGCTTCTTCTAGGGATTAATCCAGCTTCAGTCCCCTTTCACATGAGCCAAGCTTGCTAGGTGGCTATGGGCTAGTCACAGCTCTCTTCTGAGCTCTCACAGCCCCACCTACCTCACAGGGTGTCTGTTGTGCGGGGAAGAACAGAAAGTTTGTCAGCCGCCTTGAGTCCCTTTAAATGGATGAGAAAAGCGGGGTAGAAAAGCCAACGCTTCTTCTTCTTGGGATTAATCTAGCTTTAGTCCACTTTCATAGGCTCAGAAGACATCAGCCATGTGACCAATAATTTTCTCTTCACTTTGGCTGCAGTCACACCAGAGCTTTAATCCAGCTTCAGTCCACTTTCACATGAGCCAAGCTTGCTAGGTGGCCATGGGCTAGTCACAGCTCTCTTCTGAGCTCTCACAGCCCCACCTACCTCACTGGGTGTCTGTTGTGCGGGGAAGAACAGAAAGTTTGTCAGCCGCCTTGAGTCCCCTTAAATGGGTGAGAAAAGCGGGGTAGAAAAGCCAACGCTGCTTCTTCTAGGGATTAATCTAGCTTTAGTCCAATTCATAGGCACAGAAGACATCAGCCATGTGACCAATAATTTTCTCTTCACTTTGGCTGCAGTCACACCAGAGCTTTAATCCAGCTTCAGTCCACTTTCACATGAGCCAAGCTTGCTATGTGGCCATGGGCTAGTCACAGCTCTCTTCTGAGCTCTCACAGCCCCACCTACCTCACAGGGTGTCTGTTGTGGGGGGAAGAACAGAAAGTTTGTCAGCTGATTTGAGTCCCCTTAAATGGGAGAGAAAACCGGGGTAGAAAAGCCATTGCTGCTTCTGCTTCTTCTAGGGATTAATCCAGCTTCAGTCCACTTTCACATGAGCCAAGCTTGCTAGGTGGCTATGGGCTAGTCACAGCTCTCTTCTGAGCTCTCACAGCCCCACCTACCTCACAGGGTGTCTGTTGTGGGGGGAAGAACAGAAAGTTTGTCAGCCGCTTTGAGTCCCCTTAAATGGGTGAGAAAAGCGGGGTAGAAAAGCCAACGCTTCTTCTTCTAGGGATTAATCTAGCTTTAGTCCACTTTCATAGGCACAGAAGATATCAGCCATGTGACCAATAATTTTCTCTTCACTTTGGCTGCAGTCACACCAGAGCTTTAATCCAGCTTCAGTCGACTTTCACATTAGCCAAGCTTGCTAGGTGGCCATGGGCTAGTCACAGCTCTCTTCTGAGCTCTCACAACCCCACCTACCTCACAGGGTGTCTGTTGTGGGGGGAAGAACAGAAAGTTTGTCAGCCGCCTTGAGTCCCCTTAAATGGGTAAGAAAAGCGGGGTAGAAAAGCCAACGCTTCTTCTTCTAGGGATTAATCTAGCTTTAGTCAACTTTAATAGGCACAGAAGACATCAGCCATGTGACCAATAATTTTCTCTTCACTTTGGCTGCAGTCACACCAGAGCTTTAATCCAGCTTCCGTCCACTTTCAAACTCTAACCCTAACCCTAACCCTAATGTTATCCCTAGCCCTAGCCCTAGCCCTAACCCTAGCCCTAGCCCTAGTCCTAGTCCTAGTCCTAGCCCTAGCCCTAGCCGCAGCCCTTCCCTAGGCCTAGCCCTGACACTAGCTTAAGCCCTAGCCCTAGCCGTAGCACTAGGCCTAACCCTAAACCTAAGCGTAAGCCTAAGCCTAAGCCTAGCCCTAACCCAAGCCGGAACCCTAATACAAACCCTAACACTAAGCCTAGACCTAGCCCTAGCCCTAACACTAACCCTCACTTTCACCCTCACCCTCAGCCTAGCCCTGCTCTGGCCGTAGATGTAGAAATAGCCCGAAACCTATCCCTAGACCTAAGCCTAATCCTAGCCCGAGCCCGAGCTTTAGCCATAGCCATAATCGTAGCACTAGGCCTAGGCCTAATCCTAACCCTAACCCTAGCCCTAACCCTAGCCCTAACCCTAACCCGAAACCTAGCCCAAGCCCAAGCCCTAGCCCTAAGCCTAAGCCTAACCCTAGCCCTAACCCTAACCCTAACCCTAACCCTAACCCTATCCCTATCCCTAGTCTTAGCACTAGGCCTAGGCCTAAACCAAACCCTAGCCCTAGCCCTAGCCCTAGCCCTAGCCCTAGCCCTAGCCCTAGCCCTCACCCTCATGCTACCTCAGCCCTGGCTCTAGCCCTAGCCCAACCCGTCGCCCTAACCGTAACCATAACACTAGCCCTACCCCTAAGCCTAGCCCTAACCCTAGCCCCAGCCTTAGCCCTAGCCCTAGCCCTAGTCCTAGCCCTAACCCTAACCCTAGCCCTAGCCCTAGCCCTAGCCCTAGCCCTAGCCCTAGCCCTAGCCCTAGCCCTAGCCCTAGCCCTAGCCGCAGCCCTTCCCTAGGCCTAGCCCTGACACTACCTTCTTCTTCTAGGGATTAATCTAGCTTTAGTCCAGTTTCATAGGCTCAGAAGACATCAGCCATGTGACCAATAATTTTCTCTTCACTTTGGCTGCAGTCACACCAGAGCTTTAATCCAGCTTCAGTCCACTTTCACATGAGCCAAGCTTGCTAGGTGGCCATGGGCTAGTCACAGCTCTCTTCTGAGCTCTCACAGCCCCACCTACCTCACAGGGTGTCTGTTGTGCGGGGAAGAACAGAAAGTTTGTCAGCCGCCTTGAGTCCCCTTAAATGGGTGAGAAAAGCGGGGTGGAAAAGCCAACGCTTCTTCTTCTAGGGATTAATCTAGCTTTAGTCCACTTTCATAGGCACAGAAGACATCAGCCATGTGACCAATAATTTTCTCTTCACTTTGGCTGCAGTCACAGCAGAGCTTTAATCCAGCTTCAGTCCACTTTCACATGAGCCAAGCTTGCTAGGTGGCCATGGGCTAGTCACAGCTCTCTTCTGAGCTCTCACAGCCCCACCTACCTCACAGGGTGTCTGTTGTGGGGGGAAGAACAGAAAGTTTGTCAGCCGCTTTGAGTCCCCTTAAATGGGTGAGAAAAGCGGGGTAGAAAAGCCATTGCTGCTTCTGCTTCTTCTAGGGATTAATCCAGCTTCAGTCCACTTTCACATGAGCCAAGCTTGCTAGGTGGCTATGGGCTAGTCACAGCTCTCTTCTGAGCTCTCACAGCCCCACCTACCTCACAGGGTGTCTGTTGTGGGGGGAAGAAAAGAAAGTTTGTCAGCCGCTTTGAGTCCCCTTAAATGGGAGAGAAAACCAGGGTAGAAAAGCCATTGCTGCTTCTGCTTCTTCTAGGGATTAATCCAGCTTCAGTCCACTTTCACATGAGCCAAGCTTGCTAGGTGGCTATGGGCTAGTCACAGCTCTCTTCTGAGCTCTCACAGCCCCACCTACCTCACAGGGTGTCTGTTGTGCGGGGAAGAACAGAAAGTTTGTCAGCCGCCCTGAGTCCCCTTAAATGGGTGAGAAAAGCGGGGTAGAAAAGCCAACGCTTCGTCTTCTAGGGATTAATCTAGCTTTAGTCCACTTTCATAGGCACAGAAGATATCAGACATGTGACCAATAATTTTCTCTTCACCTTGGCTGCAGTCACACCAGAGCTTTAATCCAGCTTCCGTCCACTTTCAAACTCAAACCCTAACCCTAACCCTAATCTTATCCCTAGCCCTAGCTCTAGCCCTAGCCCTAGCCCTAGCCCTAGCCCTAGCCCTAGTCCTAGTCCTAGTCCTAGTCCTAGCCCTAGCCCTAGCCCTAGCCGCAGCCCTTCCCTAGGCCTAGCCCTGACACTAGCTTAAGCCCTAGCCCTAGCCGTAGCACTAGGCCTAACCCTAAAACTAAGCGTAAGCCTAAGCCTAAGCCTAACCCTAGCCCTAACCCAAGCCGGAACCCTAATACAAACCCTAACACTAAGCCTAGCCCTAGACCTAGCCCTAACACTAACCCTCACCTTCACCCTCACCCTCAGCCTAGCCCTGCTCTGACCGTAGATGTAGAAATAGCCCGAAACCTATCCCTAGACCTAAGCCTAATCCTAGCCCGAGCCCGAGCCCGAGCTTTAACCATAGCCATAATCGTAGCACTAGGCCTAGGCCTAATCCTAACCCTAACCCTAGCCCTAACCCTAACCCGAAACCTAGCCCAAGCCCAAACCCTAGCCCTAAGCCTAAGCCTAACCCTAGCCCTAACCCTATCCCTATCCCAATCCCTAGTCTTAGCACTAGGCCTAGGCCTAAACCAAACCCTAGCCCTAGCCCTAGCCCTAGCCCTAGCCCTAGCCCTAACCCTAGCCCTAGCCCTAGCCCTAGCCCTAGCCCTAGCCCTAGCCCTCACCCTCATGCTACCTCAGCCCTGGCTCTAGCCCTAGCCCAACCCGTCGCCCTAACCGTAACCATAACACTAGCCCTAGCCCTAAGCCTAGCCCTAAGCCTAGCCTCAGCCTTAGCCCTAGCCCTAGCCCTAGCCCTAGTCCTAGCCCTAACCTTAGCCCTAGCACTAGCCCTAGCCCTAGCCCTAGCCGCAGCCCTTCCCTAGGCCTACCCCTGACACTAGCTTCTTCTTCTAGGGATTAATCTAGCTTTAGTCCACTTTCATAGGCTCAGAAGACATCAGCCATGTGACCAATAATTTTCTCTTCACTTTGGCTGCAGTCACACCAGAGCTTTAATCTAGCTTCAGTCCACTTTCACATGAGCCAAGCTTGCTAGGTGGCCATGGGCTAGTCACAGCTCTCTTCTGAGCTCTCACAGCCCCACCTACCTCACAGGGTGTCTGTTGTGAGGGGAAGAACAGAAAGTTTGTCAGCCACTTTGAGTCCCCTTAAATGGGTGAGAAAACCGGGGTAGAAAAGCCAACGCTTCTTCTTCTAGGGATTAATCTAGCTTTAGTCCACTGTCATAGGCACAGAAGATATCAGCCGTGTGACCAATAATTTTCTCTTCACTTTGGCTGCAGTCACACCAGAGCTTTAATCCAGCTTCAGTCCACTTTCACATGAGCCAAGCTTGCTAGGTGGCCATGGGCTAGTCACAGCTCTCTTCTGAGCTCTCACAGCCCCACCTACCTCACAGGGTGTCTGTTGTGAGGGGAAGAACAGAAAGTTTGTCAGCCGCTTTGAGTCCCCTTAAATGGGTGAGAAAACCGGGGTAGAAAAGCCAACGCTTCTTCTTCTAGGGATTAATCTAGCTTTAGTCCACTTTCATAGGCACAGAAGATATCAGCCGTGTGACCAATAATTTTCTCTTCACTTTGGCTGCAGTCACACCAGAGCTTTAATCCAGCTTCAGTCCACTTTCACATGAGCCAAGCTTGCTAGGTGGCCATGGGCTAGTCACAGCTCTCTTCTGAGCTCTCACAGCCCCACCTACCTCACAGGGTGTCTGTTGTGGGGGGAAGAACAGAAAGTTTGTCAGGCGCTTTGAGTCCCCTTAAATGGGTGAGAAAAGCGGGGTAGTAAAGCCAACGCTTCTTCTTCTAGGGATTAATCTAGCTTCAGTCCACTTTCATAGGCACAGAAGATATCAGCCATGTGACCAATAATTTTCTCTTCACTTTGGCTGCAGTCACACCAGAGCTTTAATCCAGCTTCAGTCCACTTTCACATTAGCCAAGCTTGCTAGGTGGCCATGGGCTAGTCACAGCTCTCTTCTGAGCTCTCACAACCCCACCTACCTCACAGGGTGTCTGTTGTGGGGGGAAGAACAGAAAGTTTGTCAGGCGCTTTGAGTCCCCTTAAATGGGTGAGAAAAGCGGGGTAGTAAAGCCAACGCTTCTTCTTCTAGGGATTAATCTAGCTTCAGTCCACTTTCATAGGCACAGAAGATATCAGCCATGTGACCAATAATTTTCTCTTCACTTTGGCTGCAGTCACACCAGAGCTTTAATCCAGCTTCAGTCCACTTTCACATGAGCCAAGCTTGCTAGGTGACCATGGGCTAGTCACAGCTCTCTTCTGAGATCTCACAGCCCCACCTACGTCAGAGGGTGTCTGTTGTGGGGGGAAGAACAGAAAGTTTGTCAGCCGCTTTGAGTCCCCTTAAATGGGTGAGAAAAGCGGGATAGAAAAGAAAACGCTTCTTCTTCTAGGGATTAATCTAGCTTTAGTCCACTTTCATAGGCACAGAAGATATCAGACATGTGACCAATAATTTTCTCTTCACCTTGGCTGCAGTCACACCAGAGCTTTAATCCAGCTTCCGTCCACTTTCAAACTCTAACCCTAACCCTAACCCTAATCTTATCCCTAGCCCTAGCCCTAGCCCTAGCCCTAGCCCTAGCCCCAGCCCTAGTCCTAGTCCTAGTCCTAGTCCTAGTCCTAGTCCTAGTCCTAGTCCTAGTCCTAGCCCTAGCCGCAGCCCTTCCCTAGGCCTAGCCCTGACACTAGCTTAAGCCCTAGCCCTAGCCGTAGCACTAGGCCTAACCCTAAACCTAAGCGTAAGCCTAAGCCTAAGCCTAACCCTAGCCCTAACCCAAGCCGGAACCCTAATACAAACCCTAACACTAAGCCTAGACCTAGCCCTAGCTCTAACACTAACCCTCACCTTCACCCTCACCCTCAGCCTAGCCCTGCTCTGGCCGTAGATGTAGAAATAGCCCGAAACCTATCCCTAGACCTAAGCCTAATCCTAACCCGAGCCCGAGCCCGAGCTTTAGCCATACCCATAATCGTAGCACTAGGCCTAGGCCTAATACTAACCCTAACCCTAGCCCTAACCCTAACCCGAAACCTAGCCCAAGCCCAAACCCTAGCCCTAAGCCTAAGCCTAAGCCTAAGCCTAACCCTAGCCCTCACCCTATCCCTATCCCTATCCCAATCCCTAGTCTTAGCACTAGGCCTAGGCCTAAACCAAACCCTAGCCCTAGCCCTAGCCCTAGCCCTAGCCCTAGCCCTAGCCCTAGCCCTAGCCCTAACCCTAGCCCTAGCCCTAGCCCTCACCCTCATGCTACCTCAGCCCTGGCTCTAGCCCTAGCCCAACCCGTCGCCCTAACCGTAACCATAACACTAGCCCTAGCCCTAAGCCTAGCCCTAACCCTAGCCTCAGCCTTAGCCCTAGCCCTAGCCCTAGTCCTAGCCCTAACCTTAGCCCTAGCAGTAGCCCTAGCCCTAGCCGCAGCCCTTCCCTAGGCCTACCCCTGACACTAGCTTCTTCTTCTAGGGATTAATCTAGCTTTAGTCCACTTTCATAGGCACAGAAGACATCAGCCATGTGACCAATAATTTTCTCTTCACTTTGGCTGCAGTCACACCAGAGCTTTAATCCAGCTTCAGTCCACTTTCACATGAGCCAAGCTTGCTAGGTGGCCATGGGCTAGTCACAGCTCTCTTCTGAGCTCTCACAGCCCCACCTACCTCACAGGGTGTCTGTTGTGGGGGGAAGAACAGAAAGTTTGTCAGGCGCTTTGAGTCCCCTTAAATGGGTGAGAAAAGCGGGGTAGAAAAGCCAACGCTGCTGCTTCTAGGGATTAATCTAGCTTTAGTCCACTTTCATAGGCAAAGAAGATATCAGCCATGTGACCAATAATTTTCTCTTCACTTTGGCTGCAGTCACACCAGAGCTTTAATCCAGCTTCAGTCGACTTTCACATTAGCCAAGCTTGCTTGGTGGCCATGGGCTAGTCACAGCTCTCTTCTGAGCTCTCACAACCCCACCTACCTCACAGGGTGTCTGTTGTGGGGGGAAGAACAGAAAGTTTGTCAGCCGCCTTGAGTCCCCTTAAATGGGTAAGAAAAGCGGGGTAGAAAAGCCAACGCTTCTTCTTCTAGGGATTAATCTAGCTTTAGTCAACTTTAATAGGCACAGAAGACATCAGCCATGTGACCAATAATTTTCTCTTCACTTTGGCTGCAGTCACACCAGAGCTTTAATCCAGCTTCAGTCCACTTTCACATGAGCCAAGCTTGCTAGGTGGCCATGGGCTAGTCACAGCTCTCTTCTGAGCTCTCACAGCCCCACCTACATCAGAGGGTGTCTGTTGTGGGGGGAAGAACAGAAGGTTTGTCAGCCGCTTTGAGTCCCCTTAAATGGGTGAGAAAAGCGGGGTAGAAAAGAAAACGCTTCTTCTTCTAGGGATTAATCTAGCTTTAGTCCACTTTCATAGGCACAGAAGATATCAGCCATGTGACCAATAATTTTCTCTTCACTTTGGCTGCAGTCACACCAGAGCTTTAATCCAGCTTCCGTCCACTTTCAAACTCTAACCCTAACCCTAACCCTAATCTTATCCCTAGCCCTAGCCCTAGCCCTAGCCCTAGCCCTAGCCCTAGTCCTAGTCCTAGTCCTAGTCCTAGCCCTAGCCGCAGCCCTTCCCTAGGCCTAGCCCTGACACTAGCTTAAGCCCTAGCCCTAGCCGTAGCACTAGGCCTAACCCTAAACCTAAGCGTAAGCCTAAGCCTAACCCTAGCCCTAACCCAAGCCGGAACGCTAATACAAACCCTAACACTAAGCCTAGACCTAGACCTAGCCCTAACACTAACCCTCACTTTCACCCTCACCCTCAGCCTAGCCCTGCTCTGGCCGTAGATGTAGAAATAGCCCGAAACCTATCCCTAGACCTAAGCCTAATCCTAGCCCGAGCCCGAGCTTTAGCCATAGCCATAATCGTAGCACTAGGCCTAGGCCTAATCCTAACCCTAACCCTAGCCCTAACCCTAGCCCTAACCCTAACCCGAAACCTAGCCCAAGCCCTAGCCCTAAGCCTAAGCCTAACCCTAGCCCTAACCCTAACCCTATCCCTATCCCTAGTCTTAGCACTAGGCCTAGGCCTAAACCAAACCCTAGCCCTAGCCCTAGCCCTAGCCCTAGCCCTAGCCCTAGCCCTAGCCCTAGCCCTAGCCCTAGCCCTAGCCCTCACCCTCATGCTACCTCAGTCCTGGCTCTAGCCCTAGCCCAACCCGTCGCCCTAACCGTAACCATAACACTAGCCCTAGCCCTAAGCCTAGCCCTAACCCTAGCCTCAGCCTTAGCCCTAGCCCTAGCCCTAGTCCTAGCCCTAACCCTAACCCTAGCCCTAGCCCTAGCCCTAGCCCTAGCCGCAGCCCTTCCCTAGGCCTAGCCCTGACACTACCTTCTTCTTCTAGGGATTAATCTAGCTTTAGTCCAGTTTCATAGCCTCAGAAGACATCAGCCATGTGACCAATAATTTTCTCTTCACTTTGGCTGCAGTCACACCAGAGCTTTAATCCAGCTTCAGTCCACTTTCACATGAGCCAAGCTTGCTAGGTGGCCATGGGCTAGTCACAGCTCTCTTCTGAGCTCTCACAGCCCCACCTACCTCACAGGGTGTCTGTTGTGCGGGGAAGAACAGAAAGTTTGTCAGCCGCCTTGAGTCCCCTTAAATGGGTGAGAAAAGCGGGGTAGAAAAGCCAACGCTTCTTCTTCTAGGGATTAATCTAGCTTTAGTCCACTTTCATAGGCACAGAAGACATCAGCCATGTGACCAATAATTTTCTCTTCACTTTGGCTGCAGTCACACCAGAGCTTTAATCCAGCTTCAGTCCACTTTCACATGAGCCAAGCTTGCTAGGTGGCCATGGGCTAGTCACAGCTCTCTTCTGAGCTCTCACAGCCCCACCTACGTCAGAGGGTGTCTGTTGTGGGGGGAAGAACAGAAGGTTTGTCAGCCGCTTTGAGTCCCCTTAAATGGGTGAGAAAAGCGGGGTAGAAAAGAAAACGCTTCTTCTTCTAGGGATTAATCTAGCTTTAGTCCACTTTCATAGGCACAGAAGATATCAGCCATGTGACCAATAATTTTCTCTTCACTTTGGCTGCAGTCACACCAGAGCTTTAATCCAGCTTCCGTCCACTTTCAAACTCTAACCCTAACCCTAACCCTAATCTTATCCCTAGCCCTAGCCCTAGCCCTAGTCCTAGTCCTAGTCCTAGTCCTAGCCCTAGCCGCAGCCCTTCCCTAGGCCTAGCCCTGACACTAGCTTAAGCCCTAGCCCTAGCCGTAGCACTAGGCCTAACCCTAAACCTAAGCGTAAGCCTAAGCCTAAGCCTAACCCTAGCCCTAACCCAAGCCGGAACGCTAATACAAACCCTAACACTAAGCCTAGACCTAGCCCTAGCCCTAACACTAACCCTCACTTTCACCCTCACCCTCAGCCTAGCCCTGCTCTGGCCGTAGATGTAGAAATAGCCCGAAACCTATCCCTAGACCTAAGCCTAATCCTAGCCCGAGCCCGAGCTTTAGCCATAGCCATAATCGTAGCACTAGGCCTAGGCCTAATCCTAACCCTAACCCTAGCCCTAACCCTAACCCGAAACCTAGCCCAAGCCCAAGCCCTAGCCCTAAGCCTAAGCCTAACCCTAGCCCTAACCCTAACCCTAACCCTAACCCTAACCCTATCCCTATCCCTAGTCTTAGCACTAGGCCTAGGCCTAAACCAAACCCTAGCCCTAGCCCTAGCCCTAGCCCTAGCCCTCACCCTCATGCTACCTCAGCCCTGGCTCTAGCCCTAGCCCAACCCGTCGCCCTAACCGTAACCATAACACTAGCCCTAGCCCTAAGCCTAGCCCTAACCCTAGCCTCAGCCTTAGCCCTAGCCCTAGCCCTAGCCCTAGCCCTAGTCCTAGCCCTAACCCTAACCCTAGCCCTAGCCCTAGCCGCAGCCCTTCCCTAGGCCTAGCCCTGACACTACCTTCTTCTTCTAGGGATTAATCTAGCTTTAGTCCAGTTTCATAGGCTCAGAAGACATCAGCCATGTGACCAATAATTTTCTCTTCACTTTGGCTGCAGTCACACCAGAGCTTTAATCCAGCTTCAGTCCACTTTCACATGAGCCAAGCTTGCTAGATGGCCATGGGCTAGTCACAGCTCTCTTCTGAGCTCTCACAGCCCCACCTACCTCACAGGGTGTCTGTTGTGCGGGGAAGAACAGAAAGTTTGTCAGCCGCCTTGAGTCCCCTTAAATGGGTGAGAAAAGCGGGGTAGAAAAGCCAACGCTTCTTCTTCTAGGGATTAATCTAGCTTTAGTCCACTTTCATAGGCACAGAAGACATCAGCCATGTGACCAAAACTTTTCTCTTCACTTTGGCTGCAGTCACACCAGAGCTTTAATCCAGCTTCAGTCCACTTTCAAACTCTAACCCTAAACCTAACCCTAATCTTATCCCTAGCCCTAGCCCTAGCCCTAGCCCTAGCCCTAGCCCTAGCCCTAGCCCTAGTCCTAGTCCTAGTCCTAGTCCTAGTCCTAGTCCTAGCCCTAGCCCTAGCCCTAGCCCTAGCCGCAGCCCTTCCCTAGGCCTAGCCCTGACACTAGCTTAAGCCCTAGCCCTAGCCGTAGCACTAGGCCTAACCCTAAACCTAAGCGTAAGCCCAAGCCTAAGCCTAAGCCTAAGCCTAACCCTAACGCAAGCCGGAACCCTAATACAAACCCTAACACTAAGCCTAGCCCTAGCCCTAGCCCTAACACTAACCCTCACCTTCACCCTCACCCTCAGCCTAGACCTGCTCTGGCCGTAGATGTAGAAATAGCCCGAAACCTATCCCTAGACCTAAGCCTAAGCCTAGCCCGAGCCCGAGCTTTAGCCATAGCCATAATCGTAGCACTAGGCCTAGGCCTAATCCTAACCCTAATCCTAACCCTAACCCTAGCCCTAACCCTAACCCGAAACCTAGCCCAAGCCCAAGCCCTAGCCCTAAGCCTAAGCCTAAGCCTAGCACTAACCCTAACCCTATCCCTATCCCTATCCCTATCCCTAGTCTTAGCATTAGGCCTAGGTCTAAACCAAACCCTAGCCCTAGCCCTAGCCCTAGCCCTAGCCCTAACCCTAGCCCCAGCCCTAGCCCTAGCCCTCACCCTCATGCTACCTCAACCCTGGCTCTAGCCCTAGCCCAACCCGTCACCCTAACCGTAACCATAACACTAGCCCTAGCCCTAAGCCTAGCCCTAACCCTAACCTCAGCCTTAGGCCTAGCCCTAACCCTAGCCCTAGTCCTAGCCCTAACCCTAGCCCTAGCCCTAGCCCTAGCCCTAGCCGCAGCCCTTCCCTAGGCCTAGCCCTGACAATAGCTTCTTCTTCTAGGGATTAATCTAGATTTAGTCCACTTTCATAGGCTCAGAAGACATCAGCCATGTGACCAATAATTTTCTCTTCACTTTGGCTGCAGTCACACCAGAGCTTTAATCCAGCTTCAGTCCACTTTCACATGAGCCAAGCTTGCTAGGTGGCCATGGGCTAGTCACAGCTCTCTTCTGAGCTCTCACAGCCCCACCTACCTCACAGGGTGTCTGTTGTGCGGGGAAGAACAGAAAGTTTGTCAGCCGCCTTGAGTCCCCTTAAATGGGTGAGAAAAGCGGGGTAGAAAAGCCAACGCTTCTTCTTCTAGGGATTAATCTAGCTTTAGTCCACTTTCATAGGCACAGAAGACATCAGCCATGTGACCAATAATTTTCTCTTCACTTTGGCTGCAGTCACACCAGAGCTTTAATCCAGCTTCCGTCCACTTTCACATGAGCCAAGCTTGCTAGGTGGCCATGGGCTAGTCACAGCTCTCTTCTGAGCTCTCACAGCCCCACCTACCTCACAGGGTGTCTGTTGTGGGGGGAAGAACAGAAAGTTTGTCAGCTGCTTTGAGTCCCCTTAAATGGGAGAGAAAACCGGGGTAGAAAAGCCAACGCTTCTTCTTCTAGGGATTAATCTAGCTTTAGTCCACTTTCATAGGCACAGAAGATATCAGCCGTGTGACCAATAATTTTCTCTTCACTTTGGCTGCAGTCACACCAGAGCTTTAATCCAGCTTCAGTCCACTTTCACATGAGCCAAGCTTGCTAGGTGGCCATGGGCTAGTCACAGCTCTCTTCTGAGCTCTCACAGCCCCACCTACCTCACAGGGTGTCTGTTGTGGAGGGAAGAACAGAAAGTTTGTCAGGCGCTTTGAGTCCCCTTAAATGGGTGAGAAAAGCGGGGTAGAAAAGCCAACGCTTCTTCTTCTAGGGATTAATCTAGCTTCAGTCCACTTTCATAGGCACAGAACATATCAGCCATGTGACCAATAATTTTCTCTTCACTTTGGCTGCAGTCACACCAGAGCTTTAATCCAGCTTCAGTCCACTTTCACATTAGCCAAGCTTGCTAGGTGGCCATGGGCTAGTCACAGCTCTCTTCTGAGCTCTCACAACCCCACCTACCTCACAGGGTGTCTTTTGTGGGGGGAAGAACAGAAAGTTTGTCAGCCGCCTTGAGTCCCCTTAAATGGGTGAGAAAAGCGGGGTAGAAAAGCCAACGCTTCTTCTTCTAGGGATTAATCTAGCTTTAGTCAACTTTAATAGGCACAGAAGACATCAGCCATGTGACCAATAATTTTCTCTTCACTTTGGCTGCAGTCACACCAGAGCTTTAATCCAGCTTCAGTCCACTTTCACATGAGCCAAGCTTGCTAGGTGGCCATGGGCTAGTCACAGCTCTCTTCTGAGCTCTCACAGCCCCACCTACCTCACAGGGTGTCTGTTGTGGGGGGAAGAATAGAAAGTTTGTCAGCTGCTTTGAGTCCTTTTAAATGGGAGAGAAAACCGGGGTAGAAAAGCCATTGCTGCTTCTGCTTCTTCTAGGGATTAATCCAGCTTCAGTCCACTTTCACATGAGCCAAGCTTGCTAGGTGGCTATGGGCTAGTCACAGCTCTCTTCTGAGCTCTCACAGCCCCACCTACCTCACAGGGTGTCTGTTGTGCGGGGAAGAACAGAAAGTTTGTCAGCCGCCTTGAGTCCCCTTAAATGGGTGAGAAAAGCGGGGTAGAAAAGCCAACGCATCTTCTTCTAGGGATTAATCTAGCTTTAGTCCACTTTCATAGGCTCAGAAGACATCAGCCATGTGACCAATAATTTTCTCTTCACTTTGGCTGCAGTCACACCAGAGCTTTAATCCAGCTTCAGTCCACTTTCACATGAGCCAAGCTTGCTAGGTGGCCATGGGCTACTCACAGCTCTCTTCTGAGCTCTCACAGCCTCACCTACCTCACAGGGTGTCTGTTGTGCGGGGAAAAACAGAAAGTTTGTCAGCCACCTTGAGTCCCCTTAAATGGGTGAGAAAAGCGGGGTAGAAAAGCCAACGCTTCTTCTTCTAGGGATTAATCTAGCTTTAGTCCACTTTCATAGGCACAGAAGAAATCAGCCATGTGACCAATAATTTTCTCTTCACTTTGGCTGCAGTCACACCAGAGCTTTAATCCAGCTTCAGTCCACTTTCACATGAGCCAAGCTTGCTAGGTGGCCATGGGCTAGTCACAGCTCTCTTCTGACCTCTCACAGCTCCACCTACCTCACAGGGTGTCTGTTGTGGGGGGAAGAACAGAAAGTTTGTCAGCCGCTTTGAGTCCCCTTAAATGGGTGAGAAAAGTGGGGTAGAAAAGCCAACGCTTCTTCTTCTAGGGATTAATCTAGCTTTAGTCCCCTTTCATAGGCACAGAAGATATCAGCCATCTGACCAATAATTTTCTCTTCACTTTGGCTGCAGTCACACCAGAGCTTTAATCCAGCTTCCGTCCACTTTCAAACTCTAACCCTAAACCTAACCCTAATCTTATCCCTAGCCCTAGCCCTAGCCCTAGCCCTAGCCCTAGCCCTAGCCCTAGCCCTAGTCCTAGTCCTAGTCCTAGCCCTAGCCCTAGCCCTAGCCCTAGCCCTAGCCCTAGCCGCAGCCCTTCCCTAGGCCTAGCCCTGACACTAGCTTAAGCCCTAGCCCTAGCCGTAGCACTAGGCCTAACCCTAAACCTAAGCGTAAGCCTAAGCCTAAGCCTAAGCCTAGCCCTAACGCAAGCCGGAACCCTAATACAAACCCTAACACTAAGCCTAGCCCTAGCCCTAGCCCTAACACTAACCCTCACCTTCACCCTCACCCTCAGCCTAGACCTGCTCTGGCCGTAGATGTAGAAATAGCCCGAAACCTATCCCTAGACCTAAGCCTAAGCCTAGCCCGAGCCCGAGCTTTAGCCATAGCCATAATCGTAGCACTAGGCCTAGGCCTAATCCTAACCCTAATCCTAACCCTAACCCTAGCCCTAACCCTAACCCGAAACCTAGCCCAAGCCCAAGCCCTAGCCCTAGCCCTAAGCCTAAGCCTAAGCCTAGCACTAACCCTAACCCTATCCCTATCCCTATCCCTAGTCTTAGCATTAGGCCTAGGTCTAAACCAAACCCTAGCCCTAGCCCTAGCCCTAGCCCTAGCCCTAGCCCTAGCCCTAACCCTAGCCCCAGCCCTAGCCCTAGCCCTCACCCTCATGCTACCTCAACCCTGGCTCTAGCCCTAGCCCAACCCGTCACCCTAACCGTAACCATAACACTAGCCCTAGCCCTAAGCCTAGCCCTAACCCTAACCTCAGCCTTAGGCCTAGCCCTAACCCTAGCCCTAGTCCTAGCCCTAACCCTAGCCCTAGCCCTAGCCCTAGCCCTAGCCGCAGCCCTTCCCTAGGCCTAGCCCTGACAATAGCTTCTTCTTCTAGGGATTAATCTAGATTTAGTCCACTTTCATAGGCTCAGAAGACATCAGCCATGTGACCAATAATTTTCTCTTCACTTTGGCTGCAGTCACACCAGAGCTTTAATCCAGCTTCAGTCCACTTTCACATGAGCCAAGCTTGCTAGGTGGCCATGGGCTACTCACAGCTCTCTTCTGAGCTCTCACAGCCCCACCTACCTCACAGGGTGTCTGTTGTGCAGGGAAGAACAGAAAGTTTGTCAGCCGCCTTGAGTCCCCTTAAATGGGTGAGAAAAGCGGGGTAGAAAAGCCAACGCTTCTTCTTCTAGGGATTAATCTAGCTTTAGTCCACTTTCATAGGCACAGAAGACATCAGCCATGTGACCAATAATTTTCTCTTCACTTTGGCTGCAGTCACACCAGAGCTTTAATCCAGCTTCCGTCCACTTTCACATGAGCCAAGCTTGCTAGGTGGCCATGGGCTAGTCACAGCTCTCTTCTGAGCTCTCACAGCCCCACCTACCTCACAGGGTGTCTGTTGTGGGGGGAAGAACAGAAAGTTTGTCAGCTGCTTTGAGTCCCCTTAAATGGGAGAGAAAACCGGGGTAGAAAAGCCATTGCTGCTTCTGCTTCTTCTAGAGATTAATCCAGCTTCAGTCCAGTTTCACATGAGCCAAGCTTGCTAGGTGGCTATGGGCTAGTCACAGCTGAGCTCTCACAGCCCCACCTACCTCACAGGGTGTCTGTTGTGGGGGGAAGAACAGAAAGTTTGTCAGCCGCCTTGAGTCCCCTTAAATGGGTGAGAAAAGCGGAGTAGAAAAGCCAACGCTGCTTCTTCTAGGGATTAATCTAGCTTTAGTCCACTTTCATAGGCACAGAAGATATCAGCCATGTGACCAATAATTTTCTCTTCACTTTGGCTGCAGTCACACCAGAGCTTTAATCCAGCTTCAGTCCACTTTCACATGACCCAAGCTTGCTAGGTGGCCATGGGCTAGTCACAGCTCTCTTCTGAGCTCTCACAGCCCCACCTACCTCACTGGGTGTCTGTTGTGCGGGGAAGAACAGAAAGTTTGTCAGCCGCCTTGAGTCCCCTTAAATGGGTGAGAAAAGCGGGGTAGAAAAGCCAACGCTGCTTCTTCTAGGGAATAATCTAGCTTTAGTCCACTTTCATAGGCACAGAAGACATCAGCCATGTGACCAATAATTTTCTCTTCACTTTGGCTGCAGTCACACCAGAGCTTTAATCCAGCTTCAGTCCACTTTCACATGAGCCAAGCTTGCTAGGTGGCCATGGGCTAGTCACAGCTCTCTTCTGAGCTCTCACAGCCCCACCTACCTCACAGGGTGTCTGTTGTGGGGGGAAGAACAGTAAGTTTGTCAGCTGCTTTGAGTCCCCTTAAATGGGTGAGAAAAGCGGGGTAGAAAAGCCAACGCTTCTTCTTCTAGGGATAAATCTAGCTTTAGTCCACTTTCATAGGCACAGAAGATATCAGCCATGTGACCAATAATTTTCTCTTCACTTTGGCTGCAGTCACACCAGAGCTTTAATCCAGCTTCCGTCCACTTTCACATGAGCCAAGCTTGCTAGGTGGCCATGGGCTAGTCACAGCTCTCTTCTGAGCTCTCACAGCCCCACCTACCTCACAGGGTGTCTGTTGTGGGGGGAAGAACAGAAAGTTTGTCAGCTGCTTTGAGTCCCCTTAAATGGGAGATTAAACCGGGGTAGAAAAGCCATTGCTGCTTCTGCTTCTTCTAGAGATTAATCCAGCTTCAGTCCACTTTCACATGAGCCAAGCTTGGTAGGTGGCTATGGGCTAGTCACAGCTCTCTTCTGAGCTCTCACAGCCCCACCTACCTCACAGGGTGTCTGTTGTGGGGGGAAGAAAAGAAAGTTTGTCAGCCGCTTTGAGTCCCTTTAAATGGGAGAGAAAACCGGGGTAGAAAAGCCATTGCTGCTTCTGCTTCTTCTAGGGATTAATCCAGCTTCAGTCCACTTTCACAAGAGCCAAGCTTCCTAGGTGTCTATGGGCTAGTCACAGCTCTCTTCTGAGCTCTCACAGCCCCACCTACCTCACAGGGTGTCTGTTGTGGGGGGAAGAACAGAAAGTTTGTCAGCCGCTTTGAGTCCCCTTAAATGGGAGAGAAAACCGGGGTAGAAAAGCCATTGCTGCTTCTGCTTCTTCTAGGGATTAATCCAGCTTCAGTCCACTTTCACAAGAGCCAAGCTTGCTAGGTGGCTATGGGCTAGTCGCAGCTCTCTTCTGAGCTCTCACAGCCCCACCTACCTCACAGGGTGTCTGTTGTGCGGGGAAGAACAGAGAGTTTGTCAGCCGCCTTGAGTCCCCTTAAATGGGTGAGAAAAGCGGGGTAGAAAAGCCAACGCTTCTTCTTCTAGGGATTAATCTAGCTTTAGTCCACTTTCATAGGCTCAGAAGACATCAGCCATGAGACCAATAATTTTCTCTTCACTTTGGCTGCAGTCATACCAGAGGTTTAATCCAGCTTCAGTCCACTTTCACATGAGCCAAGCTTGCTAGGTGGCCATGGGCTAGTCACAGCTCTCTTCTGAGCTCTCACAGCCCCACCTACCTCACTGGGTGTCTGTTGTGCAGGGAAGAACAGAAAGTTTGTCAGCCGCCTTGAGTCCCCTTAAATGGGTGAGAAAAGCGGGGTAGAAAAGCCAACGCTGCTTCTTCTAGGGATTAATCTAGCTTTAGTCCACTTTCATAGGCTCAGAACACATCAGCCATGTGACCAATAATTTTCTCTTCACTTTGGCTGCAGTCACACCAGAGCTTTAATCCAGCTTCAGTCCACTTTCACATGAGCCAAGCTTGCTAGGTGGCCATGGGCTACTCACAGCTCTCTTCTGAGCTCTCACAGCCTCACCTACCTCACAGGGTGTCTGTTGTGCGGGGAAAAACAGAAAGTTTGTCAGCCACCTTGAGTCCCCTTAAATGGGTGAGAAAAGCGGGGTAGAAAAGCCAACGCTTCTTCTTCTAGGGATTAATCTAGCTTTAGTCCACTTTCATAGGCACAGAAGAAATCAGCCATGTGACCAATAATTTTCTCTTCACTTTGGCTGCAGTCACACCAGAGCTTTAATCCAGCTTCAGTCCACTTTCACATGAGCCAAGCTTGCTAGGTGGCCATGGGCTAGTCACAGCTCTCTTCTGACCTCTCACAGCTCCACCTACCTCACAGGGTGTCTGTTGTGGGGGGAAGAACAGAAAGTTTGTCAGCCGCTTTGAGTCCCCTTAAATGGGTGAGAAAAGTGGGGTAGAAAAGCCAACGCTTCTTCTTCTAGGGATTAATCTAGCTTTAGTCCCCTTTCATAGGCACAGAAGATATCAGCCATCTGACCAATAATTTTCTCTTCACTTTGGCTGCAGTCACACCAGAGCTTTAATCCAGCTTCCGTCCACTTTCAAACTCTAACCCTAAACCTAACCCTAATCTTATCCCTAGCCCTAGCCCTAGCCCTAGCCCTAGCCCTAGCCCTAGCCCTAGCCCTAGCCCTAGTCCTAGTCCTAGTCCTAGCCCTAGCCCTAGCCCTAGCCGCAGCCCTTCCCTAGGCCTAGCCCTGACACTAGCTTAAGCCCTAGCCCTAGCCGTAGCACTAGGCCTAACCCTAAACCTAAGCGTAAGCCTAAGCCTAAGCCTAAGCCTAGCCCTAACGCAAGCCGGAACCCTAATACAAACCCTAACACTAAGCCTAGCCCTAGCCCTAGCCCTAACACTAACCCTCACCTTCACCCTCACCCTCAGCCTAGACCTGCTCTGGCCGTAGATGTAGAAATAGCCCGAAACCTATCCCTAGACCTAAGCCTAAGCCTAGCCCGAGCCCGAGCTTTAGCCATAGCCATAATCGTAGCACTAGGCCTAGGCCTAATCCTAACCCTAATCCTAACCCTAACCCTAGCCCTAACCCTAACCCTAACCCGAAACCTAGCCCAAGCCCAAGCCCTAGCCCTAGCCCTAAGCCTAAGCCTAAGCCTAGCACTAACCCTAACCCTATCCCTATCCCTATCCCTAGTCTTAGCATTAGGCCTAGGTCTAAACCAAACCCTAGCCCTAGCCCTAGCCCTAGCCCTAGCCCTAGCCCTAGCCCTAGCCCTAGCCCTAGCCCTAACCCTAGCCCCAGCCCTAGCCCTAGCCCTCACCCTCATGCTACCTCAACCCTGGCTCTAGCCCTAGCCCAACCCGTCACCCTAACCGTAACCATAACACTAGCCCTAGCCCTAAGCCTAGCCCTAACCCTAACCTCAGCCTTAGGCCTAGCCCTAACCCTAGCCCTAGTCCTAGCCCTAACCCTAGCCCTAGCCCTAGCCCTAGCCCTAGCCGCAGCCCTTCCCTAGGCCTAGCCCTGACAATAGCTTCTTCTTCTAGGGATTAATCTAGATTTAGTCCACTTTCATAGGCTCAGAAGACATCAGCCATGTGACCAATAATTTTCTCTTCACTTTGGCTGCAGTCACACCAGAGCTTTAATCCAGCTTCAGTCCACTTTCACATGAGCCAAGCTTGCTAGGTGGCCATGGGCTACTCACAGCTCTCTTCTGAGCTCTCACAGCCCCACCTACCTCACAGTGTGTCTGTTGTGCAGGGAAGAACAGAAAGTTTGTCAGCCGCCTTGAGTCCCCTTAAATGGGTGAGAAAAGCGGGGTAGAAAAGCCAACGCTTCTTCTTCTAGGGATTAATCTAGCTTTAGTCCACTTTCATAGGCACAGAAGACATCAGCCATGTGACCAATAATTTTCTCTTCACTTTGGCTGCAGTCACACCAGAGCTTTAATCCAGCTTCCGTCCACTTTCACATGAGCCAAGCTTGCTAGGTGGCCATGGGCTAGTCACAGCTCTCTTCTGAGCTCTCACAGCCCCACCTACCTCACAGGGTGTCTGTTGTGGGGGGAAGAACAGAAAGTTTGTCAGCTGCTTTGAGTCCCCTTAAATGGGAGAGAAAACCGGGGTAGAAAAGCCATTGCTGCTTCTGCTTCTTCTAGAGATTAATCCAGCTTCAGTCCAGTTTCACATGAGCCAAGCTTGCTAGGTGGCTATGGGCTAGTCACAGCTGAGCTCTCACAGCCCCACCTACCTCACAGGGTGTCTGTTGTGGGGGGAAGAACAGAAAGTTTGTCAGCCGCCTTGAGTCCCCTTAAATGGGTGAGAAAAGCGGGGTAGAAAAGCCAACGCTGCTTCTTCTAGGGATTAATCTAGCTTTAGTCCACTTTCATAGGCACAGAAGATATCAGCCATGTGACCAATAATTTTCTCTTCACTTTGGCTGCAGTCACACCAGAGCTTTAATCCAGCTTCAGTCCACTTTCACATGACCCAAGCTTGCTAGGTGGCCATGGGCTAGTCACAGCTCTCTTCTGAGCTCTCACAGCCCCACCTACCTCACTGGGTGTCTGTTGTGCGGGGAAGAACAGAAAGTTTGTCAGCCGCCTTGAGTCCCCTTAAATGGGTGAGAAAAGCGGGGTAGAAAAGCCAACGCTGCTTCTTCTAGGGAATAATCTAGCTTTAGTCCACTTTCATAGGCACAGAAGACATCAGCCATGTGACCAATAATTTTCTCTTCACTTTGGCTGCAGTCACACCAGAGCTTTAATCCAGCTTCAGTCCACTTTCACATGAGCCAAGCTTGCTAGGTGGCCATGGGCTAGTCACAGCTCTCTTCTGAGCTCTCACAGCCCCACCTACCTCACAGGGTGTCTGTTGTGGGGGGAAGAACAGTAAGTTTGTCAGCTGCTTTGAGTCCCCTTAAATGGGTGAGAAAAGCGGGGTAGAAAAGCCAACGCTTCTTCTTCTAGGGATAAATCTAGCTTTAGTCCACTTTCATAGGCACAGAAGATATCAGCCATGTGACCAATAATTTTCTCTTCACTTTGGCTGCAGTCACACCAGAGCTTTAATCCAGCTTCCGTCCACTTTCACATGAGCCAAGCTTGCTAGGTGGCCATGGGCTAGTCACAGCTCTCTTCTGAGCTCTCACAGCCCCACCTACCTCACAGGGTGTCTGTTGTGGGGGGAAGAACAGAAAGTTTGTCAGCTGCTTTGAGTCCCCTTAAATGGGAGAGAAAACCGGGGTAGAAAAGCCATTGCTGCTTCTGCTTCTTCTAGAGATTAATCCAGCTTCAGTCCAGTTTCACATGAGCCAAGCTTGCTAGGTGGCTATGGGCTAGTCACAGCTGAGCTCTCACAGCCCCACCTACCTCACAGGGTGTCTGTTGTGGGGGGAAGAACAGAAAGTTTGTCAGCCGCCTTGAGTCCCCTTAAATGGGTGAGAAAAGCGGGGTAGAAAAGCCAACGCTGCTTCTTCTAGGGATTAATCTAGCTTTAGTCCACTTTCATAGGCACAGAAGATATCAGCCATGTGACCAATAATTTTCTCTTCACTTTGGCTGCAGTCACACCAGAGCTTTAATCCAGCTTCAGTCCACTTTCACATGACCCAAGCTTGCTAGGTGGCCATGGGCTAGTCACAGCTCTCTTCTGAGCTCTCACAGCCCCACCTACCTCACTGGGTGTCTGTTGTGCGGGGAAGAACAGAAAGTTTGTCAGCCGCCTTGAGTCCCCTTAAATGGGTGAGAAAAGCGGGGTAGAAAAGCCAACGCTGCTTCTTCTAGGGAATAATCTAGCTTTAGTCCACTTTCATAGGCACAGAAGACATCAGCCATGTGACCAATAATTTTCTCTTCACTTTGGCTGCAGTCACACCAGAGCTTTAATCCAGCTTCAGTCCACTTTCACATGAGCCAAGCTTGCTAGGTGGCCATGGGCTAGTCACAGCTCTCTTCTGAGCTCTCACAGCCCCACCTACCTCACAGGGTGTCTGTTGTGGTGGGAAGAACAGAAAGTTTGTCAGCTGCTTTGAGTCCCCTTAAATGGGAGATAAAACCGGGGTAGAAAAGCCATTGCTGCTTCTGCTTCTTCTAGAGATTAATCCAGCTTCAGTCCACTTTCACATGAGCCAAGCTTGGTAGGTGGCTATGGGCTAGTCACAGCTCTCTTCTGAGCTCTCACAGCCCCACCTACCTCACAGGGTGTCTGTTGTGGGGGGAAGAAAAGAAAGTTTGTCAGCCGCTTTGAGTCCCTTTAAATGGGAGAGAAAACCGGGGTAGAAAAGCCATTGCTGCTTCTGCTTCTTCTAGGGATTAATCCAGCTTCAGTCCACTTTCACAAGAGCCAAGCTTGCTAGGTGGCTATGGGCTAGTCACAGCTCTCTTCTGAGCTCTCACAGCCCCACCTACCTCACAGGGTGTCTGTTGTGCGGGGAAGAACAGAGAATTTGTCAGCCGCCTTGAGTCCCCTTAAATGGGTGAGAAAAGCGGGGTAGAAAAGCCAACGCTGCTTCTTCTAGGGATTAATCTAGCTTTAGTCCACTTTCATAGGCACAGAAGACATCAGCCATGTGACCAATAATTTTCTCTTCACTTTGGCTGCAGTCACACCAGAGCTTTAATCCAGCTTCCGTCCACTTTCACATGAGCCAAGCTTGCTAGGTGGCCATGGGCTAGTCACAGCTCTCTTCTGAGCTCTCACAGCCCCACCTACCTCACAGGGTGTCTGTGGTGGGGGGGAAAACAAAAAGTTTGTCAGCCGCTTTGAGTCCCCTTAAATGGGTGAGAAAAGCGGGGTAGAAAAGCCAACGCTTCTTCTTCTAGGGATTAATCTAGCTTTAGTCCACTTTCATAGGCTCAGAAGACATCAGCCATGTGACCAATAATTTTCTCTTCACTTTGGCTGCAGTCACACCAGAGCTTTAATCCAGCTTCAGTCCACTTTCACATGAGCCAAGCTTGCTAGGTGGCCATGGGCTAGTCATAGCTCTCTTCTGAGCTCTCACAGCCCCACCTACCTCACTGGGTGTCTGTTGTGTGGGGAAGAACAGAAAGTTTGTCAGCCGCCTTGAGTCCCCTTAAATGGGTGAGAAAAGCGGGGTAGAAAAGCCAACGCTGCTTCTTCTAGGGATTAATCTAGCTTTAGTCCACTTTCATAGGCACATAAGATATCAGCCATGTGACCAATAATTTTCTCTTCACTTTGGCTGCAGTCACACCAGAGCTTTAATCCATCTTCCATCCACTTTCACATGAGCCAAGCTTGCTAGGTGGCCATGGGCTAGTCCAGTGATGGCTAACCTTTTGAGCTCGGTGTGTCAAAATTCTCAAGAAAACCTAGCTTAAGTCAGGTGCTGTGTCACATCTAGAAATATCCATAATTTTGTGATATTTGTAGCTCTAGTAAAAAAAGTTATATTTTTGATACATTTATTTTATTAAAAGCAAAAACAATTCTTTACATTAGTGACTTTTGTTGCTGAATTTCCTTTGCTAAATCTTCAATTGAAAGTTGGTATTTCGTACACGTCAAGAACAAGCAAGTGCTACATGCCCAGGTGCCAGGGTGACCAGGTGTGTCACCCAAAAGGGCTTGGTGTGTCACCTGTGACACGCGTGTCATAGGTTGGCCATCACCGGGCTAGTCACAGCTCTCTTCTGAGCTCTCACAGCCCCACCTACCTCACAGGGTGTCTGTTGTGGGGGGAAGAACAGAAAGTTTGTCAGCTGCTTTGAGTCCCCTTAAATGGGAGAGAAAACAGGGGTAGAAAAGCCATTGCTGCTTCTGCTTCTTCTAGGGATTAATCCAGCTTCAGTCCACTTTCACATGAGCCAAGCTTGCTAGGTGGCTATGGGCTAGTCACAGCTCTCTTCTGAGCTCTCACAGCCCCACCTACCTCACAGGGTGTCTGTTGTGGGGGGAAGAACAGAAAGTTTGTCAGCTGCTTTGAGTCCCCTTAAATGGGAGAGAAAACAGGGGTAGAAAAGCCATTGCTGCTTCTGCTTCTTCTAGGGATTAATCCAGCTTCAGTCCACTTTCACATGAGCCAAGCTTGCTAGGTGGCCATGGGCTAGTCACAGCTCTCTTCTGAGCTCTCACAGCCCCACCTACCTCACTGGGTGTCTGTTGTGCGGGGAAGAACAGAAAGTTTGTCAGCCGCCTTGAGTCCCCTTAAATGGGTGAGAAAAGCGGGGTAGAAAAGCCAACGCTGCTTCTTCTAGGGGATTAATCTAGCTTTAGTCCACTTTCATAGGCACAGAAGACATCAGCCATGTGACCAATAATTTTCTCTTCACTTTGGCTGCAGTCACACCAGAGCTTTAATCCAGCTTCCGTCCACTTTCACATGAGCCAAGCTTGCTAGGTGGCCATGGGCTAGTCACAGCTCTCTTCTGAGCTCTCACAGCCCCACCTACCTCACAGGGTGTCTGTAGTGGGGGGAAGAACAAAAAGTTTGTCAGCCGCTTTGAGTCCCCTTAAATGGAGCCTTAGTGGAGCCAACCTGGGACAATGTCTTTCCGCAATGGACTTTGAAGGATGGCGGCGGATTGAGTTCTTCTGGCCTGGCAGGTGTGAGCTAGCACCTAGTCAATTGTCAGGGCCTCTTTCGGAACTTGTACTACATTGGCCCTTAGTGACATTTCTGCACGTGATGATTTCAGGCTTCTGTCTCCAATCCATTACCCTGGGTTGTTTCCTATGGAGAGTTGGCTGCCTTCCGGCCCTCCTTCATCTGCCACTGACAGCCAGCTAGAGCCCTGTTGCTTATTCTAACCAGTAACATCGGTTTCGGAGAGCCCACTGTGGTAGAAGCATAGTTCACAGTATGCCTTAGTGGAGCCAACCTGGGCAATGTCATTCCGCAATGGCCTGGAAAGGATGGAGGTGGATTGCGTTCTTCTGGCCTCGCAGCGGTGAGCTAGCACGTAGTCAATTGTCAAGACCTCTTTCGGAACTTGTACTACATTGGCCCTTAGTGACATTTCTGCACGTGATGATTTCAGGCTTCTGTCTCCAATCCATTACCCTGGGTTGTTTCCTATGGAGAGTTGGCTGCCTTCCGGCCCTCCTTCATCTGCCACTGACAGCCAGCTAGAGCCCTGTTGCTTATTCTAACCAGTAACATCGGTTTCGGAGAGCCCACTGTGGTAGAAGCATAGTTCACACTATGCCTTAGTGGAGCCAACCTGGCGCAATGTCATTCCGCAATGGCCTGGAAAGGATGGCGGCGGATTGAGTTCTTCTGGCCTGACAGGGGTGAGCTAGCACCTAGTCAATTGTCAGGGCCTCTTTCGGAACTTGTACTACATTGGCCCTTAGTGACATTTCTGCACGTGATGATTTCAGGCTTCTGTCTCCAATCCATTACCCTGGGTTGTTTCCTATGGAGAGTTGGCTGCCTTCCGGCCCTCCTTCATCTGCCACTGACAGCCAGCTAGAGCCCTGTTGCTTATTCTAACCAGTAACATCGGTTTCGGAGAGCCCACTGTGGTAGAAGCATAGTTCACACTATGCCTTTGTGTAGCCAACCTGGGGCAATGTCTTTCCGCAAAGGCCTAGGAAGGATGGCGGCGGATTGAGTTCTTCTGGCCTGGCAGGGGAGAGCTAGCACCTAGTCAATTGTCAGGGCCTCTTTAAGAACTTGTACTACATTGGCCCTTAGTGACATTTCTGCACGTGATGATTTCAGGCTTCTGTCTCCAATCCATTACCCTGGGTTGTTTCCTATGGAGAGTTGGCTGCCTTCCCGCCCTCCTGCATCTGCCACTGACAGCCAGCTAGAGCCCTGTTGCTTATTCTAACCAGTAACATCGGTTTCGGAGAGCCCACTGTGGTAGAAGCATAGTTCACACTATGCCTTAGTGTAGCCAACCTGGGCAATGTCATTCCGCAATGGCCTGGAAAGGATGGAGGCGGATTGCGTTCTTCTGGCCTGGCAGGGGTGAGCTAGCACTTAGTCAATTGTCAGGGCCTCTTTCGGAACTTGTACTACATTGGCCCTTAGTGACATTTCTGCACGTGATTATTTCAGGCTTCTGTCTCCAATCCATTACCCTGGGTTGTTTCCTGTGGAGAGTTGGCTGCCTTCCCGCCCTCCTGCATCTTCCACTGACAGCCAGCTAGAGCCCTGTTGCTTATTCTAACCAGTAACATCGGTTTCGGAGAGCCCACTGTGGTAGAAGCATAGTTCACACTATGCCTTAGTGGAACCAACCTGGGGCAATGTCATTCCGCAATGGCCTGGAAAGGATGGAGGCGGATTGCGTTCTTCTGGCCTCGCAGCGGTGAGCTGGCTCATTTCAATGTAGTTCCCTTATTTAATATACTGTCCAATAGCCTAGTTTCTATCTATCGAGAGTTTGCTGGCTTCCCTCTGTGCTGCATCTGCCAGGGATAGCCAAATAGATGAGGTCTTCTTAGAGTACTGACTGAGAGCGGTTTGGGATCACCCATTGTCAGGAGCAGAGTTCACACCATGCCTTAGTCTTCCCAAGACGGGACAATGTCTTTCGCCAATGGCCCAAAAAGGATGGCGACGGATTGTATTCTTCTGGCCTGGCACTGATCAGCTAGCACCTAGTCTATAGTCAGTGCCTCTTTCGGAACGCTTTCTTCTCTAGCTCCCATTGACCATTCTGGGCTGGCTCTTTTCAATGTAGTTCCCTTATTTAATATACTGTCCAATATCGTAGTTTCTATCTATGGAGAGTTTGCTGGCTTCCCTCTGTGCTGCATCTGCCAGGGATAGCCAAGTAGATGAGGTCTTCTTATGTTACTGACTGAGAGCGGTTTGAGATCACCCATTGTCAGGAGTAGAGTTCACACCATGCCTTAGTCTTCCCAAGCCGGGACAATGTCTTTCGCCAATGCCCCAAAAAGGATGGGGACGGATTGTATTCTTCGGGCCTGGCACTGATCAGCTAGCACCTAGTCTATAGTCAGTGCCTCTTTCGTAACGCTTTCTTCTCTAGCTCCCATTGACCATTCTGGGCTGGCTCATTTCAATGTAGTTCACTTATTTAATATACTGTCCAATAGCCTAGTTTCTATCTATCGAGAGTTTGCTGGCTTCCCTCTGTGCTGCATCTGCCAGGGATAGCCAAGTAGATGAGGTCTTCTTATGTTACTGACTGAGAGCGGTTTGGGATCACCCATTGTAAGGAGCAGAGTTCACACAATGCTTTAGTCTTCCCAAGCCGGGACAATGTCTTCCGCCAATACACCAGAAACGATGGCAACGGATTGTATTCTTGTGGCCTGGCACTGATCAGCTAGCACCTTGTCTATTGTCAGTGCCTCTTTCGTAACGCTTTCTTCTCTAGCTCCCATTGACCATTCTGGGCTGGCTCATTTCAATGTAGTTCACTTATTTAATATACTGTCCAATAGCCTAGTTTCTATCTATCGAGAGTTTGCTGGCTTCCCTCTGTGCTGCATCTGCCAGGGATAGCCAAGTAGATGAGGTCTTCTTATGTTACTGACTGAGAGCGGTTTGGGATCACCCATTGTCAGGAGCAGAGTTCACACTATGCTTTAGTCTTCCCAAGCCGGGACAATGTCTTCCGCCAATGCCCCAGAAAGGATGGCAACGGATTGTATTCTTGTGGCCTGGCACTGATCAGCTAGCACCTAGTCTATTGTCAGTGCCTCTTTCGTAACGCTTACTTCTCTAGCTCCCATTGACCATTCTGGGCTGGCTCATTTCAATGTAGTTCACTTATTTAATATACTGTCCAATAGCCTAGTTTCTATCTATCGAGAGTTTGCTGGCTTCCCTCTGTGCTGCATCTGCCAGGGATAGCCAAATAGATGTCTTCTTATGGTACTGACTGAGAGCGGTTTGGGATCACCCATTGTCAGGAGCAGAGTTCACACCATGCCTTAGTCTTCCCAAGCCGGGACAATGTCTTTTGCCAATGCCCCAAAAAGGATGGCGACAGATTGTATTCTTCGGGCCTGGCACTGATCAGCTAGCACCTAGTCTATAGTCAGTGCCTCTTTCGGAACACTTTCTTCTCTAGCTCCCATTGACCTTTCTGGGCTGGCTCATTTCAATGTAGTTCCCTTATTTAATATACTGTCCAATATCCTATTTTCTATCTATCGAGAGTTTGCTGGCTTCCCTCTGTGCTGCATCTGCCAGGGATAGCCACGTAGATGAGGTCTTCTTATGGTACTGACTGAGAGCGGTTTGTGATCACCCATTGTCAGGAGCAGAGTTCACACCATGCCTTAGTCTTCCCAAGCCGGGACAATGTCTTTCGCCACTGGCCCAAAAAGGATGGCGACGGATTGTATTCTTCTGGCCTGGCACTGATCAGCTAGCACCTAGTCTATAGTCAGTGCCTCTTTCGGAACGCTTTCTTCTCTAGCTCCCATTGACCATTCTGGGCTGGCTCTTTTCAATGTAGTTCCCTTATTTAATATACTGTCCAATATCGTAGTTTCTATCTATGGAGAGTTTGCTGGCTTCCCTCTGTGCTGCATCTGCCAGGGATAGCCAAGTAGATGAGGTCTTCTTATGTTACTGACTGAGAGCGGTTTGGGATCACCCATTGTAAGGAGCAGAGTTCACACAATGCTTTAGTCTTCCCAAGCCGGGACAATGTCTTCCGCCAATACACCAGAAAGGATGGCAACGGATTGTATTCTTGTGGCCTGGCACTGATCAGCTAGCACCTAGTCTATTGTCAGTGCCTCTTTCGTAACGCTTTCTTCTCTAGCTCCCATTCACCATTCTGGGCTGGCTCATTTCAATGTAGTTCACTTATTTAATATACTGTCCAATAGCCTAGTTTCTATCTATCGAGAGTTTGCTGGCTTCCCTCTGTGCTGCATCTGCCAGGGATAGCCAAGTAGATGAGGTCTTCTTATGGTACTGACTGAGAGCGGTTTGAGATCACCCATTGTCAGGAGTAGAGTTCACACCATGCCTTAGTCTTCCCAAGCCGGGACAATGTCTTTCGCCAATGCCCCAAAAAGGATGGGGACGGATTGTATTCTTCGGGCCTGGCACTGATCAGCTAGCACCTAGTCTATAGTCAGTGCCTCTTTCGGAACACTTTCTTCTCTAGCTCCCATTGACCATTCTGGGCTGGCTCTTTTCAATGTAGTTCCCTTATTTAATATACTGTCCAATATCGTAGTTTCTATCTATGGAGAGTTTGCTGGCTTCCCTCTGTGCTGCATCTGCCAGGGATAGCCAAGTAGATGAGGTCTTCTTATGTTACTGACTGAGAGCGGTTTGGGATCACCCATTGTAAGGAGCAGAGTTCACACAATGCTTTAGTCTTCCCAAGCCGGGACAATGTCTTCCGCCAATACACCAGAAAGGATGGCAACGGATTGTATTCTTGTGGCCTGGCACTGATCAGCTAGCACCTTGTCTATTGTCAGTGCCTCTTTCGTAACGCTTTCTTCTCTAGCTCCCATTGACCATTCTGGGCTGGCTCATTTCAATGTAGTTCACTTATTTAATATACTGTCCAATAGCCTAGTTTCTATCTATCGAGAGTTTGCTGGCTTCCCTCTGTGCTGCATCTGCCAGGGATAGCCAAGTAGATGAGGTCTTCTTATGTTACTGACTGAGAGCGGTTTGGGATCACCCATTGTCAGGAGCAGAGTTCACACTATGCTTTAGTCTTCCCAAGCCGGGACAATGTCTTCCGCCAATGCCCCAGAAAGGATGGCAACGGATTGTATTCTTGTGGCCTGGCACTGATCAGCTAGCACCTAGTCTATTGTCAGTGCCTCTTTCGTAACGCTTTCTTCTCTAGCTCCCATTGACCATTCTGGGCTGGCTCATTTCAATGTAGTTCACTTATTTAATATACTGTCCAATAGCCTAGTTTCTATCTATCGAGAGTTTGCTGGCTTCCCTCTGTGCTGCATCTGCCAGGGATAGCCAAGTAGATGAGGTCTTCTTATGGTACTGACTGAGAGCGGTTTGGGATCACCCATTGTCAGGAGCAGAGTTCACACCATGCCTTAGTCTTCCCAAGCCGGGACAATGTCTTTCGCCAATGCCCCAAAAAGGATGGCGACGGATTGTATTCTTCTGGCCTGGCACTGATCAGCTAGCACCTAGTCTATAGTCAGTGCCTCTTTCGGAACACTTTCTTCTCTAGCTCCCATTGACCTTTCTGGGCTGGCTCATTTCAATGTAGTTCCCTTATTTAATATACTGTCCAATATCCTATTTTCTATCTATCGAGAGTTTGCTGGATTCCCTTTGTGCTGCATCTGCCAGGGATAGCCACGTAGATGAGGTCTTCTTATGGTACTGACTGAGAGCGGTTTGTGATCACCCATTGTCAGGAGCAGAGTTCTCACCATGCCTTAGTCTTCCCAAGACGGGACAATGTCTTTCGCCACTGGCCCAAAAAGGATGGCGACGGATTGTATTCTTCTGGCCTGGCACTGATCAGCTAGCACCTAGTCTATAGTCAGTGCCTCTTTCGGAACGCTTTCTTCTCTAGCTCCCATTGACCATTCTGGGCTGGCTCTTTTCAATGTAGTTCCCTTATTTAATATACTGCCCAATATCGTAGTTTCTATCTATGGAGAGTTTGCTGGCTTCCCTCTGTGCTGCATCTTCCAGGGATAGCCAAGTAGATGAGGTCTTCTTATCTTACTGACTGAGAGCGGTTTGGGATCACCCATTGTCAGGAGCAGAGTTCACACAATGCTTTAGTCTTCCCAAGCCGGGACAATGTCTTCCGCCAATACACCAGAAAGGATGGCAACGGATTGTATTCTTGTGGCCTGGCACTCATCAGCTAGCACCTAGTCTATTGTCAGTGCCTCTTTCGTAACGCTTTCTTCTCTAGCTCCCATTGACCATTCTGGGCTGGCTCATTTCAATGTAGTTCACTTATTTAATATACTGTCCAATAGCCTAGTTTCTATCTATCGAGAGTTTGCTGGCTTCCCTCTGTGCTGCATCTGCCAGGGATAGCCACGTAGATGAGGTCTTCTTATGGTACTGACTGAGAGCGGTTTGAGATCACCCATTGTCAGGAGCAGAGTTCACACCATGCCTTAGTCTTCCCAAGCCGGGACAATGTCTTTCGCCAATGCCCCAAAAAGGATGGCGACGGATTGTATTCTTCGGGCCTGGCACTGATCAGCTAGCACCTAGTCTATAGTCAGTGCCTCTTTTGGAACACTTTCTTCTCTAGCTCCCATTGACCATTCTGGGCTGGCTCTTTTCAATGTAGTTCCCTTATTTAATATACTGTCCAATATCGTAGTTTCTAACTATGGAGAGTTTGCTGGCTTCCCTCTGTGCTGCATCTGCCAGGGATAGCCAAGTAGATGAGGTCTTCTTATGTTACTTACTGAGAGCGGTTTGGGATCACACATTGTCAGGAGCAGAGTTCACACAATGCTTTAGTCTTCCCAAGCCGGGACAATGTCTTCCGCCAATGCCCCAGAAAGGATGGCAACGGATTGTATTCTTGTGGCCTGGCACTGATCAGCTAGCACCTAGTCTATTGTCAGTGCCTCTTTCATAACGCTTTCTTCTCTAGCTCCCATTGACCATTCTGGGCTGGCTCATTTCAATGTAGTTCCCTTATTTAATATACTGTCCAATAGCCTAATTTCTATCTATCGAGAGTTTGCTGGCTTCCCTCTGTGCTGCATCTGCCAGGGATAGCCAAATAGATGAGGTCTTCTTAGGGTACTGACTGAGAGCGGTTTGGGATCACCCATTGTCAGGAGCAGAGTTCACACCATGCCTTAGTCTTCCCAAGCCGGGACAATGTCTTTCGCCAATGCCCCAAAAAGGATGGCGACGGATTGTATTCTTCTGGCCTGGCACTGATCAGCTAGCACCTAGTCTATAGTCAGTGCCTCTTTCGGAACGCTTTCTTCTCTAGCTCCCATTGACCATTCTGGGCTGGCTCTTTTCAATGTAGTTCCCTTATTTAATATACTGTCCAATATCGTAGTTTCTATCTATGGAGAGTTTGCTGACTTCCCTCTGTGCTGCATCTGCCAGGGATAGCCAAGTAGATGAGGTCTTCTTATGTTACTGACTGAGAGCGGTTTGGGATCACCCATTGTAAGCAGCAGAGTTCACACAATGCTTTAGTCTTCCCAAGCCGGGACAATGTCTTCCGCCAATACACCAGAAAGGATGGCAACGGATTGTATTCTTGTGGCCTGGCACTGATCCGCTAGCATCTAGTCTATTGTCAGTGCCTCTTTCGTAACGCTTTCTTCTCTAGCTCCCATTGACCATTCTGGGCTGGCTCATTTCAATGTAGTTCACTTATTTAATATACTGTCCAATAGCCTAGTTTCTATCTATCGAGAGTTTGCTGGCTTCCCTCTGTGCTGCATCTGCCAGGGATAGCCAAGTAGATGAGGTCTTCTTAGGGTACTGACTGAGAGCGGTTTGGGATCACCCATTGTCAGGAGCAGAGTTCACACCATGCCTTAGTCTTCCCAAGCCGGGACAATGTCTTTCGCCAATGCCCCAAAAAGGATGGCGACGGATTGTATTCTTCGGGCCTGGCACTGATCAGCTAGCACCTAGTCTATAGTCAGTGCCTCTTTCGAAACGCTTTCTTCTCTAGCTCCCATTGACCATTCTGGGCTGGCTCTTTTCAATGTAGTTCCCTTATTTAATATACTGTCCAATATCGTAGTTTCTATCTATGGAGAGTTTGCTGGCTTCCCTCTGTGCTGCATCTGCCAGGGATAGCCAAGTAGATGAGGTCTTCTTATGTTACTGACTGAGAGCGGTTTGGGATCAGCCATTGTAAGGAGCAGAGTTCACACAATGCTTTAGTCTTCCCAAGCCGGGACAATGTCTTCCGCCAATACACCAGAAAGGATGGCAACGGATTGTATTCTTGTGGCCTGGCACTGATCAGCTAGCACCTAGTCAATTGTCAGTGCCTCTTTCGTAACGCTTTCTTCTCTAGCTACCATTGACCATTCTGGGCTGGCTCATTTCAATGTAGTTCACTTATTTAATATACTGTCCAATAGCCTAGTTTCTATCTATCGAGAGTTTGCTGGCTTCCCTCTGTGCTGCATCTGCCAGGGATAGCCAAGTAGATGAGGTCTTCTTATGTTACTGACTGAGAGCGGTTTGGGATCACCCATTGTCAGGAGCAGAGTTCACACTATGCTTTAGTCTTCCCAAGCCGGGACAATGTCTTCCGCCAATGCCCCAGAAAGGATGGCAACGGATTGTATTCTTGTGGCCTGGCACTGATCAGCTAGCACCTAGTCTATTGTCAGTGCCTCTTTCGTAACGCTTACTTCTCTAGCTCCCATTGACCATCCTGGGCTGGCTCATTTCAATGTAGTTCACTTATTTAATATACTGTCCAATAGCCTAGTTTCTATCTATCGAGAGTTTGCTGGCTTCCCTCTGTGCTGCATCTGCCAGGGATAGCCAAATAGATGTCTTCTTATGGTACTGACTGAGAGCGGTTTGGGATCACCCATTGTCAGGAGCAGAGTTCACACCATGCCTTAGTCTTCCCAAGCCGGGACAATGTCTTTTGCCAATGCCCCAAAAAGGATGGCGACGGATTGTATTCTTCGGGCCTGGCACTGATCAGCTAGCACCTAGTCTATAGTCAGTGCCTCTTTCGGAACACTTTCTTCTCTAGCTCCCATTGACCTTTCTGGGCTGGCTCATTTCAATGTAGTTCCCTTATTTAATATACTGTCCAATATCCTATTTTCTATCTATCGAGAGTTTGCTGGCTTCCCTCTGTGCTGCATCTGCCAGGGATAGCCACGTAGATGAGGTCTTCTTATGGTACTGACTGAGAGCGGTTTGTGATCACCCATTGTCAGGAGCAGAGTTCACACCATGCCTTAGTCTTCCCAAGCCGGGACAATGTCTTTCGCCACTGGCCCAAAAAGGATGGCGACGGATTGTATTCTTCTGGCCTGGCACTGATCAGCTAGCACCTAGTCTATAGTCAGTGCCTCTTTCGGAACGCTTTCTTCTCTAGCTCCCATTGACCATTCTGGGCTGGCTCTTTTCAATGTAGTTCCCTTATTTAATATACTGTCCAATATCGTAGTTTCTATCTATGGAGAGTTTGCTGGCTTCCCTCTGTGCTGCATCTGCCAGGGATAGCCAAGTAGATGAGGTCTTCTTATGTTACTGACTGAGAGCGGTTTGGGATCACCCATTGTAAGGAGCAGAGTTCACACAATGCTTTAGTCTTCCCAAGCCGGGACAATGTCTTCCGCCAATACACCAGAAAGGATGGCAACGGATTGTATTCTTGTGGCCTGGCACTGATCAGCTAGCACCTAGTCTATTGTCAGTGCCTCTTTCGTAACGCTTTCTTCTCTAGCTCCCATTGACCATTCTGGGCTGGCTCTTTTCAATGTAGTTCCCTTATTTAATATACTGTCCAATATCGTAGTTTCTATCTATGGAGAGTTTGCTGGCTTCCCTCTGTGCTGCATCTGCCAGGGATAGCCAAGTAGATGAGGTCTTCTTATGTTACTGACTGAGAGCGGTTTGGGATCACCCATTGTAAGGAGCAGAGTTCACACAATGCTTTAGTCTTCCCAAGCCGGGACAATGTCTTCCGCCAATACACCAGAAAGGATGGCAACGGATTGTATTCTTGTGGCCTGGCACTGATCAGCTAGCACCTTGTCTATTGTCAGTGCCTCTTTCGTAACGCTTTCTTCTCTAGCTCCCATTGACCATTCTGGGCTGGCTCATTTCAATGTAGTTCACTTATTTAATATACTGTCCAATAGCCTAGTTTCTATCTATCGAGAGTTTGCTGGCTTCCCTCTGTGCTGCATCTGCCAGGGATAGCCAAGTAGATGAGGTCTTCTTATGTTACTGACTGAGAGCGGTTTGGGATCACCCATTGTCAGGAGCAGAGTTCACACTATGCTTTAGTCTTCCCAAGCCGGGACAATGTCTTCCGCCAATGCCCCAGAAAGGATGGCAACGGATTGTATTCTTGTGGCCTGGCACTGATCAGCTAGCACCTAGTCTATTGTCAGTGCCTCTTTCGTAACGCTTTCTTCTCTAGCTCCCATTGACCATTCTGGGCTGGCTCATTTCAATGTAGTTCACTTATTTAATATACTGTCCAATAGCCTAGTTTCTATCTATCGAGAGTTTGCTGGCTTCCCTCTGTGCTGCATCTGCCAGGGATAGCCAAGTAGATGAGGTCTTCTTATGGTACTGACTGAGAGCGGTTTGGGATCACCCATTGTCAGGAGCAGAGTTCACACCATGCCTTAGTCTTCCCAAGCCGGGACAATGTCTTTCGCCAATGCCCCAAAAAGGATGGCGACGGATTGTATTCTTCTGGCCTGGCACTGATCAGCTAGCACCTAGTCTATAGTCAGTGCCTCTTTCGGAACACTTTCTTCTCTAGCTCCCATTGACCTTTCTGGGCTGGCTCATTTCAATGTAGTTCCCTTATTTAATATACTGTCCAATATCCTATTTTCTATCTATCGAGAGTTTGCTGGATTCCCTTTGTGCTGCATCTGCCAGGGATAGCCACGTAGATGAGGTCTTCTTATGGTACTGACTGAGAGCGGTTTGTGATCACCCATTGTCAGGAGCAGAGTTCACACCATGCCTTAGTCTTCCCAAGCCGGGACAATGTCTTTCGCCAATGCCCCAAAAAGGATGGCGACGGATTGTATTCTTCGGGCCTGGCACTGATCAGCTAGCACCTAGTCTATAGTCAGTGCCTCTTTCGGAACACTTTCTTCTCTAGCTCCCATTGACCATTCTGGGCTGGCTCTTTTCAATGTAGTTCCCTTATTTAATATACTGTCCAATATCGTAGTTTCTATCTATGGAGAGTTTGCTGGCTTCCCTCTGTGCTGCATCTGCCAGGGATAGCCAAGTAGATGAGGTCTTCTTATGTTACTGACTGAGAGCGGTTTGGGATCACCCATTGTCAGGAGCAGAGTTCACACAATGCTTTAGTCTTCCCAAGCCGGGACAATGTCTTCCGCCAATGCCCCAGAAAGGATGGCAACGGATTGTATTCTTGTGGCCTGGCACTGATCAGCTAGCACCTAGTCTATTGTCAGTGCCTCTTTCGTAACGCTTTCTTCTCTAGCTCCCATTGACCATTCTGGGCTGGCTCATTTCAATGTAGTTCACTTATTTAATATACTGTCCAATAGCCTAGTTTCTATCTATCGAGAGTTTGCTGGCTTCCCTCTGTGCTGCATCTGCCAGGGATAGCCAAGTAGATGAGGTCTTCTTATGGTACTGACTGAGAGCGGTTTGAGATCACCCATTGTCAGGAGCAGAGTTCACACCATGCCTTAGTCTTCCCAAGCCGGGACAATGTCTTTCGCCAATGCCCCAAAAAGGATGGCGACGGATTGTATTCTTCGGGCCTGGCACTGATCAGCTAGCACCTAGTCTATAGTCAGTGCCTCTTTCGGAACACTTTCTTCTCTAGCTCCCATTGACCATTCTGGGCTGGCTCTTTTCAATGTAGTTCCCTTATTTAATATACTGTCCAATATCGTAGTTTCTATCTATGGAGAGTTTGCTGGCTTCCCTCTGTGCTGCATCTGCCAGGGATAGCCAAGTAGATGAGGTCTTCTTATGTTACTGACTGAGAGCGGTTTGGGATCACCCATTGTCAGGAGCAGAGTTCACACAATGTTTTAGTCTTCCCAAGCCGGGACAATGTCTTCCGCCAATGCCCCAGAAAGGATGGCAACGGATTGTATTCTTGTGGCCTGGCACTGATCAGCTAGCACCTAGTCTATTGTCAGTGCCTCTTTCGTAACGCTTTCTTCTCTAGCTCCCATTGACCATTCTGGGCTGGCTCATTTCAATGTATTTCACTTATTTAATATACTGTCCAATAGCCTAGTTTCTATCTATCGATAGTTTGCTGGCTTCCCTCTGTGCTGCATCTGCCAGGGATAGCCAAGTAGATGAGGTCTTCTTATGGTACTGACTGAGAGCGGTTTGAGATCACCCATTGTCAGGAGCAGAGTTCACACCATGCCTTAGTCTTCCCAAGCCGGGACAATGTCTTTCGCCAATGCCCCAAAAAGGATGGCGACGGATTGTATTCTTCGGGCCTGGCACTGATCAGCTAGCACCTAGTCTATAGTCAGTGCCTCTTTCGGAACACTTTCTTCTCTAGCTCCCATTGACCATTCTGGGCTGGCTCTTTTCAATGTAGTTCCCTTATTTAATATACTGTCTAATATCGTATTTTCTATCTATGGAGAGTTTGCTAGCTTCCCTCTGTGCTGCATCTGCCAGGGATAGCCAAGTAGATGAGGTCTTCTTATGTTACTGACTGAGAGCGGTTTGGGATCACCCATTGTCAGGAGCAGAGTTCACACAATGCTTTAGTCTTCCCAAGCCGGGACAATGTCTTCCGCCAATGCCCCAGAAAGGATGGCAACGGATTGTATTCTTGTGGCCTGGCACTGATCAGCTAGCACCTAGTCTATTGTCAGTGCCTCTTTCGTAACGCTTTCTTCTCTAGCTCCCATTGACCATTCTGGGCTGGCTCATTTCAATGTAGTTCCCTTATTTAATATACTGTCCAATAGCCTAGTTTCTATATCGAGAGTTTGCTGGCTTCCCTCTGTGCTGCATCTGCCAGGGATAGCCACGTAGATGAGGTCTTCTTATGGTACTGACTGAGAGCGGTTTGGGATCACCCATTGTCAGGAGCAGAGTTCACACCATGCCTTAGTCTTCCCAAGCCGGGACAATGTCTTTCGCCAATGGCCCAAAAAGGATGGCGACGGATTGTATTCTTCGGGCCTGGCACTCATCAGCTAGCACCTAGTCTATAGTCAGTGCCTCTTTCGGAACGCTTTCTTCTCTAGCTCCCATTGACCATTCTGGGCTGGCTCTTTTCAATGTAGTTCCCTTATTTAATATACTGTCCAATATCGTAGTTTCTATCTATGGAGCGTTTGCTGGCTTCCCTCTGTGCTGCATCTGCCAGGGATAGCCAAGTAGATGAGGTCTTCTTATGTTACTGACTGAGAGCGGTTTGGGATCACCCATTGTAAGGAGCAGAGTTCACACAATGCTTTAGTCTTCCCAAGCCGGGACTATGTCTTCCGCCAATGCCCCAGAAAGGATGGCAACGGATTGTATTCTTGTGGCCTTGCACTGATCAGCTAGCACCTAGTCTATTGTCAGTGCCTCTTTCGTAACGCTTTCTTCTCTAGCTCCCATTGACCATTCTGGGCTGGCTCATTTCAATGTAGTTCCCTTATTTAATATACTGTCCAATAGCCTAGTTTCTATCTATAGAGAGTTTGCTGGCTTCCCTCTGTGCTGCATCTGCCAGGGATAGCCAAGTAGATGAGGTCTTCTTATGGTACTGACTGAGAGCGGTTTGGGATCACCCATTGTCAGGAGCAGAGTTCACACCATGCCTTAGTCTTCCCAAGCCGGGACAATGTCTTTCGCCAATGCCCCAAAAAGGATGGCGACGGATTGTATTCTTCTGGCCTGGCACTGATCAGCTAGCACCTAGTCTATAGTCAGTGCCTCTTTCGGAACACTTTCTTCTCTAGCTCCCATTGACCATTCTGGGCTGGCTCTTTTCAATGTAGTTCCCTTATTTAATATACTGTCCAATATCGTAGTTTCTATCTATGGAGAGTTTGCTGGCTTCCCTCTGTGCTGCATCTGCCAGGGATAGCCAAGTAGATGAGGTCTTCTTATGTTACTGACTGAGAGCGGTTTGGGATCACCCATTGTCAGGAGCAGAGTTCACACAATGTTTTAGTCTTCCCAAGCCGGGACAATGTCTTCCGCCAATGCCCCAGAAAGGATGGCAACGGATTGTATTCTTGTGGCCTGGCACTGATCAGCTAGCACCTAGTCTATTGTCAGTGCCTCTTTCGTAACGCTTTCTTCTCTAGCTCCCATTGACCATTCTGGGCTGGCTCATTTCAATGTATTTCACTTATTTAATATACTGTCCAATAGCCTAGTTTCTATCTATCGAGAGTTTGCTGGCTTCCCTCTGTGCTGCATCTGCCAGGGATAGCCAAGTAGATGAGGTCTTCTTATGGTACTGACTGAGAGCGGTTTGAGATCACCCATTGTCAGGAGCAGAGTTCACACCATGCCTTAGTCTTCCCAAGCCGGGACAATGTCTTTCGCCAATGCCCCAAAAAGGATGGCGACGGATTGTATTCTTCGGGCCTGGCACTGATCAGCTAGCACCTAGTCTATAGTCAGTGCCTCTTTCGGAACACTTTCTTCTCTAGCTCCCATTGACCATTCTGGGCTGGCTCTTTTCAATGTAGTTCCCTTATTTAATATACTGTCTAATATCGTATTTTCTATCTATGGAGAGTTTGCTAGCTTCCCTCTGTGCTGCATCTGCCAGGGATAGCCAAGTAGATGAGGTCTTCTTATGTTACTGACTGAGAGCGGTTTGGGATCACCCATTGTCAGGAGCAGAGTTCACACAATGCTTTAGTCTTCCCAAGCCGGGACAATGTCTTCCGCCAATGCCCCAGAAAGGATGGCAACGGATTGTATTCTTGTGGCCTGGCACTGATCAGCTAGCACCTAGTCTATTGTCAGTGCCTCTTTCGTAACGCTTTCTTCTCTAGCTCCCATTGACCATTCTGGGCTGGCTCATTTCAATGTAGTTCCCTTATTTAATATACTGTCCAATAGCCTAGTTTCTATCTATCGAGAGTTTGCTGGCTTCCCTCTGTGCTGCATCTGCCAGGGATAGCCACGTAGATGAGGTCTTCTTATGGTACTGACTGAGAGCGGTTTGGGATCACCCATTGTCAGGAGCAGAGTTCACACCATGCCTTAGTCTTCCCAAGCCGGGACAATGTCTTTCGCCAATGGCCCAAAAAGGATGGCGACGGATTGTATTCTTCGGGCCTGGCACTCATCAGCTAGCACCTAGTCTATAGTCAGTGCCTCTTTCGGAACGCTTTCTTCTCTAGCTCCCATTGACCATTCTGGGCTGGCTCTTTTCAATGTAGTTCCCTTATTTAATATACTGTCCAATATCGTAGTTTCTATCTATGGAGCGTTTGCTGGCTTCCCTCTGTGCTGCATCTGCCAGGGATAGCCAAGTAGATGAGGTCTTCTTATGTTACTGACTGAGAGCGGTTTGGGATCACCCATTGTAAGGAGCAGAGTTCACACAATGCTTTAGTCTTCCCAAGCCGGGACTATGTCTTCCGCCAATGCCCCAGAAAGGATGGCAACGGATTGTATTCTTGTGGCCTGGCACTGATCAGCTAGCACCTAGTCTATTGTCAGTGCCTCTTTCGTAACGCTTTCTTCTCTAGCTCCCATTGACCATTCTGGGCTGGCTCATTTCAATGTAGTTCCCTTATTTAATATACTGTCCAATAGCCTAGTTTCTATCTATCGAGAGTTTGCTGGCTTCCCTCTGTGCTGCATCTGCCAGGGATAGCCAAGTAGATGAGGTCTTCTTATGATACTGACTGAGAGCGGTTTGGGATCACCCATTGTCAGGAGCAGAGTTCACACCATGCCTTAGTCTTCCCAAGCCGGGACAATGTCTTTCGCCAATGCCCCAAAAAGGATGGCGACGGATTGTATTCTTCTGGCCTGGCACTGATCAGCTAGCACCTAGTCTATAGTCAGTGCCTCTTTCGGAACGCTTTCTTCTCTAGCTCCCATTGACCATTCTGGGCTGGCTCTTTTCAATGTAGTTCCCTTATTTAATATACTGTCCAATATCGTATTTTCTATCTATGGAGAGTTTGCTGGCTTCCCTCTGTGCTGCATCTGCCAGGGATAGCCAAGTAGATGAGGTCTTCTTATGTTACTGACTGAGAGCGGTTTGGGATCACCCATTGTAAGGAGCAGAGTTCACACAATGCTTTAGTCTTCCCAAGCCGGGACAATGTCTTCCGCCAATACACCAGAAAGGATGGCAACGGATTGTATTCTTGTGGCCTGGCACTGATCAGCTAGCACCTAGTCTATTGTCAGTGCCTCTTTCGTAACGCTTTCTTCTCTAGCTCCCATTAACCATTCTGGGCTGGCTCATTTCAATGTAGTTCACTTATTTAATATACTGTCCAATAGCCTAGTTTCTATCTATCGAGAGTTTGCTGGCTTCCCTCTGTGCTGCATCTGCCAGGGATAGCCAAGTAGATGAGGTCTTCTTATGGTACTGACTGAGAGCGGTTTGAGATCACCATTGTCAGGAGCAGAGTTCACACCATGCCTTAGTCTTCCCAAGCCGGGACAATGTCTTTCGCCAATGCCCCAAAAAGGATGGCGACGGATTGTATTCTTCGGGCCTGGCACTGATCAGCTAGCACCTAGTCTATAGTCAGTGCCTCTTTCGGAACGCTTTCTTCTCTAGCTCCCAATGACCATTCTGGGCTGGCTCTTTTCAATGTAGTTCCCTTATTTAATATACTGTCCAATATCATAGTTTCTATCTATGGAGAGTTTGCTGGCTTCCCTCTGTGCTGCATCTGCCAGGGATAGCCAAGTAGATGAGGTCTTCTTATGTTACTGACTGAGAGCAGTTTGGGATCACCCATTGTCAGGAGCAGAGTTCACACAATGCTTTAGTCTTCCCAAGCCGGGACAATGTCTTCCGCCAATGCCCCAGAAAGGATGGCAACGGATTGTATTCTTGTGGCCTGGCACTGATCAGCTAGCACCTAGTCTATTGTCAGTGCCTCTTTCGTAACGCTTTCTTCTCTAGCTCCCATTGACCATTCTGGGCTGGCTCATTTCAATGTAGTTCCCTTATTTAATATACTGTCCAATAGCCTAGTTTCTATCTATCGAGAGTTTGCTGGCTTCCCTCTGTGCTGCATCTGCCAGGGATAGCCAAATAGATGAGGTCTTCTTAGGGTACTGACTGAGAGCGGTTTGGGATCACCCATTGTCAGGAGCAGAGTTCACACCATGCCTTAGTCTTCCGAAGCCGGGACAATGTCTTTCGCGAATGCCCCAAAAAGGATGGCGACGGATTGTATTCTTCGGGCCTGGCACTGATCAGCTAGCACCTAGTCTATAGTCAGTGCCTCTTTCGGAACACTTTCTTCTCTAGCTCCCATTGACCTTTCTGGGCTGGCTCATTTCAATGTAGTTCCCTTATTTAATATACTGTCCAATATCCTATTTTCTATCTATCGAGAGTTTGCTGGCTTCCCTCTGTGCTGCATCTGCCAGGGATAGCCACGTAGATGAGGTCTTCTTATGGTACTGACTGAGAGCGGTTTGTGATCACCCATTGTCAGGAGCAGAGTTCACACCATGCCTTAGTCTTCCCAAGCCGGGACAATGTCTTTCGCCAATGGCCCAAAAAGGATGGCGACGGATTGTATTCTTCGGGCCTGGCACTGATCAGCTAGCACCTAGTCTATAGTCAGTGCCTCTTTCGGAACGCTTTCTTCTCTAGCTCCCATTGACCATTCTGGGCTGGCTCTTTTCAATGTAGTTCCCTTATTTAATATACTGTCCAATATCGTAGTTTCTATCTATGGAGAGTTTGCTGGCTTCCCTCTGTGCTGCATCTGCCAGGGATAGCCAAGTAGATGAGGTCTTCTTATGTTACTGACTGAGAGCGGTTTGGGATCACCCATTGTAAGGAGCAGAGTTCACACAATGCTTTAGTCTTCCCAAGCCGGGACTATGTCTTCCGCCAATGCCCCAGAAAGGATGGCAACGGATTGTATTCTTGTGGCCTGGCACTGATCAGCTAGCACCTAGTCTATTGTCAGTGCCTCTTTCGTAACGCTTTCTTCTCTAGCTCCCATTGACCATTCTGGGCTGTCTCATTTCAATGTAGTTCACTTATTTAATATACTGTCCAATAGCCTAGTTTCTATCTATCGAGAGTTTGCTGGCTTCCCTCTGTGCTGCATCTGCCAGGGATAGCCAAGTAGATGAGGTCTTCTTATGGTACTGACTGAGAGCGGTTTCGGATCACCCATTGTCAGGAGCAGAGTTCACACCATGCCTTAGTCTTCCCAAGCCGGGACAATGTCTTTCGCCAATGCCCCAAAAAGGATGGCGACAGATTGTATTCTTCGGGCCTGGCAATGATCAGCTAGCACCTAGTCTATAGTCAGTGCCTCTTTCGGAACACTTTCTTCTCTAGCTCCCATTGACCTTTCTGGGCTGGCTCATTTCAATGTAGTTCCCTTATTTAATATACTGTCCAATATCCTATTTTCTATCTATGGAGAGTTTGCTGGCTTCCCTCTGTGCTGCATCTGCCAGGGATAGCCAAGTAGATGAGGTCTTCTTATGTTACTGACTGAGAGCGGTTTGGGATCATCCATTGTCAGGAGCAGAGTTCACACCATGCCTTAGTCTTCCGAAGCCGGGACAATGTCTTTCGCCAATGCCCCAAAAAGGATGGCGACGGATTGTATTCTTCGGGCCTGGCACTGATCAGCTAGCACCTAGTCTATAGTCAGTGCCTCTTTCGGAACACTTTCTTCTCTAGCTCCCATTGACCTTTCTGGGCTGGCTCATTTCAATGTAGTTCCCTTATTTAATATACTGTCCAATATCCTATTTTCTATCTATCGAGAGTTTGCTGGCTTCCCTCTGTGCTGCATCTGCCAGGGATAGCCACGTAGATGAGGTCTTCTTATGGTACTGACTGAGAGCGGTTTGTGATCACCCATTGTCAGGAGCAGAGTTCACACCATGCCTTAGTCTTCCCAAGCCGGGACAATGTCTTTCGCCAATGGCCCAAAAAGGATGGCGACGGATTGTATTCTTCGGGCCTGGCACTGATCAGCTAGCACCTAGTCTATAGTCAGTGCCTCTTTCGGAACGCTTTCTTCTCTAGCTCCCATTGACCATTCTGGGCTGGCTCTTTTCAATGTAGTTCCCTTATTTAATATACTGTCCAATATCGTAGTTTCTATCTATGGAGAGTTTGCTGGCTTCCCTCTGTGCTGCATCTGCCAGGGATAGCCAAGTAGATGAGGTCTTCTTATGTTACTGACTGAGAGCGGTTTGGGATCACCCATTGTAAGGAGCAGAGTTCACACAATGCTTTAGTCTTCCCAAGCCGGGACTATGTCTTCCGCCAATGCCCCAGAAAGGATGGCAACGGATTGTATTCTTGTGGCCTGGCACTGATCAGCTAGCACCTAGTCTATTGTCAGTGCCTCTTTCGTAACGCTTTCTTCTCTAGCTCCCATTGACCATTCTGGGCTGTCTCATTTCAATGTAGTTCACTTATTTAATATACTGTCCAATAGCCTAGTTTCTATCTATCGAGAGTTTGCTGGCTTCCCTCTGTGCTGCATCTGCCAGGGATAGCCAAGTAGATGAGGTCTTCTTATGGTACTGACTGAGAGCGGTTTGGGATCACCCATTGTCAGGAGCAGAGTTCACACCATGCCTTAGTCTTCCCAAGCCGGGACAATGTCTTTCGCCAATGCCCCAAAAAGGATGGCGACAGATTGTATTCTTCGGGCCTGGCAATGATCAGCTAGCACCTAGTCTATAGTCAGTGCCTCTTTCGGAACGCTTTCTTCTCTAGCTCCCATTGACCTTTCTGGGCTGGCTCATTTCAATGTAGTTCCCTTATTTAATATACTGTCCAATATCCTATTTTCTATCTATGGAGAGTTTGCTGGCTTCCCTCTGTGCTGCATCTGCCAGGGATAGCCAAGTAGATGAGGTCTTCTTATGTTACTGACTGAGAGCGGTTTGGGATCATCCATTGTCAGGAGCAGAGTTCACACAATGCTTTAGTCTTCCCAAGCCGGGACAATGTCTTCCGCCAATACACCAGAAAGGATGGCAACGGATTGTATTCTTGTGGCCTGGCACTGATCAGCTAGCACCTAGTCTATTGTCAGTGCCTCTTTCGTAACGCTTTCTTCTCTAGCTCCCATTGACCATTCTGGGCTGGCTCATTTCAATGTAGTTCCCTTATTTAATATACTGTCCAATAGCCTAGTTTCTATCTATCGAGAGTTTGCTGGCTTCCCTCTGTGCTGCATCTGCCAGGGATAGCCAAATAGATGAGGTCTTCTTAGGGTACTGACTGAGAGCGGTTTGGGATCACCCATTGTCAGGAGCAGAGTTCACACCATGCCTTAGTCTTCCGAAGCCGGGACAATGTCTTTCGCCAATGCCCCAAAAAGGATGGCGACGGATTGTATTCTTCGGGCCTGGCACTGATCAGCTAGCACCTAGTCTATAGTCAGTGCCTCTTTCGGAACACTTTCTTCTCTAGCTCCCATTGACCTTTCTGGGCTGGCTCATTTCAATGTAGTTCCCTTATTTAATATACTGTCCAATATCCTATTTTCTATCTATCGAGAGTTTGCTGGCTTCCCTCTGTGCTGCATCTGCCACGGATAGCCACGTAGATGAGGTCTTCTTATGGTACTGACTGAGAGCGGTTTGTGATCACCCATTGTCAGGAGCAGAGTTCACACCATGCCTTAGTCTTCCCAAGCCGGGACAATGTCTTTCGCCAATGGCCCAAAAAGGATGGCGACGGATTGTATTCTTCGGGCCTGGCACTGATCAGCTAGCACCTAGTCTATAGTCAGTGCCTCTTTCGGAACGCGTTCTTCTCTAGCTCCCATTGACCATTCTGGGCTGGCTCTTTTCAATGTAGTTCCCTTATTTAATATACTGTCCAATATCGTAGTTTCTATCTATGGAGAGTTTGCTGGCTTCCCTCTGTGCTGCATCTGCCAGGGATAGCCAAGTAGATGAGGTCTTCTTATGTTACTGACTGAGAGCGGTTTGGGATCACCCATTGTAAGGAGCAGAGTTCACACAATGCTTTAGTCTTCCCAAGCCGGGACTATGTCTTCCGCCAATGCCCCAGAAAGGATGGCAACGGATTGTATTCTTGTGGCCTGGCACTGATCAGCTAGCACCTAGTCTATTGTCAGTGCCTCTTTCGTAACGCTTTCTTCTCTAGCTCCCATTGACCATTCTGGGCTGTCTCATTTCAATGTAGTTCACTTATTTAATATACTGTCCAATAGCCTAGTTTCTATCTATCGAGAGTTTGCTGGCTTCCCTCTGTGCTGCATCTGCCAGGGATAGCCAAGTAGATGAGGTCTTCTTATGGTACTGACTGAGAGCGGTTTGGGATCACCCATTGTCAGGAGCAGAGTTCACACCATGCCTTAGTCTTCCCAAGCCGGGACAATGTCTTTCGCCAATGCCCCAAAAAGGATGGCGACAGATTGTATTCTTCGGGCCTGGCAATGATCAGCTAGCACCTAGTCTATAGTCAGTGCCTCTTTCGGAACACTTTCTTCTCTAGCTCCCATTGACCTTTCTGGGCTGGCTCATTTCAATGTAGTTCCCTTATTTAATATACTGTCCAATATCCTATTTTCTATCTATGGAGAGTTTGCTGGCTTCCCTCTGTGCTGCATCTGCCAGGGATAGCCAAGTAGATGAGGTCTTCTTATGTTACTGACTGAGAGCGGTTTGGGATCATCCATTGTCAGGAGCAGAGTTCACACAATGCTTTAGTCTTCCCAAGCCGGGACAATGTCTTCCGCCAATACACCAGAAAGGATGGCAACGGATTGTATTCTTGTGGCCTGGCACTGATCAGCTAGCACCTAGTCTATTGTCAGTGCCTCTTTCGTAACGCTTTCTTCTCTAGCTCCCATTGACCATTCTGGGCTGGCTCATTTCAATGTAGTTCACTTATTTAATATACTGTCCAATAGCCTAGTTTCTATCTATCGAGAGTTTGCTGGCTTCCCTCTGTGCTGCATCTGCCAGGGATAGCCAAGTAGATGAGGTCTTCTTATGGTACTGACTGAGAGCGGTTTGAGATCACCATTGTCAGGAGCAGAGTTCACACCATGCCTTAGTCTTCCCAAGCCGGGACAATGTCTTTCGCCAATGCCCCAAAAAGGATGGCGACGGATTGTATTCTTCGGGCCTGGCACTGATCAGCTAGCACCTAGTCTATAGTCAGTGCCTCTTTCGGAACGCTTTCTTCTCTAGCTCCCAATGACCATTCTGGGCTGGCTCGTTTCAATGTAGTTCCCTTATTTAATATACTGTCCAATATCGTAGTTTCTATCTATGGAGAATTTGCTGGCTTCCCTCTGTGCTGCATCTGCCAGGGATAGCCAAGTAGATGAGGTCTTCTTATGTTACTGACTGAGAGCAGTTTGGGATCACCCATTGTCAGGAGCAGAGTTCACACAATGCTTTAGTCTTCCCAAGCCGGGACAATGTCTTCCGCCAATGCCCCAGAAAGGATGGCAACGGATTGTATTCTTGTGGCCTGGCACTGATCAGCTAGCACCTAGTCTATTGTCAGTGCCTCTTTCGTAACGCTTTCTTCTCTAGCTCCCATTGACCATTCTGGGCTGGCTCATTTCAATGTAGTTCCCTTATTTAATATACTGTCCAATAGCCTAGTTTCTATCTATCGAGAGTTTGCTGGCTTCCCTCTGTGCTGCATCTGCCAGGGATAGCCAAATAGATGAGGTCTTCTTAGGGTACTGATTGAGAGCGGTTTGGGATCACCCATTGTCAGGAGCAGAGTTCACACCATGCCTTAGTCTTCCGAAGCCGGGACAATGTCTTTCGCCAATGCCCCAAAAAGGATGGCGACGGATTGTATTCTTCGGGCCTGGCACTGATCAGCTAGCACCTAGTCTATAGTCAGTGCCTCTTTCGGAACACTTTCTTCTCTAGCTCCCATTGAACTTTCTGGGCTGGCTCATTTCAATGTAGTTCCCTTATTTAATATACTGTCCAATATCCTATTTTCTATCTATCGAGAGTTTGCTGGCTTCCCTCTGTGCTGCATCTGCCAGGGATAGCCACGTAGATGAGGTCTTCTTATGGTACTGACTGAGAGCGGTTTGTGATCACCCATTGTCAGGAGCAGAGTTCACACCATGCCTTAGTCTTCCCAAGCCGGGACAATGTCTTTCGCCAATGGCCCAAAAAGGATGGCGACGGATTGTATTCTTCGGGCCTGGCACTGATCAGCTAGCACCTAGTCTATAGTCAGTGCCTCTTTCGGAACGCTTTCTTCTCTAGCTCCCATTGACCATTCTGGGCTGGCTCTTTTCAATGTAGTTCCCTTATTTAATATACTGTCCAATATCGTAGTTTCTATCTATGGAGAGTTTGCTGGCTTCCCTCTGTGCTGCATCTGCCAGGGATAGCCAAGTAGATGAGGTCTTCTTATGTTACTGACTGAGAGCGGTTTGGGATCACCCATTGTAAGGAGCAGAGTTCACACAATGCTTTAGTCTTCCCAAGCCGGGACTATGTCTTCCGCCAATGCCCCAGAAAGGATGGCAACGGATTGTATTCTTGTGGCCTGGCACTGATCAGCTAGCACCTAGTCTATTGTCAGTGCCTCTTTCGTAACGCTTTCTTCTCTAGCTCCCATTGACCATTCTGGGCTGGCTCATTTCAATGTAGTTCACTTATTTAATATACTGTCCAATAGCCTAGTTTCTATCTATCGAGAGTTTGCTGGCTTCCCTCTGTGCTGCATCTGCCAGGGATAGCCAAGTAGATGAGGTCTTCTTATGTTACTGACTGAGAGCGGTTTGGGATCACCCATTGTCAGGAGCAGAGTTCACACCATGCCTTAGTCTTCCCGAGCCGGGACAATGTCTTTCGCCAATGCCCCAAAAAGGATGGCGACGGATTGTATTCTTCGGGCCTGGCACTGATCAGCTAGCACGTAGTCTATAGTCAGTGCCTCTTTCGGAACGCTTTCTTCTCTAGCTCCCTTTGACCATTCTGGGCTGGCTCTTTTCAATGTAGTTCCCTTATTTAATATACTGTCCAATATCGTAGTTTCTATCTATGGAGCGTTTGCTGGCTTCCCTCTGTGCTGCATCTGCCAGGGATAGCCAGGTAGATGAGGTCTTCTTATGTTACTGACTGAGAGCGGTTTGGGATCACCCATTGTCAGGAGCAGAGTTCACACAATGCTTTAGTCTTCCCAAGCCGGGACAATGTCTTCCGCCAATGCCCCAGAAAGGATGGCAACGGATTGTATTCTTGTGGCCTGGCACTGATCAGCTAGCACCTAGTCTATTGTCAGTGCCTCTTTCGTAACGCTTTCTTCTCTAGCTCCCATTGACCATTCTGGGCTGGCTCATTTCAATGTAGTTCACTTATTTAATATACTGTCCAATAGCCTAGTTTCTATCTATCGAGAGTTTGCTGGCTTCCCTCTGTGGTGCATCTGCCAGGGATAGCCAAGTAGATGAGGTCTTCTTATGGTACTGACTGAGAGAGGTTTGAGATCACCCATTGTCAGGAGCAGAGTTCACACAATGCTTTAGTCTTCCCAAGCCGGGACAATGTCTTCCGCCAATGCCCCAGAAAGGATGGCAACGGATTGTATTCTTGTGGCCTGGCACTGATCAGCTAGCACCTAGTCTATTGTCAGTGCCTCTTTCGGAACGCTTTCTTCTCTAGCTCCCATTGACCATTCTGGGCTGGCTCTTTTCAATGTAGTTCCCTTATTTAATATACTGTCCAATATCGTAGTTTCTATCTATGGAGCGTTTGCTGGCTTCCCTCTGTGCTGCATCTGCCAGGGATAGCCAGGTAGATGAGGTCTTCTTATGTTACTGACTGAGAGCGGTTTGGGATCACCCATTGTAAGGAGCAGAGTTCACACAATGCTTTAGTCTTCCCAAGCCGGGACTATGTCTTCCGCCAATGCCCCAGAAAGGATGGCAACGGATTGTATTCTTGTGGCCTGGCACTGATCAGCTAGCACCTAGTCTATAGTCAGTGCCTCTTTCGGAACGCTTTCTTCTCTAGCTCGCATTGACCATTCTGGGCTGGCTCTTTTCAATGTAGTTCCCTTATTTAATATACTGTCCAATATCGTAGTTTCTATCTATGGAGAGTTTGCTGGCTTCCCTCTGTGCTGCATCTGCCAGGGATAGCCAAGTAGATGAGGTCTTCTTATGTTACTGACTGAGAGCGGTTTGGGATCACCCATTGTAAGGAGCAGAGTTCACACAATGCTTTAGTCTTCCCAAGCCGGGACAATGTCTTCCGCCAATACACCAGAAAGGATGGCAACGGATTGTATTCTTGTGGCCTGGCACTGATCAGCTAGCACCTAGTCTATTGTCAGTGCCTCTTTCGTAACGCTTTCTTCTCTAGCTCCCATTAACCATTCTGGGCTGGCTCATTTCAATGTAGTTCACTTATTTAATATACTGTCCAATAGCCTAGTTTCTATCTATCGAGAGTTTGCTGGCTTCCCTCTGTGCTGCATCTGCCAGGGATAGCCAAGTAGATGAGGTCTTCTTATGGTACTGACTGAGAGCGGTTTGAGATCACCATTGTCAGGAGCAGAGTTCACACCATGCCTTAGTCTTCCCAAGCCGGGACAATGTCTTTCGCCAATGCCCCAAAAAGGATGGCGACGGATTGTATTCTTCGGGCCTGGCACTGATCAGCTAGCACCTAGTCTATAGTCAGTGCCTCTTTCGGAACGCTTTCTTCTCTAGCTCCCATTGACCATTCTGGGCTGGCTCTTTTCAATGTAGTTCCCTTATTTAATATACTGTCCAATATCGTAGTTTCTATCTATGGAGAGTTTGCTGGCTTCCCTCTGTGCTGCATCTGCCAGGGATAGCCAAGTAGATGAGGTCTTCTTATGTTACTGACTGAGAGCAGTTTGGGATCACCCATTGTCAGGAGCAGAGTTCACACAATGCTTTAGTCTTCCCAAGCCGGGACAATGTCTTCCGCCAATGCCCCAGAAAGGATGGCAACGGATTGTATTCTTGTGGCCTGGCACTGATCAGCTAGCACCTAGTCTATTGTCAGTGCCTCTTTCGTAACGCTTTCTTCTCTAGCTCCCATTGACCATTCTGGGCTGGCTCATTTCAATGTAGTTCCAATATTTAATATACTGTCCAATAGCCTAGTTTCTATCTATCGAGAGTTTGCTGGCTTCCCTCTGTGCTGCATCTGCCAGGGATAGCCACGTAGATGAGGTCTTCTTATGGTACTGACTGAAAGCGGTTTGTGATCACCCATTGTCAGGAGCAGAGTTCACACCATGCCTTAGTCTTCCCAAGCCGGGACAATGTCTTTCGCCAATGGCCCAAAAAGGATGGCGACGGATTGTATTCTTCGGGCCTGGCACTGATCAGCTAGCACCTAGTCTATAGTCAGTGCCTCTTTCGGAACGCTTTCTTCTCTAGCTCCCATTGACCATTCTGGGCTGGCTCTTTTCAATGTAGTTCCCTTATTTAATATACTGTCCAATATCGTAGTTTCTTTCTATGGAGCGTTTGCTGGCTTCCCTCTGTGCTGCATCTGCCAGGGATAGCCAAGTAGATGAGGTCTTCTTATGTTACTGACTGAGAGCGGTTTGGGATCACCCATTGTAAGGAGCAGAGTTCACACAATGCTTTAGTCTTCCCAAGCCGGGACTATGTCTTCCGCCAATGCCCCAGAAAGGATGGCAACGGATTGTATTCTTGTGGCCTGGCACTGATCAGCTAGCACCTAGTCTATTGTCAGTGCCTCTTTCGTAACGCTTTCTTCTCTAGCTCCCATTGACCATTCTGGGCTGGCTCATTTCAATGTAGTTCACTTATTTAATATACTGTCCAATAGCCTAGTTTCTATCTATCGAGAGTTTGCTGGCTTCCCTCTGTGCTGCATCTGCCAGGGATAGCCAAGTAGATGAGGTCTTCGTATGGTACTGACTGAGAGCGGTTTGGGATCACCCATTGTCAGGAGCAGAGTTCACACCATGCCTTAGTCTTCCCGAGCCGGGACAATGTCTTTCGCCAATGCCCCAAAAAGGATGGCGACGGATTGTATTCTTCGGGCCTGGCACTGATCAGCTAGCACCTAGTCTATAGTCAGTGCCTCTTTCGGAACACTTTCTTCTCTAGCTCCCATTGACCTTTCTGGGCTGGCTCATTTCAATGTAGTTCCCTTATTTAATATACTGTCCAATATCCTATTTTCTATCTATCGAGCGTTTGCTGGCTTCCCTCTGTGCTGCATCTGCCAGGGATAGCCACGTAGATGAGGTCTTCTTATGGTACTGACTGAAAGCGGTTTGTGATCACCCATTGTCAGGAGCAGAGTTCACACCATGCCTTAGTCTTCCCAAGCCGGGACAATGTCTTTCGCCAATGGCCCAAAAAGGATGGCGACGGATTGTATTCTTCGGGCCTGGCACTGATCAGCTAGCACCTAGTCTATAGTCAGTGCCTCTTTCGGAACGCTTTCTTCTCTAGCTCCCATTGACCATTCTGGGCTGGCTCTTTTCAATGTAGTTCCCTTATTTAATATACTGTCCAATATCGTAGTTTCTATCTATGGAGAGTTTGCTGGCTTCCCTCTGTGCTGCATCTGCCAGGGATAGCCATGTAGATGAGGTCTTCTTATTGTACTGACTGAGAGCGGTTTGGGATCACCCATTGTAAGGAGCAGAGTTCACACAATGCTTTAGTCTTCCCAAGCCGGGACTATGTCTTCCGCCAATGCCCCAGAAAGGATGGCAACGGATTGTATTCTTGTGGCCTGGCACTGATCAGCTAGCACCTAGTCTATTGTCAGTGCCTCTTTCGTAACGCTTTCTTCCCTCGCTCCCATTGACCATTCTGGGCTGGCTCATTTCAATGTAGTTCACTTATTTAATATACTGTCCAATAGCCTAGTTTCTATCTATCGAGAGTTTGCTGGCTTCCCTCTGTGCTGCATCTGCCAGGGATAGCCAAGTAGATGAGGTCTTCTTATGGTACTGACTGAGAGCGGTTTGGGATCACCCATTGTCAGGAGCAGAGTTCACACCATGCCTTAGTCTTCCCAAGCCGGGACAATGTCTTTCGCCAATGCCCCAAAAAGGATGGCGACGGATTGTATTCTTCGGGCCTGGCACTGATCAGCTAGCACCTAGTCTATAGTCAGTGCCTCTTTCGGAACACTTTCTTCTCTAGCTCCCATTGACCTTTCTGGGCTGGCTCATTTCAATGTAGTTCCCTTATTTAATATACTGTCCAATATCCTATTTTCTATCTATCGAGAGTTTGCTGGCTTCCCTCTGTGCTGCATCTGCCAGGGATAGCCACGTAGATGAGGTCTTCTTATGGTACTGACTGAAAGCGGTTTGTGATCACCCATTGTCAGGAGCAGAGTTCACACCATGCCTTAGTCTTCCCAAGCCGGGACAATGTCTTTCGCCAATGGCCCAAAAAGGATGGCGACGGATTGTATTCTTCGGGCCTGGCACTGATCAGCTAGCACCTAGTCTATAGTCAGTGCCTCTTTCGGAACGCTTTCTTCTCTAGCTCCCATTGACCATTCTGGGCTGGCTCTTTTCAATGTAGTTCCCTTATTTAATATACTGTCCAATATCGTAGTTTCTATCTATGGAGAGTTTGCTGGCTTCCCTCTGTGCTGCATCTGCCAGGGATAGCCAAGTAGATGAGGTCTTCTTATGTTACTGACTGAGAGCGGTTTGGGATCACCCATTGTAAGGAGCAGAGTTCACACAATGCTTTAGTCTTCCCAAGCCGGGACTATGTCTTCCGCCAATGCCCCAGAAAGGATGGCAACGGATTGTATTCTTGTGGCCTGGCACTGATCAGCTAGCACCAAGTCTATTGTCAGTGCCTCTTTCGTAACGCTTTCTTCTCTAGCTCCCATTGACCATTCTGGGCTGGCTCATTTCAATGTAGTTCACTTATTTAATATACTGTCCAATAGCCTAGTTTCTATCTATCGAGAGTTTGCTGGCTTCCCTCTGTGCTGCATCTGCCAGGGATAGCCAAGTAGATGAGGTCTTCGTATGGTACTGACTGAGAGCGGTTTGGGATCACCCATTGTCAGGAGCAGAGTTCACACCATGCCTTAGTCTTCCCGAGCCGGGACAATGTCTTTCGCCAATGCCCCAAAAAGGATGGCGACGGATTGTATTCTTCGGGCCTGGCACTGATCAGCTAGCACCTAGTCTATAGTCAGTGCCTCTTTCGGAACACTTTCTTCTCTAGCTCCCATTGACCTTTCTGGGCTGGCTCATTTCAATGTAGTTCCCTTATTTAATATACTGTCCAATATCCTATTTTCTATCTATCGAGCGTTTGCTGGCTTCCCTCTGTGCTGCATCTGCCAGGGATAGCCACGTAGATGAGGTCTTCTTATGGTACTGACTGAAAGCGGTTTGTGATCACCCATTGTCAGGAGCAGAGTTCACACCATGCCTTAGTCTTCCCAAGCCGGGACAATGTCTTTCGCCAATGGCCCAAAAAGGATGGCGACGGATTGTATTCTTCGGGCCTGGCACTGATCAGCTAGCACCTAGTCTATAGTCAGTGCCTCTTTCGGAACGCTTTCTTCTCTAGCTCCCATTGACCATTCTGGGCTGGCTCTTTTCAATGTAGTTCCCTTATTTAATATACTGTCCAATATCGTAGTTTCTATCTATGGAGAGTTTGCTGGCTTCCCTCTGTGCTGCATCTGCCAGGGATAGCCAAGTAGATGAGGTCTTCTTATGGTACTGACTGAGAGCGGTTTGGGATCACCCATTGTAAGGAGCAGAGTTCACACAATGCTTTAGTCTTCCCAAGCCGGGACTATGTCTTCCGCCAATGCCCCAGAAAGGATGGCAACGGATTGTATTCTTGTGGCCTGGCACTGATCAGCTAGCACCTAGTCTATTGTCAGTGCCTCTTTCGTAACGCTTTCTTCCCTCGCTCCCATTGACCATTCTGGGCTGGCTCATTTCAATGTAGTTCACTTATTTAATATACTGTCCAATAGCCTAATTTCTATCTATCGAGAGTTTGCTGGCTTCCCTCTGTGCTGCATCTGCCAGGGATAGCCAAGTAGATGAGGTCTTCTTATGGTACTGACTGAGAGCGGTTTGGGATCACCCATTGTCAGGAGCAGAGTTCACACCATGCCTTAGTCTTCCCAAGCCGGGACAATGTCTTTTGCCAATGCCCCAAAAAGGATGGCGACGGATTGTATTCTTCGGGCCTGGCACTGATCAGCTAGCACCTAGTCTATAGTCAGTGCCTCTTTCGGAACACTTTCTTCTCTAGCTCCCATTGACCGTTCTGGGTTGGCTCATTTCAATGTAGTTCCCTTATTTAATATACTGTCCAATATCCTATTTTCTATCTATCGAGAGTTTGCTGGCTTCCCTCTGTGCTGCATCTGCCAGGGATAGCCACGTAGATGAGGTCTTCTTATGGTACTGACTGAAAGTGGTTTGTGATCACCCATTGTCAGGAGCAGAGTTCACACCATGCCTTAGTCTTCCCAAGCCGGGACAATGTCTTTCGCCAATGGCCCAAAAAGGATGGCGACGGATTGTATTCTTCGGGCCTGGCACTGATCAGCTAGCACCTAGTCTATAGTCAGTGCCTCTTTCGGAAAGCTTTCTTCTCTAGCTCCCATTGACCATTCTGGGCTGGCTCTTTTCAATGTAGTTCCCTTTTTTAATATACTGTCCAATATCGTAGTGTCTATCTATGGAGAGTTTGCTGGCTTCCCTCTGTACTGCATCTGCCAGGGATAGCCAAGTAGATGATGTCTTCTTATGTTACTGACTGAGAGCGGTTTGGGATCACCCATTGTCAGGAGCAGAGTTCACACAATGCTTTAGTCTTCCCAAGCCGGGACAATGTCTTCCGCCAATGCCCCAGAAAGGATGGCAACGGATTGTATTCTTGTGGCCTGGCACTGATCAGCTAGCTCCTAGTCTATTGTCAGTGCCTATTTCGGAACACTTTCTTCTCTAGGTCCCATTGACCATTCTGCGCTTGCTCATTTCAACATGCTTTCTCCACTCCATTACCCTGTGATGTATGAAATCGAGAATTTGAGGCCTTCCCACCGTGCTGCATCTGGCCTGGACAGCCAGGTAGAGGTTAGGTGGAAATGGTACACGTTAATATCGGCATCGCATCGTCCTCTGTAGCAGAAGTAGAGTTCACACTATGCCTTAGTGTTGCCAGTCATGGCAATGTGTTTTGCCAATGCTCCGTCAAGGATGGCGACGGATTGTGTTCTTCTGGCCTGTCTCTGATGAGCTAGCATCTCTTTCGGAACTCTCTCTACTCTAGCTCCCATTGACCTTTCTGGACTGGCTCATTCCAATGTACTTGCCTTATTTAATATTCTGTCCAATATCCTATTTTCTATCTATGGAGGGTTTGCTGGCTTCCTCTGTGCTGCCTCTGCCAGGGATAGACAAGTAGAGGCATTTCCGCACTGCATCGCGTTCGAAACGGAACGCGTTCAGGCGGAAAGCTTAAGACAGCTCCGGGCGCTTTCCCCTTTCACACACAGACGCGCCAGAACCCGTGTAAACGCGTTCCGGAGCGTCTGTGTGCGAAAGGGGAAAGCGCCCGGAGCTGTCTTAGCCGGCAAACGCCGGCAAGGGGCGCGGAGACAGCCGCGGAGGCAGATCGACAATCAGCTGTTTCACAAACAGCTGATTGTCAAAGCCGCGCGGCGTCGGAGGCGAGCCCGCAGCTGTTCGGGAGACAGAAGCAGGCGGGAACGCTTCTCCCCCCGAACGGCTGCGGGCGGCTCGTCCGCGTTGGAACGCATGTAGAGCACTTTAAAGTGCTCTACATTTCGAACGCGGAAAAGACAGCTGCGGACACGTCGGAACGCAAGCCGCGCGCGGGCAATGCGGATGACGTGTCCGCAGCTGTCTTTTCCGCGTTCCGTTCAGCCCCGTGCGAAAACGTCTTAGATCACGTCTTCTTATGGTACTGATTGAGAGCGGTTTGGGATCACCCATTGTCAGGAGCAGAGTTCACACCATGCCTTAGTCTTCCCAGGCCGGGACAATGTCTTTTGCCAATGCCCCAGAATGGATGGCGACGGATTGTATTCTTGTGGCCTGGCACTGATCAGCTAGCACCTAGTCTATTGTCAGTGCCTCTTTTGGAACGCTTTCTTTTCTAGCTCCCATTGACCATTCTGGGCTGGCTCTTTTCAATGTAGTTCCCTTATTTAATATACTGTCCAATATCCTATTTTCTATCAATCGAGAGTTTGCTGGCTTCCCTCTGTGCTGCATCTGCCAGGGATAGCCAAGTAGATGAGGTCTTCTTATGTTACTGACTGAGAGCGGTTTGGGATCACCCATTGTCAGGAGCAGAGTTCACACCATGCTTTAGTCTTCCCACGCCGGGACAATGTCTTTCGCTAACGTCACAGAAAGGATGGCAACGGATTGTATTCTTGTGGCCTGGCACTGATCAGCTAGCACCTAGTCTATTGTCAGTGCCTATTTCGGAACGCTTTCTTCTCTAGCTCCCATTGACCATTCTGGGCTTGCTCCTTTCAACGTGCTGTCACCACTCCATTACCCTGGGATGTATGAAATAGAGAATTTGAGGCCTTCCCACCGTGCTGCATCTGACTGGGACAGCCAGGTAGAGGTTAGGTGGAAATGGTACTTGTTGATATCGGCATCGCATCGTCCTCTGTAGCAGAAGTAGAGTTCACATTATGCCTTAGTGTACCCAGTCATGGCAATGTGTTTTGCCAATGCTCCGTCAAGGATGGCGACGGATTGTGTTCTTCTGGCCTGTCTCTGATGAGCTAGCATCTCTTTCGGAACTCTCTCTAGCTCCCATTGACCATTCTGGGCTGGCTCATTTCAATGTAGTTCCCTTATTTAATGTACTGTCCAATATCCTATTTTCTATCTTTCGAGAGTTTGATGGCTTCCCTCTGTGCTGCATCTGCCAGGGATAGCCAAGTAGATGAGGTCTTCTTATGGTACTGACTGAGAGCGGTTTGGGATCACCTATTGTCAGGAGCAGGGTTCACACCATGCTTTAGTCTTCCCAAGCCGGGACAATGTCTTTCGCCAATGCCCCAGAAAGGATTTCAACGGATTGTATTCTTGTGGCCTGGCACTGATCAGCTAGCACCTAGTCTATTGTCAGTGCCTCTTTCGGAATGCTTTCTTCTCTAGCTCCCATTGACCATTCTTTGCCTGCTCATTTCAACCTGCTGTCTCCACTCCATTACCCTGGGATGTATGAAATCGAGGATTTGAGGCCTTCCCACCGTGCTGCATCTGACTGGGACAGCCAGGTAGAGGTTAGGTGGAAATAGTACTTGTTGATATCGGCATCGCATCGTCCTCTGTAGCAGAAGTAGAGTTCACATTATGCCTTAGTGTACCCAGTCATGGCAATGTGTTTTGCCAATGCTCCGTCAAGGATGGCGAAGGATTGTGTTCTTCTGGCCTGTCTCTGATGAGCTAGCATCTCTTTCGGAACTCTCTCTACTCTAGCTCCCATTGACCATTCTGGGCTGGCTCATTTCAATGTAGTTCCCTTATTTCATGTACTGTCCAATATCCTATTTTCTATCTATCGAGAGTTTGATGGCTTCCCTCTGTGCTGCATCTGCCAGGGATAGCCAAGTAGATGAGGTCTTCTTATGGTACTGACTGAGAGCGGTTTGGGATCACCTATTGTCAGGAGCAGGGTTCACACCATGCTTTAGTCTTCCCAAGCAGGACAATGTCTTTCGCCAATGCCCCAAAAAGGATTTCAACGGATTGTATTCTTGTGGCCTGGCACTGATCAGCTAGCACCTAGTCTATTGTCAGTGCCTCTTTCGGAACGCTTTCTTCTCTTGCTCCCATTGACCTTTCTGGGCTGGCTCATTTCAATGTAGTTCCCTTATTTAATATAATGTCCAATATCCTATTTTCTATCTATCGAGAGTTTGCTGGCTTCCCTCTGTGCTGCATCTGCCATGGATAGCCAAGTAGATGAGGTCTTCTTATGTTACTGACTGAGAGCTTTTTCTGATCACCCATTGTCAGGAGCAGAGTTCACACCATGCCTTAGTCTTCCCAAGCCGGGACAATGTCTTTCGCCAATGGCCCAAAAAGGATGGCGACGGATTGTATTCTTCGAGCCTGGCACTGATCAGCTAGCACCTAGTCTATAGTCTGTGCCTCTGTCGGAACGCTTTCCTCTCTAGCTCCCATTGACAATTCTGGGCTGGCTCTTTTCAATGTAGTTCCCTTATTTAATATACTGTCCAATATCATAGTTTCTATCTATGGAGAGTTTGCTGGCTTCCCTCTGTGCTGCATCTGCCAGGGATAGCCAAGTAGATGAGGTCTTCTTATGGTACTGACTGAGAGCGGTTTGGGAATCACCCATTGTCAGGAGCAGAGTTCACACCTTGCTTTAGTCTTCCCAGGCCGGGACAATGTCTTTCGGTAACGTCACAGAAAGGATGGCAACGGATTGTATTCTTGTGGCCTGGCACTGATCAGCTAGCACCTAGTCTATTGTCAGTGCCTATTTCGGAACGCTTTCTTCTCTAGCTCCCATTGACCATTCTGGGCTTGCTCCTTTCAACGTGCTGTCACCACTCCATTACCCTGGGATGTATGAAATAGAGAATTTGAGGCCTTCCCACCGTGCTGCATCTGACTGGGACAGCCAGGTAGAGGTTAGGTGGAAATGGTACACGTTGATATCGGCATCGCATCGTCCTCTGTAGCAGAAGTAGAGTTCACATTATGCCTTAGTGTACCCAGTCATGGCAATGTGTTTTGCCAATGCTCCGTCAAGGATGGCGACGGATTGTGTTCTTCTGGCCTGTCTCTGATGAGCTAGCATCTCTTTCGGAACTCTCTCTACTCTAGCTCCCATTGACCATTCTGGGCTGGCTCATTTCAATGTAGTTCCCTTATTTAATGTACTGTCCAATATCCTATTTTCTATCTATCGAGAGTTTGCTGGCTTCCCTCTGTGCTGCATCTGCCAGGGATAGCCAAGTAGATGAGGTCTTCTTATGGTACTGACTGAGAGCGGTTTGGGATCACCTATTGTCAGGAGCAGGGTTCACACCATGCTTTAGTCTTCCCAAGCCGGGACAATGTCTTTCGCCAATGCCCCAGAAAGGATTTCAACGGATTGTATTCTTGTGGCCTGGCACTGATCAGCTAGCACCTAGTCTATTGTCAGTGCCTCTTTCGGAACGCTTTCTTCTCTAGCTCCCATTGACCATTCTGGGCTTGCTCATTTCAACCTGCTGTCTCCACTCCATTACCCTGGGATGTATGAAATCGAGAATTTGAGGCCTTCCCACCGTGCTGCAACTTACTGGGACAGCCAGGTAGAGGTTAGGTGGAAATGGTACACGTTGATATCGGCATCACATCGTCCTCTGAAGCCGAAGTAGAGTTCACACTATGCCTTAGTGTTCCCAGTCATGGCAATGTGTTTTGCCAATGCTCCGTCAAGGATGTCGACGGATTGTATTCTTCGGGCCTGGCACTGATCAGCTAGCACCTAAGGCATTTCCGCACTGCAACACGTTCCAAACGGAACGCGTTCAGGCGGAAAGCTTAAGACAGCTCCGGGCGCTTTCCCCGTTCACACACAGACGCGCCAGAACGCGTGTAAACGCGTTCCGGAGCGTCTGTGTGCGAATGCTCAAAGCGCCGGGAGCTGTCTTAGCCGGCAAATGCCGGCCAGGGGCGCGGAGACAGCCGCGGAGGCAGATCGACAATCAGCTGATTGTCAAACAGCTGATTGTCGAAGCCGCGCCGGCGTCGGAGGCGAGCCCGCAGCTGTTCGGGAGACAGAAGCAGGCGCGAACGCTTCTCCTCCCGAACGCCTGCGGGCGGCTCGTCCGCGTTGGAACGCATGTAGAGCACTTTAAAGTGCTCTACATTTCGAACGCGGAAAAGACAGCTGCGGACACGTCGGAGCGCAAGCCGCGCTCGGGCAATGCGGATGACGTGTCCGCAGCTGTCTTTTTCGCGTTCCGTTCAGCCCCGTGCGAAAACGTCTCTAGTCTATAGTCAGTGCCTCTTTCGGAACACTTTCTTCTCAAGCTCCCATCGACCTTTCTGGGCTGGCTCATTTGAATGTAGTTCCCTTATTTAATATAATGTCCAATATCCTATTTTCTATCTATCGAGAGTTTGCTGGCTTCCCTCTGTGCTGCATCTGCCAGGGATAGCCAAGTAGATGAGGTCTTCTTATGGTACTGACTGAGAGCGGTTTGTGATCACCCATTGTCAGGAGCAGAGTTCACACCATGCCTTAGTCTTCCCAAGCCGGGACAATGTCTTTCGCCAATGGCCCAAAAAGGATGGCGACGGATTGTATTCTTCGGGCCTGGCACTGATCAGCTAGCACCTAGTCTATAGTCAGTGCCTCTTTCGGAACACTTTCTTCTCAAGCTCCCATCGACCTTTCTGGGCTGGCTCATTTCAATGTAGTTCCCTTATTTAATATAATGTCCAATAGCCTAGTTTCTAACTATCGAGAGTTTGCTGGCTTCCCTCTGTGCTGCATCTGCCAGGGATAGCCAAGTAGATGAGGTCTTCTTATGGTACTGACAGAGAGCGGTTTGTGATCACCCATTGTCAGGAGCAGAGTTCACACCATGCCTTAGTCTTCCCAAGCCGGGACAATGTCTTTCGCCAATGGCCCAAAAAGGATGGCGACGGATTGTATTCTTCGGGCCTGGCACTGATCAGCTACCACCTAGTCTATTGTCAGTGCCTCTTTTGGAACGCTTTCTTCTCTAGCTCCCATTGACCATTCTGGGCTGGCTCTTTTCAATGTAGTTCCCTTATTTAATATACTGTCCAATATCCTATTTTCTATCTATCGAGAGATTGCTGGCTTCCCTCTGTGCTGCATCTGCCAGGGATAGCCAAGTAGATGAGGTCTTCCTATGTTACTGACTGAGAGCGGTTTGGGATCACCCATTGTCAGGAGCAGAGTTCACACCATGCTTTAGTCTTCCCACGCCGGGACAATGTCTTCTGCCAATGCCCCAGAAAGGATGGCAACGGATTGTATTCTTGTGGCCTGGCACTGATCAGCTAGCACCTAGTCTATTGTCAGTGCCTATTTCGGAACGCTTTCTTCTCTAGCTCCCATTGACCATTCTGAGGCCTTTTCGCATTGGCCTTTCCGGAACGCGTGGAGGACAGCTCCGGACGAGGCATACGCATTGCCCGAGCGGGGCTTGCGCCGCCTCGTGTCCGGAGCTGTCCTCCACGCGTTCCGGATGCAGAGCACTTTAAAGTGCTCTGCATCCGTTCGAACGCGGACGAGCCGCCCCGGCGCGTTCCGGGAGAGAAGCGTTCGCACGCTTCTCTCCCTGACAGCCGTCGGCACGCCCCCTGGGCCCGAGTTGCCGGGCCGGCGATTGCGCCGGCGCGGCGAAGCCGGTAGACGGGACCCACCGAATCGGGGTTCCGCTTTCCCGTCTGCCAGGGTCAGTGACCCTGGCAGATGGCACAGGGGAACCCCGATTCGGTGCGTCCCATCTGTCGCCTCCGACGGCCGCCGGGACGTGGCTCCTTCCCGGGTCCGGCAGCCCCAATGGCGCTGCCGGACCCGGGAAGGCGCCACCAGCATCGGCGTCCTGTCGCCCCTTTCTGGGGTGGCAGGAGGTCGATGTTGGGCTCGCTGGGGGCGAGGAACGCCTTGGGCGGCCGGAGCGCATCGCTCCGGTCCCCCAAGGGTCCCCCCCGCCTTCATCGCGGCCATCTACGGGCTGCAGGCGCCTGGATCTAGGCGCCTGCAGCCCGCAGATGAGTCCCACCCCCCCCAGTCCCCAAAACCCCCACCCCCAACCACCCTCCGGCCCGGATCGGGCCCATCTACGCTCTCTAGGTGCCCACAGCGGGGCACCCAGAGAGCGAAGATGTTTCCCCCCCCTCCCCCAGGGCCCTGGGAGGACGCGCGCGCGAGGAATGACTTACCTCGTGGCCGTCCAGCGTCGAACTGAGGGTGGCATTGTGGGAGCGGGCAAGACGCAGCCCACCTAGGCCCCCTATTGGACAAGCAGTTCGACGCTGGACGGCGACGAGGTAAGTTGTCCGTCGCGCGCGCGTCCTCCCAGGGCCCTGGGGGAGGGGGGGGAAACATCTTCGCTCTCTGGGTGCCCCGCTGTGGGCACCTAGAGAGCGTAGATGGGCCCGATCCGGGCCGGAGGGTGGTTGGGGGTGGGGGTTTTGGGGACTGGGGGGGGTGGGACTCATCTGCGGGCTGCAGGCGCCTAGATCCAGGCGCCTGCAGCCCGTAGATGGGCCCGATGGGGGCGGGGTGGTGGTTGGGGGTGGGGGTTTTGGGGACTGGGGGGGGGGTGGGACTCATCTGCGGGCTGCAGGCGCCTAGATCCAGGCGCCTGCAGCCCGTAGATGGGCCCGATGGGGGCCGGAGGGTGGTTGGGGGTGGGGTTTTTGGGGACTGGGGGGGGGGGTGGGACTCATCTGCGGGCTGCAGGCGCCTAGATCCAGGCGCCTGCAGCCCGTAGATGGCCGCGATGGGGGTGCGGGGCGAGCCCTTGGAGATCAGAGCCAGGGGCTCTGATCTTCAAAGGGGTCCGGCCCCATAGGGGCCTTGCCCCGGGCCCCATGATGGGTGCCCGGGTGCCCGGGCATCTTCGTGCCAGCCCGTAGAGCTGGCACGAAGCACGGGGCGGGTGGCTTGACAGCGCTGCCCGCCCCTTGGGTGCTCTCACCCAATGGGCGGGCAGCGCTGCGGCCGAATCCCCGCCCCTGGCCGGCCTTTGCCGGCCAAGACAGTTCCGGGCGCTTTTACCTTTCACACACAGACGCGCCGGAACGCATTCTGGCGCGTCTGTGTGTGAAAGGTAAAAGCGCCCGGAAGTGTCTTAAGCTGCCCGCCTGCACGCGTTCCGTTTGGAACGCGTTGCAGTGCGGAAATCCCTCTGGGCTTGCTCATTTCAACGTGCTGTCACTACTCCATTACCCTGGGATGTATGAAATAGAGAATTTGAGGCCTTCTCACGGTGCTGCATCTGACTGGGACAGCCAGGTAGAGGTTAGGTGGAAATGGTACACGTTGATATCGGCATCGCATCGTCCTCTGTAGCAGAGGTAGAGTTCACATTATGCCTTAGTGTGCCCAGTCATGGCAATGTGTTTTGCCAATGCTCCGTCAAGGATGGCGACGGATTGTGTTCTTCTGGCCTGTCTCTGATGAGCTAGCATCTCTTTCGGAACTCTCTCTACTCTAGCTCCCATTAACCTTTCTGGGCTGGCTCATTTCAATGTAGTTCCCTTATTTAATATACTGTCCAATATCCTATTTTCTATCTATCGAGAGTTTGCTGGCTTCCCTCTGTGCTGCATCTGCCAGGGATAGCCAAGTAGATGAGGTCTTCTTATGGTACTGACTGAGAGCGGTTTGGGAATCACCCATTGTCAGGAGCAGAGTTCACACCTTGCTTTAGTCTTCCCAGGCCGGGACAATGTCTTTCGCCAACGTCCCAGAAGGATGGCATCGGATTGTATTCTTGTGGCCTGGTACTGATCAGCTAGCACCTAGTCTATTGTCAGTGCCTCTTTCGGAACGCTTTCTCCTCTAGCTCCCATTGACCATGCTGGGCTTGGTCATTTCAACGTGTTGTCTCCACTCCATTATCCTGGGATGTATGAAACAGAGAATTTGAGGCCTTCCCACCGTGCTGCATCTGACTGGGACAGCCAGGTAGAGGTTAGGTGGAACTGGTACACGTTGATATCGGCATCGCATCGTCCTCTGTAGCCGAAGTAGAGTTCACACTATTCCTTAGTGTTCCCAGTCATGGCAATGTGTTTTGCCAATGCTCCGTCAAGGATGGCGACGGATTGTGTTCTTCTGGCCTTACTCTAATGAGCTAGCATCTCTTTCGGAACTCTCTCTACTCTAGCTCCCATTGACCTTTCTGGACTGGCTCATTCCAATGTACTTGCCTTATTTAATATTCTGTCCAATATCCTATTTTCTATCTATGGAGGGTTTGCTGGCTTCCTCTGTGCTGCCTCTGCCAGGGATAGCCAAGTAGATCACGTCTTCTTATGGTACTGACTGAGAGCGGTTTGGGATCACCCATTGTCAGGAGCAGAGTTCAAACCATGCCTTAGTCTTCCCAAGCCGGGACAATGTCTTTCGCCAATGCCCCAAAAAGGATGGCGACGGATTGTATTCTTCGGGCCTGGCACTGATCAGCTAGCACCTAGTCTATAGTCAGTGCCTCTTTCGGAACACTTTCTTCTCTAGCTCCCATTCACCTTTCTGGGCTGGCTCATTTCAATGTAGTTCCCTTATTTAATATACTGTCCAATATCCTATTTTCTATCTATCGAGAGTTTGCTGGCTTCCCTCTGTGCTGCATCTGCCAGGGATAGCCACGTAGATGAGGTCTTCTTATGGTACTGACTGAGAGCGGTTTGGGATCACCCATTGTCAGGAGCAGAGTTCACACCTTGCTTTAGTCTTCCCAGGCCGGGACAATGTCTTTCGCCAACGTCCCAGAAGGATGGCATCGGATTGTATTCTTGTGGCCTGGTACTGATCAGCTAGCACCTAGTCTATTGTCAGTGCCTCTTTCGGAACGCTTTCTCCTCTAGCTCCCATTGACCATGCTGGGCTTGGTCATTTCAACGTGTTGTCTCCACTCCATTATCCTGGGATGTATGAAACAGAGAATTTGAGGCCTTCCCACCGTGCTGCATCTGACTGGGACAGCCAGGTAGAGGTTAGGTGGAACTGGTACACGTTGATATCGGCATCGCATCGTCCTCTGTAGCCGAAGTAGAGTTCACACTATTCCTTAGTGTTCCCAGTCATGGCAATGTGTTTTGCCAATGCTCCGTCAAGGATGGCGACGGATTGTGTTCTTCTGGCCTTACTCTAATGAGCTAGCATCTCTTTCGGAACTCTCTCTACTCTAGCTCCCATTGACCTTTCTGGACTGGCTCATTCCAATGTACTTGCCTTATTTAATATTCTGTCCAATATCCTATTTTCTATCTATGGAGGGTTTGCTGGCTTCCTCTGTGCTGCCTCTGCCAGGGATAGCCAAGTAGATCACGTCTTCTTATGGTACTGACTGAGAGCGGTTTGGGATCACCCATTGTCAGGAGCAGAGTTCAAACCATGCCTTAGTCTTCCCAAGCCGGGACAATGTCTTTCGCCAATGCCCCAAAAAGGATGGCGACGGATTGTATTCTTCGGGCCTGGCACTGATCAGCTAGCACCTAGTCTATAGTCAGTGCCTCTTTCGGAACACTTTCTTCTCTAGCTCCCATTCACCTTTCTGGGCTGGCTCATTTCAATGTAGTTCCCTTATTTAATATACTGTCCAATATCCTATTTTCTATCTATCGAGAGTTTGCTGGCTTCCCTCTGTGCTGCATCTGCCAGGGATAGCCACGTAGATGAGGTCTTCTTATGGTACTGACTGAGAGCGGTTTGGGATCACCCATTGTCAGGAGCAGAGTTCACACCTTGCTTTAGTCTTCCCAGGCCGGGACAATGTCTTTCGCTAACGTCACAGAAAGGATGGCAACGGATTGTATTCTTGTGGCCTGGCACTGATCAGCTAGCACCTAGTCTATTGTCAGTGCCTATTTCCGAACGCTTTCTTCTCTAGCTCCCATTGACCATTCTGGGCTTGCTCCTTTCAACGTGCTGTCACCACTCCATTACCCTGGGATGTATGAAATAGAGAATTTGAGGCCTTCCCACCGTGCTGCATCTGACTGGCACAGCCAGGTAGAGGTTAGGTGGAAATGGTACTCGTTGATATCGGCATCGCATCGTCCTCGGTAGCAGAAGTAGAGTTCACATTTTGCCTTAGTGTACCCAGTCATGGCATCTCTTTCGGAACTCTCTCTAGGGTTAGGGTTAGGGTTAGGGTTAGGGTTAGGGTTAGGGTTAGGGTTTGGGTTAGGGTTTGGTTTAGGCCTAGCCCTAGTGCTACAACTAAAGATAGAGCTCGGGATCGGGCTTGGGCTCGGGCTAGGATTAGGCTTAGGTCTAGGGTTCGGTTTCGGGCTATTTCTACATCTACGGCCAGAGCAGTGCTAGGTTGAGGGTGAGGGTGAAAGTGAGGGTTAGTGTTAGGGCTAGGGCTAGGGCTAGGCTTAGTGTTATGGTTTGTGTTAAGGTTCCGGCTACGGTTAGGGTTAGGGTTAGGCTTAGGCTTAGGCTTAGGCTTACGCTTAGGGTTAGGGTTAGGCCGAGTGCTACGGCTAGGGCTAGGGCTAAAGCTAGTGTCAGGGCTAGGCCTAGGGAAAGGCTGCGGCTAGGGCTAGGGCTAGGGCTAGGGCTAGGGTTAGGGCTAGGGCTAGGGCTAGGGCTAGGGCTAGGGCTAGGCCTAGGACTAGGACAAGGACTAGGACTAGGACAAGGACTAGGACTAGGACTAGGACTAGGACTGGGAGTAGGACCAGGA
>JALMGA010000002.1:94872833-94875333 GCA_023333525.1 Aspidoscelis tigris stejnegeri
GGTTAGGGTTAGGGTTAGGATTAGGGTTAGGGTTATTGTTAGGGTTAGGGTTAGGGTTAGGGCTAAGGCTAGGGCTAGGGCTAGGGCTAGGGCTAGGGCTAGGGCTAGGGCTAGGGCTAGGGCTAGGGCTAGGGCTAGTCCTAGGGCTAGGACTAGGACTAGGACTAGGACTACGACTAGGACTACGACTAGGACTAGGATTGGGCTTGGGCTACGGCTAGGGCTAGGGCTTGGGCTTGGGCTAGGGCTAGGGCTAGGGCTAGGGCTAGGGCTAGGGCTAGGGCTAGGGCTAGGGCTAGGGCTAGGGCTAGGGCTAGGGCTAGGGCTAGAGCTAGGGCTAGGGCTAGGCCTAGTGCTACAATTATGGCTATGGCTAAAGCTCAGGCTCGGGCTTGGGCTCAGGCTCGGGCTCGGGCTCGGGCTAAGATTAGGCTTAGGGCCAGGGTTAGGGTTAGGGCTATTGCTAGGACTAGGGCCAAGCCAGGGTTAGGGTTACGGTGAGGGTGAAGGTGAGGGCTAGTGTTAGGGCTAGGGCTAGGGCTAGGGTTACGCTTAGGGCTAGGGCATGGGCGTGGGCATGGGCTTGGGAAGGGCTAGGGTTAGGGGTAGGGGTAGGGATAAGATTAGGGTTAGGGTTAGAGTTTGCACTAGGGCTAGGGCTGGGCTACGGTTAGGGTTAGGACTAGGACTAAGACTAGGACGAGGACTACTTCTAGGGCTAGGGCTATGCTAGGCCTCCGCCGAGGGCTAGGGCTGGGGCTAGGGGTAGGTGTAGGGGAATGGCGTGGGATAGGGCTAGGCCTAGGGTTAGGGTTAAGCTTAAGTTTAGGATTGGGCTAGTGCTAGTGCTAGGGCTAGGGTTAGCGTTAAGGTTAGTGTTAGGGTTAGGGTTAGAGTTAGGGTTAGGTTTTAGGGCCAGCGTTAGGGCTAGGGCTGGGCTAAGGTTAGGGCTTGGGTTAGGGTTAGGGTGAGGGAGAGGGAGAGGAAGAGGATTAGGGCTAGGGCTAGGGCTAGGGCAATGACTGGGCTAAGGTTAGGGTTTTGGGTAGGGTTAGGTTTAGGTCTGGCCCTAAGCCTAATCCAAGCCTGAGCCCGAGCATAAGCCCGAGCCCGAGCTTTATCCATAGCCATACTCGTAGCAATAGGCCTATCCCTATCCCTATCCCTATCCCTATCCCTATCCCTATCCCTATCCCTATCCCTATCCCTAACCCTATCCCTATCCCTAGCCCTAGCCCTAGCCCTAGCCCTCACCCTTACACTAGCTCAGCCCTGGCTCTACTCCTAGCCCACCACATCACCCTAACCGTAACCATAACACTAGCCCTAGCCCTAACCCTAACCCTAACCCTAACCCTAACCGTAACCCTAAGCATACCCCTAACCCTAACCCTGGCCCTAAGCCTAATCCTAGCCCCAGCCCTAGCCCTCGGCCTAGGCCTAGCATAGCCCTACCCCTAGATGTAGTCTTTGTCCTAGTCCTCGTCCTCGTCCTCGTGCTCGTCCTAGTCCTAACCCTAAACCCTAGGGTTTAGGGCCAGGGTTGGGGCTAGGTCTGGGCTAAGGTTAGGGTTTGGGTTAGGGTTAGGGTTAGGGTGAGGGTGAGGGTGAGGGAGAGGAAGAGGATTAGGGCTAGGGCTAGGGCGATGACTGGGCTAAGGTTAGGGTTTGGGGTAGGGTTAGGTTTAGGTCTGGTCCTAAGCCTAATCCAAGCCCGATCCCGAGCATAAGCCCGAGCCCGAGCTTTATCCATAGCCATACTCGTAGCAATAGGCCTATCCCTATCCCTATCCCTATCCCTATCCCTATCCCTATCCCTATCCCTAGCCCTAGCCCTAACCCTAGCCCTAGCCCTAGCCCTAGCCCTCACCCTTACACTAGCTCAGCCCTTGCTCTACTCCTAGCCCACCACATCGCCCTAACCGTAACCATAACACTAGCCCTAGCCCTAACCCTAACCCTAACCCTAACCCTAACCCTAACCCTAACCCTAAACCTAAACCTAACCCTAACCCTAAACCTAAACCTAAACCTAAACCTAACCCAAAACCTAACATTTTCCCAGTCATAGCCGTAGCCCTAACCCTCACCCTAACCCTCTCCCTCTCCCTCTCACTCACCCTCACCCTCACCCTAACCCAAAACCTAACCTTAGCCCAGCCCTAGCCCTAACCCTTGCGCTAAAACCTAACACTAACCCTAACACTAACCCTAACCCTAACACTAACCCTAACACTAACCCTCACCTTCACCCTCTCCCTAGCCCTGCTCTGGCCGTAGACGTAGAAATAGCCCGAAACCTAACCCTAGACCTAATCCTAATCCTAGCCTGAGCCCAAGCCCGAGCCCGAGCACTATCCCTAGTCCTAGTCCTAGTCCTAGTCCTAGTCCTAACCCTAGCCCAGCCCTAGCTCTAGTGCTAGCACTAACGCAAATGCTAACCTAAACCCTAACCCTAATCTTATCCCTAGCCCTAACCCTAACCCTAACCCTAGCCCAA
>JALMGA010000002.1:94880333-94970333 GCA_023333525.1 Aspidoscelis tigris stejnegeri
CCGAAAGAGATGCTAGCTCATTAGAGTAAGGCCAGAAGAACACAATCCGTCGCCATCCTTGATGGAGCATTGGCAAAACACATTGCCATGACTGGGAACACTAAGGCATAGTGTGAACTCTACTTCGGCTACAGAGGACGATGCAATGCCGATATCAACGTGTACCAGTTCCACCTAACCTCTACCTGGCTGTCCCAGTCAGATGCAGCACGGTGGGAAGGCCTCAAATTCTCTGTTTCATACATCCCAGGATAATGGAGTGGAGACAACACGTTGAAATGACCAAGCCCAGCATGGTCAATGGGAGCTAGAGGAGAAAGCGTTCCGAAAGAGGCACTGACAATAGACTAGGTGCTAGCTGATCAGTACCAGGCCACAAGAATACAATCCGATGCCATCCTTCTGGGACGTTGGCGAAAGACATTGTCCCGGCCTGGGAAGACTAAAGCAAGGTGTGAACTCTGCTCCTGACAATGGGTGATTCCCAAACCGCTCTCAGTCAGTACCATAAGAAGACCTCATCTACTTGGCTATCCCTGGCAGATGCAGCACAGAGGGAAGCCAGCAAACTCTCGATAGATAGAAAATAGGATATTGGACAGTATATTAAATAAGGGAACTACATTGAAATGAGCCAGCCCAGAAAGGTTAATGGGAGCTAGAGTAGAGAGAGTTCCGAAAGAGATGCTAGCTCATCAGAGACAGGCCAGAAGAACACAATCCGTCGCCATCCTTGACGGAGCATTGGCAAAACACATTGCCATGACTGGGCACACTAAGGCATAATGTGAACTCTACCTCTGCTACAGAGGACGATGCGATGCCGATATCAACGTGTACCATTTCCACCTAACCTCTACCTGGCTGTCCCAGTCAGATGCAGCACCGTGGGAAGGCCTCAAATTCTCTATTTCATACATCCCAGGGTAATGGAGTGGTGACAGCACGTTGAAATGAGCAAGCCCAGAATGGTCAATGGGAGCTAGAGAAGAAAGCGTTCCGAAATAGGCACTGACAATAGACTAGGTGCTAGCTGATCAGTGCCAGGCCACAAGAATACAATCCGTTGCCATCCTTTCTGGGGCATTGGCAGAAGACATTGTCCCGGCGTGGGAAGACTAAAGCATGGTGTGAACTCTGCTCCTGACAATGGGTGATCCCAAACCGCTCTCAGTCAGTAACATAAGAAGACCTCATCTACTTGGCTATCCCTGGCAGATGCAGCACAGAGGGAAGCCAGCAATCTCTCGATAGATATAAAATAGGATATTGGACAGTATATTAAATAAGGGAACTACATTGAAAAGAGCCAGCCCAGAATGGTCAATGGGAGCTAGAGAAGAAAGCGTTCCAAAAGAGGCACTGACAATAGACTAGGTGGTAGCTGATCAGTGCCAGGCCCGAAGAATACAATCCGTCGCCATCCTTTTTGGGCCATTGGCGAAAGACATTGTCCCGGCTTGGGAAGACTAAGGCATGGTGTGAACTCTGCTCCTGACAATGGGTGATCACAAACCGCTCTCAGTCAGTACCATAAGAAGACCTCATCTACTTGGCTATCCCTGGCCGATGCAGCACAGAGGGAAGCCAGCAAACTCTCGATAGATAGAAAATAGGATATTGGACATTATATTAAATAAGGGAACTACATTGAAATGAGCCAGCCCAGAAAGGTCGATGGGAGCTTGAGAAGAAAGTGTTCCGAAAGAGGCACTGACTATAGACTAGGTGCTAGCTGATCAGTGCCAGGCCCGAAGAATACAATCCGTCGACATCCTTGACGGAGCATTGGCAAAACACATTGCCATGACTGGGCACACTAAGGCATAATGGGAACTCTACCTCTGCTACAGTGGACGATGCGATGCCGATATCAACGTGTACCATTTCCACCTAATCTCTACCTGGCTGTCCCAGTCAGATGCAGCACCGTGGGAAGGCCTCAAATTCTCTATTTCATACATCCCAGGGTAATGGAGTGGTGACAGCACGTTGAAATGAGCAAGCCCAGAATGGTCAATGGGAGCTAGAGAAGAAAGCGTTCCGAAATAGGCACTGACAATAGACTAGGTGCTAGCTGATCAGTGCCAGGCCACAAGAATACAATCCGTTGCCATCCTTTCTGGGGCATTGGCAGAAGACATTGTCCCGGCGTGGGAAGACTAAAGCATGGTGTGAACTCTGCTCCTGACAATGGGTGATCCCAAACCGCTCTCAGTCAGTAACATAAGAAGACCTCATCTACTTGGCTATCCCTGGCAGATGCAGCACAGAGGGAAGCCAGCAAACTCTCCATAGATAGAAACTACGATATTGGACAGTATATTAAATAAGGGAACTACATTGAAAAGAGCCAGCCCAGAATGGTCAATGGGAGCTAGAGAAGAAAGCGTTGCAAAAGAGGCACTGACAATAGACTAGGTGGTAGCTGATCAGTGCCAGGCCCGAAGAATACAATCCGTCGCCATCCTTTTTGGGCCATTGGCGAAAGACATTGTCCCGGCTTGGGAAGACTAAGGCATGGTGTGAACTCTGCTCCTGACAATGGGTGATCACAAACCGCTCTCAGTCAGTACCATAAGAAGACCTCATCTACTTGGCTATCCCTGGCAGATGCAGCACAGAGGGAAGCCAGCAAACTCTCGATAGATAGAAAATAGGATATTGGACATTATATTAAATAAGGGAACTACATTGAAATGAGCCAGCCCAGAAAGGTCGATGGGAGCTTGAGAAGAAAGTGTTCCGAAAGAGGCACTGACTATAGACTAGGTTCTAGCTGATCAGTGCCAGGCCCGAAGAATACAATCCGTCGACATCCTTGACGGAGCATTGGCAAAACACATTGCCATGACTGGAAACACTAAGGCATAGTGTGAACTCTACTTCGGCTTCAGAGGACGATGTGATGCCGATATCAACGTGTACCATTTCCACCTAACCTCTACCTGGCTGTCCCAGTAAGTTGCAGCACGGTGGGAAGGCCTCAAATTCTCGATTTCATACATCCAAGGGTAATGGAGTGGAGACAGCAGGTTGAAATGAGCAAGCCCAGAATGGTCAATGGGAGCTAGAGAAGAAAGCGTTCCGAAAGAGGCACTGACAATAGCCTAGGTGCTAGCTGATCAGTGCCAGGCCACAAGAATACAATCCGTTGAAATCCTTTCTGGGGCATTGGCGAAAGACATTGTCCCGGCTTGGGAAGACTAAAGCATGGTGTGAACCCTGCTCCTGACAATAGGTGATCCCAAACCGCTCTCAGTCAGTACCATAAGAAGACCTCATCTACTTGGCTATCCCTGGCAGATGCAGCACAGAGGGAAGCCAGCAAACTCTCGATAGATAGAAAATAGGATATTGGACAGTACATTAAATAAAGGAACTACATTGAAATGAGCCAGCCCAGAATGGTCAATGGGAGCTAGAGTAGAGAGAGTTCCGAAAGAGATGCTAGCTCATCAGAGACAGGCCAGAAGAACACAATCCGTCGCCATCCTTGACGGAGCATTGGCAAAACACATTGCCATGACTGGGTACACTAAGGCATAATGTGAACTCTACTTCTGCTACAGAGGACGATGCGATGCCGATATCAACGAGTACCATTTCCACCTAACCTCTACCTGGCTGTCCCAGTCAGATGCAGCACGGTGGGAAGGCCTCAAATTCTCTATTTCATACATCCCAGGGTAATGGAGTGGTGACAGCACGTTGAAAGGAGCAAGCCCAGAATGGTCAATGGGAGCTAGAGAAGAAAGCGTTCCGAAATAGGCACTGACAATAGACTAGGTGCTAGCTGATCAGTGCCAGGCCACAAGAATACAATCCGTTGCCATCCTTTCTGTGACGTTAGCAAAAGACATTGTCGCGGCCTGGGAAGACTAAAGCAAGGTGTGAACTCTGCTCCTGACAATGGGTGATTCCCAAACCGCTCTCAGTCAGTACCATAAGAAGACCTCATCTACTTGGCTATCCCTGGCAGATGCAGCACAGAGGGAAGCCAGCAAACTCTCCATAGATAGAAACTATGATATTGGACAGTATATTAAATAAGGGAACTACATTGAAAAGAGCCAGCCCAGAATTGTCAATGGGAGCTAGAGAAGAAAGCGTTCCGACAGAGGCACAGACTATAGACTAGGTGCTAGCTGATCAGTGCCAGGCTCGAAGAATACAATCCGTCGCCATCCTTTTTGGGCCATTGGCGAAAGACATTGTCCCGGCTTGGGAAGACTAAGGCATGGTGTGAACTCTGCTCCTGACAATGGGTGATCACAAACCGCTCTCAGTCAGTAACATAAGAAGACCTCATCTACTTGGCTATCCATGGCAGATGCAGCACAGAGGGAAGCCAGCAAACTCTCGATAGATAGAAAATAGGATATTGGACATTATATTAAATAAGGGAACTACATTGAAATGAGCCAGCCCAGAAAGGTCAATGGGAGCTAGAGAAGAAAGCGTTCCGAAAGAGGCACTGACAATAGACTAGGTGCTAGCTGATCAGTGCCAGGCCACAAGAATACAATCCGTTGAAATCCTTTCTGGGGCATTGGCGAAAGACATTGTCCCAGCTTGGGAAGACTAAAGCATGGTGTGAACCCTGCTCCTGACAATAGGTGATCCCAAACCACTCTCAGTCAGTACCATAAGAAGACCTCATCTACTTGGCTATCCCTGGCAGATGCAGCACAGAGGGAAGCCATCAAACTCTCGATAGATAGAAAATAGGATATTGGACAGTACATTAAATAAGGAAACTACATTGAAATGAGCCAGCCCAGAATGGTCAATGGGAGCTAGAGTAGAGAGAGTTCCGAAAGAGATGCTAGCTCATCAGAGACAGGCCAGAAGAACACAATCCATCGCCATCCTTGACGGAGCATTGGCAAAACACATTGCCATGACTGGGTACACTAAGGCATAATGTGAACTCTACTTCTGCTACAGAGGACGATGCGATGCCGATATCAACAAGTACCATTTCCACCTAACCTCTACCTGGCTCTCCCAGTCAGATGCAGCACGGTGGGAAGGCCTCAAATTCTCGATTTCATACATCCCAGGGAAATGGAGTGGAGACAGCAGGTTGAAATGAGCAGGCCCAGAATGGTCAATGGGAGCTAGAGAAGAAAGCGTTCCGAAAGAGGCACTGACAATAGACTAGGTGCTAGCTGATCAGTGCCAGGCCACAAGAATACAATCCGTTGAAATCCTTTCTGGGGCATTGGCGAAAGACATTGTCCCGGCTTGGGAAGACTAAAGCATGGTGCGAACCCTGCTCCTGACAATAGGTGATCCCAAACTGCTCTCAGTCAGTACCATAAGAAGACCTCATCTACTTGGCGATCCCTGGCAGATGCAGCACAGAGGGAAGCCATCAAACTCTCGATAGATAGAAAATAGGATATTGGACAGTACATTAAATAAGGGAACTACATTGAAATGAGCCAGCCCAGATTGGTCAATGGGAGCTAGAGAGAGTTCCGAAAGAGATGCTAGCTCATCAGAGACAGGCCAGAAGAACACAATCCGTCGCCATCCTTGACGGAGCATTGGCAAAACACATTGCCATGACTGGGTACACTAAGGCATAATGTGAACTCTACTTCTGCTACAGAGGACGATGCGATGCCGATATCAACAAGTACCATTTCCACCTAACCTCTACCTGGCTGTCCCAGTCAGATGCAGCACGGTGGGAAGGCCTCAAATTCTCTATTTCATACATCCCAGGGTAATGGAGTGGTGACAGCACGAAAGGAGCAAGCCCAGAATGGTCAATGGGAGCTAGAGAAGAAAGCGTTCCGAAAGAGGCACTGACTATAGACTAGGTGCTAGCTGATCAGTGCCAGGCCACAAGAATACAATCCGTCGCCATCCTTTTTGGGCCATTGGCGAAAGACATTGTCCCGGCTTGGGAAGACTAAGGCATGGTGTGAACTCTGCTCCTGACAATGGGTGATCCCAAACCGCTCTCAGTCAGTAACATAAGAAGACGTGATCTACTTGGCTATCCCTGGCAGATGCAGCACAGAGGGAAGCCAGCAAACTCTCGATAGATAGAAACTAGGCTATTGGACAGTATATTAAATAAGTGAACTACATTGAAATGAGCCAGCCCAGAATGGTCAATGGGAGCTAGAGAAGAAAGCTTTCCGAAAGAGGCACTGACAAAAGACTAGGTGCTAGCTGATCAGTGCCGGGCCACAAGAATACAATCCGTCGCCATCCATTCTGGGGCATTGGCAAAAGACATTGTCCCGGCCTGGGAAGACTAAGGCATGGTTTGAACTCTGCTCCTGACAATGGGTGATCCCAAACTGCTTTCAATCAGTACCATAAGAAGACGTGATCTACTTGGCTATCCCTGGCAGAGGCAGCACAGAGGAAGCCAGCAAACCCTCCATAGATAGAAAATAGGATATTGGACAGAATATTAAATAAGGCAACTACATTGGAATGAGCCAGTCCAGAAAGGTCAATGGGAGCTAGAGTAGAGAGAGTTCCGAAAGAGATCCTAGCTCATCAGAGTCAGGCCAGAAGAACACAATCCGTCGCCATCCTTGACGGAGCATTGGCAAAACACATTGCCATGACTGGGAACACTAAGGCATAGGGTGAACTCTACTTCGGCTACAGAGGACGATGCGATGCCGATATCAACGTGTACCATTTCCACCTAACCTCTACCTGGCTGTCCCAGTCAGATGCAGCACGGTGGGAAGGCCTCAAATTCTTGATTTCATACATCCCAGGGTAATGGAGTGGAGACAGCACGTTGAAATGACCAAGCCAGCATGGTCAATGGGAGCTAGAGGAGAAAGCATTCCGAAAGAGGCACTGACAATAGACTAGGTGCTAGCTGATCAGTACCAGGCCACAAGAATACAATCCGTTGCCATCCTTTCTGGGACGTTGGCGAAAGACATTGTCCCGGCCTGGGAAGACTAAAGCAAGGTGTGAACTCTGCTCCTGACAATGGGTGATTCCCAAACCGCTCTCAGTTAGTACCATATAAGACCTCATCTACTTGGCTATCCCTGGCAGATGAAGCACAGAGGGAAGCCAGCAAACTCTCGATAGATAGAAAATAGGATATTGGACAGTATATTAAATAAGGGAACTACATTGAAATGAGCCAGCCCAGAAAGGTCAATGGGAGCTAGAGTAGAGAGAGTTCCGAAAAGATGCTAGCTCATCAGAGACAGGCTAGAAGAACACAATCCGTCGCCATCCTTGACGGAGCATTGGCAAAACACATTGCCATGACTGGGCACACTAAGTCATAATGTGAACTCTACCTCTGCTACAGAGGACGATGCGATGCCGATATCAACGTGTACCATTTCCACCTAACCTCTACCTGGCTGTCCCAGTCAGATGCAGCACCGTGGGAAGGCCTCAAATTCTCTATTTCATACATCCCGGGGTAATGGAGTGGTGACAGCACGTTGAAATTAGCAAGCCCAGAATGGTCAATGGGAGCTAGAGAAGAAAGCGTTCCGAAAGAGGCACTGACAATAGACTAGGTGCTAGCTGATCAGTGCCAGGCCACAAGAATACAATCCGTTGCCATCCTTTCTGGGGCATTGGCGGAAGACATTGTCCCGGCGTGGGAAGACTAAAGCATGGTGTGAACTCTGCTCCTGACAATGGGTGATCCCAAACCGCTCTCAGTCAGTAACATAAGAAGACCTCATCTACTTGGCTATCCCTGGCAGATGCAGCACAGAGGGAAGCCAGCAAACTCTCGATTGATAGAAAATAGGATATTGGACAGTATATTAAATAAGGGAACTACATTGAAAAGAGCCAGCCCAGAATGGTCAATGGGAGCTAGAAAAGAAAGCGTTCCAAAAGAGGCACTGACAATAGACTAGGTGCTAGCTGATCAGTGCCGGGCCACAAGAATACAATCCGTCGCCATCCATTCTGGGGCATTGGCAAAAGACATTGTCCCGGCCTGGGAAGACTAAGGCATGGTGTGAACTCTGTTCCTGACAATGGGTGATCCCAAACCGCTCTCAATCAGTACCATAAGAAGACATGATCTACTTGGCTATCCCTGGCAGAGGCAGCACAGAGGAAGCCAGCAAACCCTCCATAGATAGAAAATAGGATATTGGACAGAATATTAAATAAGGCAAGTACATTGGAATGAGCCAGTCCAGAAAGGTCAATGGGAGCTAGAGTAGAGAGAGTTCCGAAAGAGATGCTAGCTCATCAGAGACAGGCCAGAAGAACACAATCCGTCGCCATCCTTGACGGAGCATTGGCAAAACACATTGCCATGACTGGCAACACTAAGGCATAGTGTGAACTCTACTTCTGCTACAGAGGACGATGCGATGCCGATATTAACGTGTACCATTTCCACCTAACTTCTACCTGGCTGTCCAGGCCAGATGCAGCACGGTGGGAAGGCCTCAAATTCTCGATTTCATACATCACAGGGTAATGGAGTGGAGAAAGCACGTTGAAAGGAGCAAGCCCAGAATGGTCAATGGGAGCTAGAGAAGAAAGCGTTCCGAAATAGGCACTGACAATAGACTAGGAGCTAGCTGATCAGTACCAGGCCACAAGAATACAATCCGTTGCCATCCTTTCTGGGGCATTGGCGGAAGACATTGTCCTGGCTTGGGAAGACTAAAGCATTGTGGGAACTCTGCTCCTGACAATGGGTGATCCCAAACCGCTCTCAGTCAGTAACATAAGAAGACATCATCTACTTGGCTATCCCTGGCAGATGCAGTACAGAGGGAAGCCAGCAAACTCTCCATAGATAGAAACTACGATATTGGACAGTATATTAAATAAGGGAACTACATTGAAAAGAGCCAGCCCAGAATGGGCAATGGGAGCTAGAGAAGAAAGCGTTCCGAAAGAGGCACTGACTATAGACTAGGTGCTAGCTGATCAGTGCCAGGCCCGAAGAATACAATCCGTCGCCATCCTTTATGGGCCATTGGCGAAAGACATTGTCCCGGCTTGGGAAGACTAAGGCATGGTGTGAACTCTGCTCCTGACAATGGGTGATGACAAACCACTCTCAGTCAGTACCATAAGAAGACCTCATCTACGTGGCTATCCCTGGCAGATGCAGCACAGAGGGAAGCCAGCAAACTCTCGATAGATAGAAAATAGGATATTGGACAGTATATTAAATAAGGGAACTACATTGAAATGAGCCAGCCCAGAAAGGTCAATGGGAGCTAGAGAAGAAAGAGTTCCGAAAGAGGCACTGACTATAGACTAGGTGCTAGCTGATCAGTGCCAGGCCCGAAGAATACAATCCGTCGCCATCCTTTTTGGGGCATTGGCGAAAGACATTGTCCCGGCTTGGGAAGACTAAGGCATGGTGTGAACTCTGCTCCTGACAATGGGTGATCCCAAACCGCTCTCAGTCAGTACCATAAGAAGACCTCATCTACTTGGCTATCCCTGGCAGATGCAGCACAGAGGGAAGCCAGCAAACTCTCGATAGATAGAAACTAGGCTATTGGACAGTATATTAAATAAGTGAACTACATTGAAATGAGCCAGCCCAGAATGGTCAATGGGAGCTAGAGAAGAAAGCGTTACGAAAGAGGCACTGACAATAGACTAGGTGCTAGCTGATCAGTGCCAGGCCACAAGAATACAATCCGTTGCCATCCTTTCTGGGGCATTGGCGGAAGACATTGTCCCGGCTTGGGAAGACTAAAGCATTGTGTGAACTCTGCTCCTGACAATGGGTGATCCCAAACCGCTCTCAGTCAGTAACATAAGAAGACCTCATCTACTTGGCTATCCCTGGCAGATGCAGCACAGAGGGAAGCCAGCAAACTCTCCATAGATAGAAACTACGATATTGGACAGTATATTAAATAAGGGAACTACATTGAAAAGAGCCAGCCCAGAATGGTCAATGGGAGCTAGAGAAGAAAGAGTTCCGAAAGAGGCACTGACTATAGACTAGGTGCTAGCTGATCAGTGCCAGGCCCGAAGAATACAATCCGTCGCCATCCTTTTTGGGCCATTGGCGAAAGACATTGTCCCAACTTGGGAAGACTAAGGCATGGTGTGAACTCTGCTCCTGACAATGGGTGATCACAAACCGCTCTCAGTCAGTACCATAAGAAGACCTCATCTACGTGGCTATCCCTGGCAGATGCAGCACAGAGGGAAGCCAGCAAACTCTCGATAGATAGAAACTAGGCTATTGGACAGTATATTAAATAAGTGAACTACATTGAAATGAGCCAGCCCAGAATGGTCAATGGGAGCTAGAGAAGAAAGCGTTACGAAAGAGGCACTGAAAATAGACTAGGTGCTAGCTGATCAGTGCCAGGCCACAAGAATACAATCCGTTGCCATCCTTTCTGGGGCATTGGCGGAAGACATTGTCCCGGCTTGGGAAGACTAAAGCATTGTGTGAACTCTGCTCCTTACAATGGGTGATCCCAAACCGCTCTCAGTCAGTAACATAAGAAGACCTCATCTACTTGGCTATCCCTGGCAGATGCAGTACAGAGGGAAGACAGCAAACTCTCCATAGATAGAAACTACGATATTGGACAGTATATTAAATAAGGGAACTACATTGAAAAGAGCCAGCCCAGAATGGTCAATGGGAGCTAGAGAAGAAAGCGTTCCGAAAGAGGCACTGACTATAGACTAGGTGCTAGCTGATCAGTGCCAGGCCCGAAGAATACAATCCGTCGCCATCCTTTTTGGGCCATTGGCGAAAGACATTGTCCCGGCTTGGGAAGACTAAGGCATGGTGTGAACTGTGCTTTTGACAATGGGTGATCCAAACCGCTCTCAGTCAGTAACATAAGAAGACCTCATCTACTTGGCTATCCCTGGCAGATGCAGCACAGAGGGAAGCCAGCAAACTCTCCATAGATAGAAAATAGGATATTGGGCAGTATATTAAATAAGGGAACTACATTGAAAAGAGCCAGCCCAGAATGGTCAATGGGAGCTAGAGAAGAAAGCGTTCCAAAAGAGGCACTGACAATAGACTAGGTGCTAGCTGATCAGTGCCAGGCCACAAGAATACAATCCGTCGCCATCCATTCTGGGGCATTGGCAAAAGAGATTGTCCTGGCCTGGGAAGACTAAGGCATGGTGTGAACTCTGCTCCTGACAATGGGTGATCCCAAACCGCTCTCAATCAGTACCATAAGAAGACGTGATCTACTTGGCTATCCCTGGCAGAGGCAGCACAGAGGAAGCCAGCAAACCCTCCATAGATAGAAAAAAGGATATTGGACAGAATATTAAATAAGGCAAGTACATTGGAATGAGCCAGTCCAGAAAGGTCAATGGGAGCTAGAGTAGAGAGAGTTCCGAAAGAGATGCTAGCTCATCAGAGACAGGCCAGAAGAACACAATCCGTCGCCATCCTTGACGGAGCATTGGCAAAACACATTGCCATGACTGGGAACACTAAGGCATAGTGTGAACTCTACTTCGGCTACAGAGGAAGATGCAATGCCGATATCAACGTGTACCATTTCCACCTAACCTCTACCTGGCTGTCCCAGTCAGATGCAGCACGGTGGGAAGGCCTCAAATTCTCGATTTCATACATCCCAGGGTAATGGAGTGGAGACAACACGTTGAAATGACCAAGCCCAGCATGGTCAATGGGAGCTAGAGGAGAAGGCGTTCCGAAAAAGGCACTGACAATAGACTAGGTGCTAGCTGATCAGTGCCAGGCCACAAGAATACAATCCGTTGCCATCCTTTCTGGGGCATTGGCGGAAGACATTGTCCCGGCTTGGGAAGACTAAAGCATTGTGTGAACTCTGCTCCTGACAATGGGTGATCCCAAACCGCTCTCAGTCAGTACCATAAGAAGACCTCATCTACTTGGCTATCCCTGGCAGATGCAGCACAGAGGGAAGCCAGCAAACTCTCCATAGATAGAAACTACGATATTGGACAGTATATTAAATAAGGGAACTACATTGAAAAGAGCCAGCCCAGAATGGGCAATGGGAGCTAGAGAAGAAAGCGTTCCGAAAGAGGCACTGACTATAGACTAGGTGCTAGCTGATCAGTGCCAGGCCCGAAGAATACAATCCGTCGCCATCCTTTTTGGGCCATTGGCGAAAGACATTGTCCCGGCTTGGGAAGACTAAGGCATGGTGTGAACTCTGCTCCTGACAATGGGTGATCCCAAACCGCTCTCAGTCAGTACCATAAGAAGACCTCATCTACTTGGCTATCCCTGGCATATGCAGCACAGAGGGAAGCCAGCAAACTCTCGATAGATAGAAAATAGGATATTGGACAGTATATTAAATAAGGGAACTACATTGAAATGAGCCAGCCCAGAAAGGTCAATGGGAGCTAGAGTAGAGAGAGTTCCGAAAGAGATGCTAGCTCATCAGAGTTCCCTTATTTAATATACTGTCCAATATCCTATTTTCTATCTATCGAGAGTTTGCTGGCTTCCCTCTGTGCTGCATCTGCCAGGGATAGCCAAGTAGATGAGGTCTTCTTATGGTACAGACTGAGAGCGGTTTGGGAATCACCCATTGTCAGGAGCAGAGTTCACACCTTGCTTTAGTCTTCCCAGGCCGGGACAATGTCTTTCGCCAACGTCCCAGAAGGATGGCATCGGATTGTATTCTTGTGGCCTGGTACTGATCAGCTAGCACCTAGTCTATTGTCAGTGCCTCTTTCGGAACGCTTTCTCCTCTAGCTCCCATTGACCATGCTGGGCTTGGTCATTTCAAGGTGTTGTCTCCACTCCATTACCCTGGGATGTATGAAACAGAGAATTTGAGGCCTTCCCACCGTGCTGCATCTGACTGGGACAGCCAGGTAGAGGTTAGTTGGAAATGGTACTCGTTGATATCGGCATCGCATCGTCCTCTGTAGCAGAAGTAGAGTTCACATTATGCCTTAGTGGCCACCTAGCAAGCTTGGCTCATGTGAAAGTGGACTGAAGCTGGATTAAAGCTCTGGTGTGACTGCAGCCAAAGTGAAGAGAAAATTATTGGTCACATGGCTGATGTCTTCTGAGCCTATGAAAGTGGACTAAAGCTAGATTAATCCCAAGAAGAAGAAGCGTTGGCTTTTCTACCCCGCTTTTCTCACCCATTTAAGGGGACTCAAGGCGGCTGACAAACTTTCTGTTCTTCCCCGCACAACAGACACCCTGTGAGGTAGGTGGGGCTGTGAGAGCTCAGAAGAGAGCTGTGACTAGCCCATAGCCACCTAGCAAGCTTGGCTCATGTGAAAGGGGACTGAAGCTGGATTAATCCCTAGAAGAAGCAGAAGCAGCAATGGCTTTTCTACCCAGGTTTTCTCTCCCATTTAAGGGGACTCAAAACGGCTGACAAACTTTCTGTTCTTCCCCCCACAACAGACACCCTCTGAGGTAGGTGGGGCTGTGAGAGCTCAGAAGAGAGCTGTGACTAGCCCATAGCCACCTAGCAAGCTTGGCTCATGTGAAAGTGGACTTGCTCCTTTCAACGTGCTGTCACCACTCCATTACCCGGGGATGTATGAAATAGAGAATTTGAGGCCTTCCCACCGTGCTGCATCTGACTGGGACAGCCAGGTAGAGGTTACGTGGAAATGGTACTCGTTGATATCGGCATCGCATCGTCCTCTCTAGCAGAAGTAGAGTTCACATTATGCCTTAGTGGCCACCTAGCAAGCTTGGCTCATGTGAAAGTGGACTGAAGCTGGATTAAAGCTCTGGTGTGACTGCAGCCAAAGTGAAGAGAAAATTATTGGTCACATGGCTGATGTCTTCTGAGCCTATGAAAGTGGACTAAAGCTAGATTAATCCCAAGAAGAAGAAGCGTTGGCTTTTCTACCCCGCTTTTCTCACCCATTTAAGGGGACTCAAGGCGGCTGACAAACTTTCTGTTCTTCCCCGCACAACAGACACCCTGTGAGGTAGGTGGGGCTGTGAGAGCTCAGAAGAGAGCTGTGACTAGCCCATAGCCACCGAGCAAGCTTGGCTCATGTGAAAGTGGACTGAAGCTGGATTAATCTCTAGAAGAAGCAGAAGCAGCAATGGCTTTTCTACCCCGGTTTTCTCTCCCATTTAAGGGGACTCAAAGCAGCTGACAAACTTTCTGTTCTTCCCCCCACAACAGACACCCTGTGAGGTAGGTGGGGCTGTGAGAGCTCAGAAGAGAGCTGTGACTAGCCCATGGCCACCTAGCAAGCTTGGCTCATGTGAAAGTGGACGGAAGCTGGATTAAAGCTCTGGTGTGACTGCAGCCAAAGTGAAGAGAAAATTATTGGTCACATGGCTGATATCTTCTGTGCCTATGAAAGTGGACTAAAGCTAGATTAATCCGTAGAAGAAGCAGTGTTGGCTTTTCTACCGCGCTTTTCTCAGCCATTTAAGGGGACTCAAAGCGGCTGACAAACTTTTTGTTCTTCCCCCCACCACAGACAACCTGTGTGGTAGGTGGGGCTGTGAGAGCTCAGAAGAGAGGTGTGACTAGCCCATGGCCACCTAGCAAGCTTGGCTCATGTGAAAGTGGACGGAAGCTGGATTAAAGCTCTGGTGTGACTGCAGCCAATGTGAAGAGAAAATTATTGGTCACATGGCTGATATCTTCTGTGCCTATGAAAGTGGACTAAAGCTAGATTAATCCCTAGAATAAGAAGCGTTGGCTTTTCTACCCCGCTTTTCTCACCCATTTAAGGGGACTCAAAGCGGCTGACAAACCTTCTGTTCTTCCCCCCACAACAGACACCCTCTGACGTAGGTGGGGCTGTGAGAGCTCAGAAGAGAGCTGTGACTAGCCCATGGCCACCTAGCAAGCTTGGCTCATGTGAAAGTGGACTGAAGCTGGATTAAAGCTCTGGTGTGACTGCAGCCAAAGTGAAGAGAAAATTTTTGGTCACATGGCTGATGTCTTCTGTGCCTATGAAAGTGGACTAAAGCTAGATTAATCCCTAGAAGAAGAAGCGTTGGCTTTTCTACCCCGTTTTTCTCACCCATTTAAGGGGACTCAAGGCGGCTGACAAACTTTCTGTTCTTCCCCGCACAACAGACACCCTGTGAGGTAGGTGGGGCTGTGAGAGCTCAGAAAAGAGCTGTGACTAGCCCATGGCCACCTAGCAAGCTTGGCTCATGTGAAAGTGGACTGAAGCTGGATTAAAGCTCTGGTGTGACTGCAGCCAAAGTGAAGAGAAAATTATTGGTCACATGGCTGATGTCTTCTGTGCCTATGAAAGTGGACTAAAGCTAGATTAATCCCTAGAAGAAGAAGCGTTGGCTTTTCTACCCCGCTTTTCTCACCCATTTAAGGGGACTCAAGGCGGCTGACAAACTTCCCCGCACAACAGACACCCTGTGAGGTAGGTGGGGCTGTGAGAGCTCAGAAGAGAGCTGTGAGTAGCCCATGGCCACCTAGCAAGCTTGGCTCATGTGAAAGTGGACTGAAGCTGGATTAAAGCTCTGGTGTGACTGCAGCCAAAGTGAAGAGAAAATTATTGGTCACATGGCTGATGTCTTCTGAGCCTATGAAAGTGGACTAAAGCTAGATTAATCCCTAGAAGAAGAAGCTAGTGTCAGGGCTAGGCCTAGGGAAGGGCTGCGGCTAGGGCTAGGGCTAGGGCTAGGGCTAGGGCTAGGGCTAGGGCTAGGGTTAGGGCTAGGACTACGGCTAGGACTAGGGCTAGGGCTAAGGCTGAGGCTAGGGTTAGGGCTAGGCTTAGGGCTAGGGCTAGTGTTATGGTTACGGTTAGGGCGACGGGTTGGGCTAGGGCTAGAGCCAGGGTTGAGGTAGCATGAGGGCTAGGGCTAGGGCTAGGGCTAGGGCTAGGGCTAGGGCTAGGGCTAGGGTTTGGTTTAGACCTAGGCCTAATGCTAAGACTAGGGATAGGGATAGGGTTAGGTTTAGGGCTAGGGTTAGGCTTAGGCTTAGTGCTAGGGCTTGGGCTTGGGCTAGGTTTTGGGTTAGGGTTAGGGCTAGGGTTAGGGTTAGGATTAGGCCTAGGCCTAGTGCTACGATTATGGCTATGGCTAAAGCTCGGGCTTGGGCTCGGGCTAGGATTAGGCTTAGGTCTAGGGATAGGTTTCGGGCTATTTCTACATCTACGGCCAGAGCAGGGCTAGGCCGAGGGTGAGGGTGAAGGTGAGGGTTAGTGTTAGGGCTAGGGCTAGATCTAGGCTTAGTGTTAGGGTTTGTATTAGGGTTCCGGCTTGCGTTAGGGCTAGGGTTAGGCTTAGGCTTAGGCTTACGCTTAGGTTTAGGGTTAGGCCTAGTGCTACGGCTAGGGCTAGGGCTTAAGCTAGTGTCAGGGATAGGCCTAGGGAAGGGCTGTGGCTAGGGCTAGGGCTAGGGCTAGGGCTAGGGCTAGGACTAGGACTAGGACTAGGACTAGGGCTAGGGCTAGGGCTAGGGCTAGGGCTAGGGCTAGGGCTAGGGATAAGATTAGGGTTAGGTTTAGGGTTAGAGTATGAAAGTGGACGGAAGCTGGATTAAAGCTCTGGTGTGACTGCAGCCAAAGTGAAGAGAAAATTATTGGTCAGATGGCTGACATCTTCTGTGCCTATGAAAATGGACTAAAGCTAGATTAATCTCTAGAAGAAGAAGCGTTGGCTTTTCTACCCCACTTTTCTCACCCATTTAAGGGGACTGAAAGCGGCTGACAAACTTTCTGTTCTTCCCGCCACAACAGACACCCTGTGAGGTAGGTGGGGCTGTGAGAGCTCAGAAGAGAGCTGTGACTAGCCCATGGCCACCTAGCAAGCTTGGCTCATGTGAAAGTGGACTGAAGCTGGATTAGAGCTCTGCTGTGACTGCAGCCAAAGTGAAGAGAAAATTATTGGTCACATGGCTGATGTCTTCTGTGCCTATGAAAGAGGACTAAAGCTAGATTAATCCCTAGAAGAAGAAGCGTTGGCTTTTCTACTCCGCTTTTCTCACCCATTTAAGGGGACTCAAGGCGGCTGACAAACTTTCTGTTCTTCCCCGCACAACAGACACCCTGTGAGGTAGGTGGGGCTGTGAGAGCTCAGAAGAGAGCTGTGACTAGCCCATAGCCACCTAGCAAGCTTGGCACATGTGAAAGTGGACTGAAGCTGGATTAATCCCTAGAAGAAGCAGAAGCAGCAATGGCTTTTCTATATCGGTTTTCTCTCCCATTAAAGGGGATTCAAAGCGGCTGACAAACTTTCTGTTCTTCCCCCCACAACAGACACCCTGTGAGGTAGGTGGGGCTGTGAGAGCTCAGAAGAGAGCTGTGACTAGCCCATAGCCACTTAGCAAGCTTGGCTCATGTGAAAGTGGACTGAAGCTGGATTAATCTCTAGAAGAAGCAGAAGCAGCAATGGCTTTTCTACCCCGGTTTTCTCTCCCATTTAAAAGGACTCAAAGCAGCTGACAAACCTTCTGTTCTTCCCCCCACAACAGACACCCTGTGAGGTAGGTGGGGCTGTGAGATCTCAGAAGAGAGCTGTGACTAGCCCATGGCCACCTAGCAAGCTTGGCTCATGTGAAAGTGGACGGAAGCTGGATTAAAGCTCTGGTGTGACTGCAGCCAAAGTGAAGAGAAAATTATTGGTCACATGGCTGATATCTTCTGTGCCTATGAAAGTGGACTAAAGCTAGATTAATCCGTAGAAGAAGAAGCGTTGGCTTTTCTACCCCGCTTTTCTCACCCATTTAAGGGGACTCAAAGCAGCTGACAAACTTTCTGTTCTTCCCCCCACAACAGACACCCTGTGAGGTAGGTGGGGCTGTGAGAGCTCAGAAGAGACCTGTGACTAGCCCATGGCCACCTAGCAAGCTTGGCTCATGTGAAAGTGGACTGAAGCTGGATTAAAGCTCTGCTGTGACTGCAGCCAAAGTGAAGAGAAAATTATTGGTCACATGGCTGATGTCTTCTGTGCCTATGAAAGTGGACTAAAGCTAGATTAATCCCTAGAAGAAGCAGCGTTGGCTTTTCTACCCCGCTTTTCTCACCCATTTAAGGGGACTCAAGGCGGCTGACAAACTTTCTGTTCTTCCCCCCACAACAGACACCCTGTGAGGTAGGTGGGGCTGTGAGAGCTCAGAAGAGAGCTGTGACTAGCCCATGGCCACCTAGCAAGCTTGGCTCATGTGAAAGTAGACGGAAGCTGGATTAAAGCTCTGGTGTGACTGCAGCCAAAGTGAAGAGAAAATTATTGGTCACATGGCTGATATCTTCTGTGCCTATGAAAGTGGACTAAAGCTAGATTAAACCCTAGAAGAAGCAGCGTTGGCTTTTCTACCCCGCTTTTCTCACCCATTTAAGGGGACTCAAAGCGGCTGACAAACTTTCTGTTCTTCCCCCCACAACAGACACCCTGTGAGGTAGGTGGGGCTGTGAGAGCTCAGAAGAGAGCTGTGACTAGCCCATGGCCACCTAGCAAGCTTGGCTCATGTGAACGTGGATGGAAGCTGGATTAAAGCTCTGGTGTGACTGCAGCCAAAGTGAAGAGAAAATTATTGGTCACATGGCTGATATCTTCTGTGCCTATGAAAGTGGACTAAAGCTAGATTAATCCCTTGAAGAAGAAGCGTTGGCTTTTCTACCCCGCTTTTCTCACCCATTTAAGGGGACTCAAAGCGGCTGACAAACTTTCTGTTCTTCCCCCCACAACAGACACCCTGTGAGGTAGATGGGGCTGTGAGAGCTCAGAAGAGAGCTGTGACTAGCCCATGGCCACCTAGCAAGCTTGGCTCATGTGAAAGTGGATGGAAGCTGGATTAAAGCTCTGGTGTGACTGCAGCCAAAGTGAAGAGAAAATTATTGGTCACATGGCTGATGTCTTCTGTGCCTATGAAAGTGGACTAAAGCTAGATTAATCCCTAGAAGAAGAAGCGTTGGCTTTTCTACCCCGCTTTTCTCACCCATTTAAGGGGACTCAAGGAGGCTGACAAACTTTCTGTTCTTCCCCGCACAACAGACACACTGTGAGGTAGGTGGGGCTAGGATTAGGGTTACGGTTAGAGTTAGGGTTAGGGTCTGGTTTAGGCCTAGGCCTAGTGCTACGACTAGGGCTTGGGCTCGGGCTTGGGCTCGGGCTCAGGCTCGGGCTAGGATAAGGCTTAGGTCCAGGGTTAGGTTTCGGGCTATTTCTACGTCTACGGCCAGAGCAGGGCTAGGCCGAGTGTGAGGGTGAAGGTGAGGGTTAGTGTTAGGGCTAGGGCTAGGGCTAGGCTTAGTGTTATGGTTTGTGTTAGGGTTCCGGCTAGGGTAAGGCTAGGGTTAGGCTTAGGCTTAGGCTTACGCTTAGGGTTAGGGTTAGGCCTAGTGCTACGGCTAGGGCTAGGGCTTAAGCTAGTGTCAGGGCTAGGCCTAGGGAAGTGCTCCGGCTAGGGCTAGGGCTAGGGTTAGGGCTAGGAATAGGGCTAGGACTAGGACTAGGGCTAGGGCTAGGGCTAGGGCTAGGGCTAGGGCTAGGGCTAGGGCTAGGGCAAGACTAGGGCTAGGCCTAGGGCTAGGGCTAGGGCTTGGGCTAGGGTTAGGGTTAGGATTAGGCCTAGGCCTAGGCCTAGGCCTAGTGCAACGATTATGGCTATGGCTAAAGCTCGGGCTCGGGCTCGGGCTTGGGCTCGGGCTCAGGCTAGGATTAGGCTTAGGGCCAGGGTTAGGGTTAGGGCTATTGTTAGGACTAGGGCCCTAGCCCTAATACTAACCCTCACCTTCACCCGCACCCTCACCCTAGCCCTGGCCTGGCCCTATTCCTAGCAATAGCCCTAACCCTAACCCTGGCCCTAAGCCTAATCCTAGCCCGAGCCCGAGCCCAAGCCCGAGCTTTAGCCATAGCCATAATCGTAGCACTAATCCTAACCCTGACCCTGACCCTAGACCTAGCCCTAGCCCTAGCCCTAGGCCTAGGGCTAGGCCTAGCCCTAGGCCTAGCCCTAGCCCTACTCCTAGGTCTAGTGCTACGACAAGGGCTAGGATGAGGACTAGGGCAAGGGCTAGGGCTGCGTCTAGGACTAGGGCCAGGGCTAGGGCTAGGGCTGTGGCTAGGGCTAGGGCTAGGGCTAGGCCTAGTCCTAGGGCTAGGCCTAGTGTTACGACAATGGCTTGGGCTACGGCTAGGGCTAGGGTTAGGTTTAGGGCTATTGCTAGGGCTAGGGCTAGGGCCAGGGCAGGGTTAGGGTGAGGATGAGGATGAGGGTGAAGGTGAGGGTTAGTGTTAGGGCTAGGGCTAGGGCTAGGGCTAGGGCTAGGGCTAGGGCTAGGGCTAGGGCTAGGGCTAGGACTAGGGTAACCTTTAGAGCTACGGCAATGGCTAGCGCCTTGGGAGGTTTAGGGTTAGGGTTAGGGCTAGGGCTAGGGCTAGGGCTAGGGCTAGGAGTAGGGCTAGGGCTAGGGCTAGGGCTAGGGCTAGAACTAGGCTGCCGGTAACCTTTAGAGCTACGGCAATGGCTAGCGCCTTTGGTGTTTTAGGGTTAGGGTTAGGGCTAGGGCTAGGGCTAGGGCTAGGGTTAGGATTGGGTCTAGCACTAGGGCTCGATCTTCGGTTAGGGTTACTTTTAGAGCTACGGCAATGGCTAGGGCCTGGGGTGGGTTAGGGTTAGGGTTAGGCCTAGGGCTAGGGCTAGCGCTAGGGCTAGGGTTAGGGCTACGGCTAGGGCTAGGGATACGACTAGGACTAGAGCTAGTACTAGGGTTTGTGTTAGGTTTCAGGATAGGGTTCGGGCTACGGTTTGGGCTAGGCTTAGGGTTACGGTTAGGGTTAGGGTTAGGGCGAGGGCGAGGGCGAGGGCGAGGGCTAAGGCTAGGGCTAAGGCTAGGGTTTCTGTTAGTGTTCGGGCTAGGGTTCGGGCTACGGTTTGGGCTAGGGTTAGGGTTAGGATTAGGGTTTGGGTTTGGGTTTGGGTTTGGGTTCGGGTTCGGGTTCGGGTTCGGGTTAGGGTTAGGGTTAGGGTTAGGGCTAGGGTTAGGGCTAGGGCTAGGGCTAGGGCTAGGGCTAGGGCTAGGGCTAGGGCAAGGGCTAGGGCTAGGGCTTGGCGTAGGCGTAGGCCTAGGCCTAGGCCTAGGCCTAGGGCTAGGGCTAGGGCTAGGGCTAGGGCTAGGGCTAGGGCTAGGCCTAGGGCTAGGGCTAGTGCTACGACTAGGGTTTGGGCTACGGCTAGGGCCAGGATTAGGATTAGGGCTAGGGTTAGGTTTAGGGCTATTGCTAGGGCTAGGGCTACGGCCAGGGCAGGGTTAGGTTGCGGGTGAGGGTGAAGGTGAGGGTTAGGGTTAGGGATATGGCTAGGGCTAGGGCTAGGGCTAGGGCTAGGGATAGGGATAGGGATAGGGATAGGGATAGGGATAGGGATAGGGATAGGGATAGGGATTGGGAAATTTTTAGAGCTACGGCAATGGCTAGCGCCTGAGGAGGGTTAGGGTTAGGGCTAGGGCTAGGGTTAGGGCTAGGGCTAGGGCTAGGGCTAGGGTTAGGGCTAGGGCTAGGGCTAGGGCGAGGGCTAGGGCTAGGGCTAGGGCTAGGGCTAGGGCTAGGGCTAGGGCTAGGGCTACGACTAAGGGTAGGGCTAGGGCTAGGGCTAGGGCTAGGGCTAGGGCTAGGATTAAGATTAGGATTAGGGCTAGGGTTAGGGCTAGGGCTAGGGCTAGGGCTAGGGCTAGGCTTAGGGCTAGCGGTAGAGCTAGGGCTACGGTTAGGGTTACTTTTAGGGCTACGGTGGAGCTAGGGCCAGGGCAGGGCTAGATTGAGGGTGAGGGTTAAGGTGAGTGTTAGTGTTAGGGCTAGGGCTAGGGCTAGGCTTACTGTTATGGTTTGTGTTAGGGTTCCGGCTAGGGTAAGGCTAGGGTTAGGCTTAGGCTTAGGCTTACGCTTAGGGTTAGGGTTAGGCCTAGTGCTACGGCTAGGGCTAGGGCTAGGGTTAGGCTTAGGGCTATGGGTTTTGCTTGGGCTAGAGCCAGGGGTGAGCTAGTGTGAGGGTGAGGGTGAGGTTTAGGGCTAAGGCTAGGTCTAGGCTTAGGGCTAGGGATAGGGATAGGGATAGGGCTAGGCGATGATTAGGTTTAGGTCTTGGTTTACGTTTAGGCCTAGGCCTAGTGCTACAACTAGGGCTAGAGATAGGGATAGGGCCAGTTCTAGGGCTAGGGCTAGGTCAAGGGTTTGGGCTAGGGTGGGGATTAGGTTTAGGGCTAGTGTTAGGGCTTGGGCTTTTCCTAGGGCTAGGGCCAGGGCAGGCTACGGTGAGGGTGAGGGTGAAGGTGAGAGTTAGGGCTAGGTCTAGGTCTAGGGCCACAGCTAGGGTTAGTCTTAGGGCTAGGGCTAGAGCTAGGGTTACCTTTACAGCTACGGCTAGGGCTAGGGCATGGGGTGGGTTAGGGTTAGGGATAGGGATAGGAATAGGGATAGGGATAGGCCTAGGGCTACCACTAGGGCTAGGGCTAGGGATAGGGATAGGGATAAGGATAGGGATAGGGCTAAGGGTAGGGCTAAGGCTAGGTCTAGGGCTAGGGCTAGGGCTAGGGCTAGGGCTAGGCTTAGGCTTAGGACTAGGACTAGGGCTAGAGATCGGGTTTTGGTTAAAGGTAGGGATGGGGTAGGGGTAGGGTTATGGCTAGGGCTAGGGCTAAGGTAAACTTTAGAGCTACGGCAATGGCTAGCGCATGGGGTGGGTTATGGTTAGGGTTAGGGCTAGGCCTAGGGCCTAGGCCTAGGGGTACGACTAAGCGTAGGGCTAGGGCTAGGGCTAGGGCTTGGGTTAGGGCTAGGGCTAGGGCTAGGGCTAGGGCTAGGGCTAGGGCTAGGATTAAGATTAGGATTAGGGCTAGGGTAAGGGTTAGGGCTAGGGCTAGGGCTAGGGCTAGGGCTAGGGCTACGGTTAGGGTACTTTTAGGGCTATGGTGGAGCTAGGGCCAGGGCAGGGCTAGATTGAGGGTGAGGGTGAAGGTGAGTGTTAGTGTTAGTGTTACGGCAAGCGCTAGGGCTAGGGTTACCTTTAGACTTACGGCAATGGCCATGTCCTGGGGTGGGTTAGGATTAGGGTTAGTGCTAGGGCTAGGGTTAGGGCTAGGGCTAGGGCTACAACTAGGGCTAGGGCTAGTACTAGGGTTTGTGTTAGCGTTCGGGCTGCGGTTTGGGCTAGGGTTAGGCTTAGGGGTAGTCTTAGGATTAGGGTTAGGGTTAGGGTTAGGGTTAGGGTCAGGGTTAGGGTTAGGGTTAGGGTTAGGGTTAGGGTTAGGGTTAGGGTTAGCGTTATGTTTACGGTTAGGGTTAGGGTTAGGCCTAGGCCTAGGCCTAGGCCTAGTGCTACGACAAGGGCTAGGAATAGGGCTAGGGCTAGGGCTAGGCCTAGGGCTAGGGCTAGGGCTAGGGCTAGGGCTGCGTCTATTGCTAAGGCTAGGTCTAAGGCTAGGGCTAGGCCTAGGGCTAGGGTAACCTTTAGAGCTATGGCAATGGGTAGTGCCTGGCGTGGGTTAGGGTTAGGGTTAGGAGTAGGTCTAGGGCTATGGTTAGGGATAGGGCTAGGATTAGGGTTAGGGTTAGGGCAAGTGATAGGGTTATGTCTAGGGCTAGGGCTAGGCTTAGGGCTAGCGCTAGGGCTAGGGCTACGGTTAGGCTTACTTTTAGGGCTACGGTGGAGCTAGGGCCAGGGCAGGGCTAGATTGAGGGTGAGGGTTAAGGTGAGGGTTAGTGTTAGGGCTAGCGCTAGGGCTAGGTCTAGTACTAGGGCTAGGGCTAGTAGTAGGGTTTGTGTTAGTGTTCGGGCTAGGGTTCGGGCTACGGTTTGGGTTAGGGTTAGGGTTAGGGTTAGGGTTAGGGTTAGGGTTAGGGTTAGGGTTAGGGTTAGGGTTAGGGTTAGGGTTAGGGTTAGGGTTAGGGTTAGGGTTAGGGTTAGGGTTAGGGTTAGGGCTGCGTCTAGGGCTAGGGCTAGGGCTAGGGCTAGGGCTAGGGCTAGGGCTAGGGCTAGGGCTAGGCCTAGTGCTACGACTAGGGTTTGGGCTACGGCGAGGGCCAGGATTAGGATTAGGGGTAGGGTTAGGTTTAGGGCTATTGCTAGGGCTAGGGCTAGGGCCAGGGCACGGTTAGGTTGAGGGTGAGGGTGAAGGTGAGGGTGAGGGTTAGTGTTAGGTCTAGGTCTAGGGCTAGGGCTAGGTCTAGGTCTAGGGCTAGGGCTAGGGCTAGGGCTTGGGCTAGGGCTACGACTAAGGGTAGGGCTAGGGCTAGGGCTAAGGCTAGAGCTAGGGCTAGTGCTAGGATTAAGATTAGGATTAGGGCTAGGGTTAGGGCTAGGGCTAGGGCTACGGCTAGGCTTAGGGCTAGCGCTAGGGCTAGGGCTACGGTTAGGGTTACTTTTAGTGCTATGGTGGAGCTAGGTCCAGGGCAGGGCTAGATTGAGGGTGAGGGTTAAGGTGAGGGTTAGTGTTAGGGCTAGCGCTAGGGTTAGGGTTACCTTTAGAGCTACGGCAATGGCTAGGGCCTTGGGTGGGTTAGGGTTACGGTTAGGGCTAGGGCTAGGGCTAGGGCTAGGGCTAGTACTAGGGTTTGTATTAGGGTTCGGGCTAGTGTTCGGGCTCCGGTTTGGGCTAGGCTTAGGGTTCGGGTTCGGGTTCGGGTTCGGGTTCGGGCTAGGGTTTGGATTAGGGTAGGGTTAGGGTTAGGGTTAGGGTTAGGGTTAGGGTTAGGGTTAGGGTTAGGGTTAGGGCTAGGGCTAGGGCTAGGGCTAGGGCTAGGGCTAGGGCTAGGGCTAGGGCTGGGCTAGGGCTAGGGCTAGGGCTAGGCCTAGGCCTAGGCCTAGGGGTAGGGCTAGGGCTAGGGCTAGGGCTAGGGCTAGGGCTAGGGCTAGGACTAGGGTTTGTGTTAGGGTTCGGGCTGCGGTTTGGGCTAGTGTTAGGCTTAGGGGTAGGCTTAGGGTTAGGGTTAGGGTTAGGGTTAGCGTTAGCGTTAGCGTTATGTTTACGGTTAGGTTGAGGGTTAGGCCTAGGCCTAGGCCTAGTGCTCCGACAAGGGCTAAGACTAGGGCTAGGGCTAGGGCTAGGGAGAGGACTAGGGCTAGGGCTAGGGCTAGGGCTGCGTCTATTGCTAGGGCTCGGTCTAAGGCTAGGTCTAGGCCTAGGGCTAGGGTAACCTTTAGAGCTATGGCAATGGGTAGTGCCTGTGGTGGGTTAGGGTTAGGGTTAGGACTAGGTCTAGGCCTATGGTTAGGGATAGGGCTAGGATTAGGATTAGGATTAGGGCAAGTGATAGGGTTATGTCTAGGGCTAGGGCTAGGCTTAGGGCGAGCGCTAGGGCTAGGGCTATGGTTAGGCTTACTTTTAGGGCTACGGTGGAGCCAGGGCCAGGGCAGGGCTAGATTGAGGGTGAGGGTAAAGGTGAGAGTTAGTGTTAGTGTTGGGGCTAGTGCTAGGGCTAGGTCTAGGTCTAGTACTAGGGTTTGTTTTAGTGTTCGGGCTAGGGTTCGGGCTACGGTTTCGGCTAGGCTTAGGCTTAGGGTTAGGGTTAGGGCTGCGTCTAGGGCTAGGGCTAGGGCTAGGGCTAGGGCTAGGGCTAGGGGTAGGGCTAGGGCTAGGGCTAGGGCTAGGCCTAGTGCTACGACTAGGGTTTGGGCTACGGCTAGGGCCAGGATTAGGATTAGGGCTAGGGTTAGGTTTAGGGCTATTGCTAGGGCTAGGGCTAGGGCCAGGGCAGGGTTAGGTTGAGAGTGAGGGTGAAGGTGAGGGTTAGTGTTAAAGCTAGGGCTAGGTCTAGGTCTAGGTCAAGGTCTAGGTCTAGGTCTAGGTCTAGGTCTAGGTCTAGGGCTAGGGCTAGGACTAGGGCTAGGGCTAGGGTAACCTTTAGAGCTAGGGCAATGGCTAGCGCCTGAGGAGGGTTAGGGTTAGGGTTAGGGTTAGGGTTAGGGTTAGGGCTAAAGCTAGGGCTAGGGCTAGGCCTAAGCCTAGGCCTAGGCCTAGGGCTAGGGCTACGACTAAGGTTAGGGCTAGGACTAGGGCTAAGGCTAGGGCTAGGGTTACGATTAAGATTAGGATTAGGGCTAGGGTTTGGGCTAGGCCTAGGGCTAGGGCTAGGCTTAGGGCTAGGGCTAGGGCTAGGGCTAGGGCTAGGGCTAGGGCTAGGGCTAGGGCTAGGGCTAGGGCTAGGGCTAGGGCTAGGGCTAGGGCTAGGGCTAGGGCTAGGGCTAGGGCTAGGGCTAGGGCTAGGGCTACGACTAGGGTTTGGGCTACGGCTAGGGCCAGGATTAGATTTAGGGCTAGGGTTAGGTTTAGGGCTATTGCTAGGGCTAGCGCTAGGGCCAGGGCAGGGTTAGGTTGAGGGTGAGGGTGAAGGTGAGGGTTAGTGTTAGGTCTAGGTCTAGGTCTAGGGCTAGGGCTAGGGATAGGGATAGGACTAGGGCTAGGGTAACCTTAGAGCTACGGCAATGGCTAGCGCCTGAGGAGGGTTAGGGTTAGGGTTAGGGTTAGGGTTAGGGCTAGGGCTTGGGCTAGGGCTAGGGCAAGGGCTAGGGCTAGGGCTAGGGCTAGGGCTAGGGCTAGGGCTAGGGCTAGGGCTAGGGCCAGGGCTAGGGCTAGGGCTAGGGCTAGGGCTAGGGCTACGACTAAGGGTAGGGCTAGGGCTCGGGCTTGGGCTAGGGCTAGGGCTAGGGCTAGGGCTAGGATTAAGATTAGGATTAGGGCTTGGGTTAGGGCTAGTGCTAGGGCTAGGGCTAGGCTTAGGTCTAGCGCTAGGGCTAGGGCTACGGTTAGGGTTACTTTTAGGGCTACGGTGGAGCTAGGGCCAGGGCAGGGCTAGATTGAGGGTGAGGGTTAGTGTTAAGGCTAGTGCTAGGGCTAGGGTTACCTTTAGAGCTACGGCAATGGCTAGGGCCTGGGGTGGGTTAGGGTTACGGTTAGGTGTAGGTGTAGGTGTAGGGGTAGGGCTAGGGCTACGGATACGACTAGGACTAGGGCTAGTACTAGGGTTTGCGTTAGGGTTCGGGATAGTGTTCGGGCTCCGGTTTGGGCTAGGCTTAGTGTTAGTGTTAGTGTTAGTGTTAGGGTTAGGGTTAGTGTTAGGGTTAGGGTTAGGGTTAGGGTTAGGGTTTGGGTTAGGGTTAGGGTTAGGGTTAGGGTTAGGGTTAGGGTTAAGGTTAGCGTTAGGGTTAGGGTTAGGGTTAGGGTTAGGGTTAGGGCTGCGTCTAGGGCTAGGGCTAGGCCTAGGCCTAGGGCTAAGGCTAGGGCTAGGGCTAGGGCTAGGCCTAGTGCTACGACTAGGGTTTGGGCTACAGCTAGGGCCAGGATTAGGATTAGGGCTAGGGTTATGTTTATGGCTATTGCTATTGCTAGGGCTAGGGCCAGGGCAGAGTTAGGTTCTGGGTGAGGGTGAAGGTGAGGGTTAGTGTTAGGGCTAGGGCTACGGTTAGGGTTACTTTTAGGGCTACGGTGGAGCTAGGGCCAGGGCAGGGATAGATTGAGGGTGAGGGTTAGTGTTAGGGCTAGCGCTAGGGCTAGGGTTACCTTTAGAGCTACGGCAATGGCTAGGGCCTGGGGTGGGTTAGGGTTACGGTTAGGGCTAGGGCTAGGGCTAGGGCTAGGTCTAGGGCTAGGTCTAGGGCTAGGTCTAGGGCTAGGGCTAGGGCTAGGGCTAGGACTAGGGCTAGGGTAACCTTTAGAGCTAAGGCAATGGCTAGCGCCTGAGGAGGGTTAGGGTTAGGGTTAGGGTTAGGGTTAGGGCTCGGGCTCGGGCTCGGGCTCGGGCTAGGCCAAAGCATAGGCCTAGGCCTAGGCCTAGGGCTACGACTAAGGGTAGGGCTAGGGCTAGGTCTAAGGCTAGGGCTAGGGCTAGGGCTAGGGCTAAGGCTAGGGCTAGGGCTAGGGCTAGGGCTAGGGCTAGGGATAAGATTAGGGTTAGGGTTAGGACTAGGACTAGGGCTAGAGATCGGGTTTTGGTTAAAGGTAGGGATGGGGTAGGGGTAGGGTTATGGCTAGGGCTAGGGCTAAGGTAAACTTTAGAGCTACGGCAATGGCTAGCGCATGGGGTGGGTTATGGTTAGGGTTAGGGCTAGGCCTAGGGCCTAGGCCTAGGGGTACGACTAAGCGTAGGGCTAGGGCTAGGGCTAGGGCTTGGGTTAGGGCTAGGGCTAGGGCTAGGGCTAGGGCTAGGGCTAGGGCTAGGATTAAGATTAGGATTAGGGCTAGGGTAAGGGTTAGGGCTAGGGCTAGGGCTAGGGCTAGGGCTAGGGCTACGGTTAGGGTACTTTTAGGGCTATGGTGGAGCTAGGGCCAGGGCAGGGCTAGATTGAGGGTGAGGGTGAAGGTGAGTGTTAGTGTTAGTGTTACGGCAAGCGCTAGGGCTAGGGTTACCTTTAGACTTACGGCAATGGCCATGTCCTGGGGTGGGTTAGGATTAGGGTTAGTGCTAGGGCTAGGGTTAGGGCTAGGGCTAGGGCTACAACTAGGGCTAGGGCTAGTACTAGGGTTTGTGTTAGCGTTCGGGCTGCGGTTTGGGCTAGGGTTAGGCTTAGGGGTAGTCTTAGGATTAGGGTTAGGGTTAGGGTTAGGGTTAGGGTCAGGGTTAGGGTTAGGGTTAGGGTTAGGGTTAGGGTTAGGGTTAGGGTTAGCGTTATGTTTACGGTTAGGGTTAGGGTTAGGCCTAGGCCTAGGCCTAGGCCTAGTGCTACGACAAGGGCTAGGAATAGGGCTAGGGCTAGGGCTAGGCCTAGGGCTAGGGCTAGGGCTAGGGCTAGGGCTGCGTCTATTGCTAAGGCTAGGTCTAAGGCTAGGGCTAGGCCTAGGGCTAGGGTAACCTTTAGAGCTATGGCAATGGGTAGTGCCTGGCGTGGGTTAGGGTTAGGGTTAGGAGTAGGTCTAGGGCTATGGTTAGGGATAGGGCTAGGATTAGGGTTAGGGTTAGGGCAAGTGATAGGGTTATGTCTAGGGCTAGGGCTAGGCTTAGGGCTAGCGCTAGGGCTAGGGCTACGGTTAGGCTTACTTTTAGGGCTACGGTGGAGCTAGGGCCAGGGCAGGGCTAGATTGAGGGTGAGGGTTAAGGTGAGGGTTAGTGTTAGGGCTAGCGCTAGGGCTAGGTCTAGTACTAGGGCTAGGGCTAGTAGTAGGGTTTGTGTTAGTGTTCGGGCTAGGGTTCGGGCTACGGTTTGGGTTAGGGTTAGGGTTAGGGTTAGGGTTAGGGTTAGGGTTAGGGTTAGGGTTAGGGTTAGGGTTAGGGTTAGGGTTAGGGTTAGGGTTAGGGTTAGGGTTAGGGTTAGGGTTAGGGTTAGGGCTGCGTCTAGGGCTAGGGCTAGGGCTAGGGCTAGGGCTAGGGCTAGGGCTAGGGCTAGGGCTAGGCCTAGTGCTACGACTAGGGTTTGGGCTACGGCGAGGGCCAGGATTAGGATTAGGGGTAGGGTTAGGTTTAGGGCTATTGCTAGGGCTAGGGCTAGGGCCAGGGCACGGTTAGGTTGAGGGTGAGGGTGAAGGTGAGGGTGAGGGTTAGTGTTAGGTCTAGGTCTAGGGCTAGGGCTAGGTCTAGGTCTAGGGCTAGGGCTAGGTCTAGGGCTTGGGCTAGGGCTACGACTAAGGGTAGGGCTAGGGCTAGGGCTAAGGCTAGAGCTAGGGCTAGTGCTAGGATTAAGATTAGGATTAGGGCTAGGGTTAGGGCTAGGGCTAGGGCTACGGCTAGGCTTAGGGCTAGCGCTAGGGCTAGGGCTACGGTTAGGGTTACTTTTAGTGCTACGGTGGAGCTAGGTCCAGGGCAGGGCTAGATTGAGGGTGAGGGTTAAGGTGAGGGTTAGTGTTAGGGCTAGCGCTAGGGTTAGGGTTACCTTTAGAGCTACGGCAATGGCTAGGGCCTTGGGTGGGTTAGGGTTACGGTTAGGGCTAGGGCTAGGGCTAGGGCTAGGGCTAGTACTAGGGTTTGTATTAGGGTTCGGGCTAGTGTTCGGGCTCCGGTTTGGGCTAGGCTTAGGGTTCGGGTTCGGGTTCGGGTTCGGGTTCGGGCTAGGGTTTGGATTAGGGTAGGGTTAGGGTTAGGGTTAGGGTTAGGGTTAGGGTTAGGGTTAGGGTTAGGGTTAGGGCTAGGGCTAGGGCTAGGGCTAGGGCTAGGGCTAGGGCTAGGGCTAGGGCTAGGGCTGGGCTAGGGCTAGGGCTAGGGCTAGGCCTAGGCCTAGGCCTAGGGGTAGGGCTAGGGCTAGGGCTAGGGCTAGGGCTAGGGCTAGGGCTAGGACTAGGGTTTGTGTTAGGGTTCGGGCTGCGGTTTGGGCTAGTGTTAGGCTTAGGGGTAGGCTTAGGGTTAGGGTTAGGGTTAGGGTTAGCGTTAGCGTTAGCGTTATGTTTACGGTTAGGTTGAGGGTTAGGCCTAGGCCTAGGCCTAGTGCTCCGACAAGGGCTAAGACTAGGGCTAGGGCTAGGGCTAGGGAGAGGACTAGGGCTAGGGCTAGGGCTAGGGCTGCGTCTATTGCTAGGGCTCGGTCTAAGGCTAGGTCTAGGCCTAGGGCTAGGGTAACCTTTAGAGCTATGGCAATGGGTAGTGCCTGTGGTGGGTTAGGGTTAGGGTTAGGACTAGGTCTAGGCCTATGGTTAGGGATAGGGCTAGGATTAGGATTAGGATTAGGGCAAGTGATAGGGTTATGTCTAGGGCTAGGGCTAGGCTTAGGGCGAGCGCTAGGGCTAGGGCTATGGTTAGGCTTACTTTTAGGGCTACGGTGGAGCCAGGGCCAGGGCAGGGCTAGATTGAGGGTGAGGGTAAAGGTGAGAGTTAGTGTTAGTGTTGGGGCTAGTGCTAGGGCTAGGTCTAGGTCTAGTACTAGGGTTTGTTTTAGTGTTCGGGCTAGGGTTCGGGCTACGGTTTCGGCTAGGCTTAGGCTTAGGGTTAGGGTTAGGGCTGCGTCTAGGGCTAGGGCTAGGGCTAGGGCTAGGGCTAGGGCTAGGGGTAGGGCTAGGGCTAGGGCTAGGGCTAGGCCTAGTGCTACGACTAGGGTTTGGGCTACGGCTAGGGCCAGGATTAGGATTAGGGCTAGGGTTAGGTTTAGGGCTATTGCTAGGGCTAGGGCTAGGGCCAGGGCAGGGTTAGGTTGAGAGTGAGGGTGAAGGTGAGGGTTAGTGTTAAAGCTAGGGCTAGGTCTAGGTCTAGGTCAAGGTCTAGGTCTAGGTCTAGGTCTAGGTCTAGGTCTAGGTCTAGGGCTAGGGCTAGGACTAGGGCTAGGGCTAGGGTAACCTTTAGAGCTAGGGCAATGGCTAGCGCCTGAGGAGGGTTAGGGTTAGGGTTAGGGTTAGGGTTAGGGTTAGGGCTAAAGCTAGGGCTAGGGCTAGGCCTAAGCCTAGGCCTAGGCCTAGGGCTAGGGCTACGACTAAGGTTAGGGCTAGGACTAGGGCTAAGGCTAGGGCTAGGGTTACGATTAAGATTAGGATTAGGGCTAGGGTTTGGGCTAGGCCTAGGGCTAGGGCTAGGCTTAGGGCTAGGGCTAGGGCTAGGGCTAGGGCTAGGGCTAGGGCTAGGGCTAGGGCTAGGGCTAGGGCTAGGGCTAGGGCTAGGGCTAGGGCTAGGGCTAGGGCTAGGGCTAGGGCTAGGGCTAGGGCTAGGGCTACGACTAGGGTTTGGGCTACGGCTAGGGCCAGGATTAGATTTAGGGCTAGGGTTAGGTTTAGGGCTATTGCTAGGGCTAGCGCTAGGGCCAGGGCAGGGTTAGGTTGAGGGTGAGGGTGAAGGTGAGGGTTAGTGTTAGGTCTAGGTCTAGGTCTAGGGCTAGGGCTAGGGATAGGGATAGGACTAGGGCTAGGGTAACCTTAGAGCTACGGCAATGGCTAGCGCCTGAGGAGGGTTAGGGTTAGGGTTAGGGTTAGGGTTAGGGCTAGGGCTTGGGCTAGGGCTAGGGCAAGGGCTAGGGCTAGGGCTAGGGCTAGGGCTAGGGCTAGGGCTAGGGCTAGGGCCAGGGCTAGGGCTAGGGCTAGGGCTAGGGCTAGGGCTACGACTAAGGGTAGGGCTAGGGCTCGGGCTTGGGCTAGGGCTAGGGCTAGGGCTAGGGCTAGGATTAAGATTAGGATTAGGGCTTGGGTTAGGGCTAGTGCTAGGGCTAGGGCTAGGCTTAGGTCTAGCGCTAGGGCTAGGGCTACGGTTAGGGTTACTTTTAGGGCTACGGTGGAGCTAGGGCCAGGGCAGGGCTAGATTGAGGGTGAGGGTTAGTGTTAAGGCTAGTGCTAGGGCTAGGGTTACCTTTAGAGCTACGGCAATGGCTAGGGCCTGGGGTGGGTTAGGGTTACGGTTAGGTGTAGGTGTAGGTGTAGGGGTAGGGCTAGGGCTACGGATACGACTAGGACTAGGGCTAGTACTAGGGTTTGCGTTAGGGTTCGGGATAGTGTTCGGGCTCCGGTTTGGGCTAGGCTTAGTGTTAGTGTTAGTGTTAGTGTTAGGGTTAGGGTTAGTGTTAGGGTTAGGGTTAGGGTTAGGGTTAGGGTTTGGGTTAGGGTTAGGGTTAGGGTTAGGGTTAGGGTTAGGGTTAAGGTTAGCGTTAGGGTTAGGGTTAGGGTTAGGGTTAGGGTTAGGGCTGCGTCTAGGGCTAGGGCTAGGCCTAGGCCTAGGGCTAAGGCTAGGGCTAGGGCTAGGGCTAGGCCTAGTGCTACGACTAGGGTTTGGGCTACAGCTAGGGCCAGGATTAGGATTAGGGCTAGGGTTATGTTTATGGCTATTGCTATTGCTAGGGCTAGGGCCAGGGCAGAGTTAGGTTCTGGGTGAGGGTGAAGGTGAGGGTTAGTGTTAGGGCTAGGGCTACGGTTAGGGTTACTTTTAGGGCTACGGTGGAGCTAGGGCCAGGGCAGGGATAGATTGAGGGTGAGGGTTAGTGTTAGGGCTAGCGCTAGGGCTAGGGTTACCTTTAGAGCTACGGCAATGGCTAGGGCCTGGGGTGGGTTAGGGTTACGGTTAGGGCTAGGGCTAGGGCTAGGGCTAGGTCTAGGGCTAGGTCTAGGGCTAGGTCTAGGGCTAGGGCTAGGGCTAGGGCTAGGACTAGGGCTAGGGTAACCTTTAGAGCTAAGGCAATGGCTAGCGCCTGAGGAGGGTTAGGGTTAGGGTTAGGGTTAGGGTTAGGGCTCGGGCTCGGGCTCGGGCTCGGGCTAGGCCAAAGCATAGGCCTAGGCCTAGGCCTAGGGCTACGACTAAGGGTAGGGCTAGGGCTAGGTCTAAGGCTAGGGCTAGGGCTAGGGCTACCGTTAGGGTTACTTTTAGGGCTACGGTGGAGCTAGGGCCAGGGCTGTGCTAGATTGAGGGTGAGGGTTAAGGTGAGGGTTAGTGTTAGGGCTAGCGCTATGGCTAGGGTTACCTTTAGAGGTACGGCAATGGCTACGGCCTGTGGTGGGTTAGGGTTATGGTTAGGGCTAGGGCTAGGGCTAGGACTACGGATACGACTAGGACTAGGGCTAGTACTAGGGTTTGTGTTAGGGTTCGGGCTAGTGTTCGGGCTCTGGTTTGGGCTAGGCTTAGGTTTAGGTTTAGGTTTAGGGTTAGGGTTAGGGTTAGGGTTTCGGTTAGGGTTAGGGTTAGGGTTAGGGTTAGGGTTAGGGCTAGGGCTAGGGCTAGGGTTAGGGTTAGGGTTAGGGCTATGTCTATGGCTAGGGCTAGGGCTAGGGCTAGGGCTGGGCTAGGGCTAGGGCTACGGCTAGGGCTAGGGCTAGGGCTAGGGCTAGGGTTAGGCTTAGGGCTATGGGTTTTGCTTGGGCTAGAGCCAGGGGTGAACTAGTGTGAGGGTGAGGGTGGGGGCTAGGGCTAAGGCTAGGGCTAGGCTTAGGGCTAGGGCTAGGCGAGGATTAGGTTTAGGTTTTGGTTTAGGTTTAGGCCTAGGCCTAGTGCTACAACTAGGGCTAGAGATAGGGATAGGGCCAGTTCTAGGGCTAGGGCTAGGTCAAGGGCTAGGGCTAGGGTGGGGATTAGGCTTAGGGCTAGTGTTAGTTTTAGGGTTATTGCTAGGGCTAAGGTTACCTTTACAGCTACGGCTAGGGCTAGGGCATGGGGAGGTTTAGGCTTAGGGATAGGAATAGGGATAGGGATAGGCCTAGGGCTACCGCTAGGGCTAGGGCAAGGGCTAGGGATAGGGATAGGGATAGGGCTAAGGGTAGGGCTAAGGCTAAGTCTAGGTCTAGGTCTAGGTCTAGGTCTAGGTCTAGGTCTAGGGCTAGGGCTAGGGCTAGGCTTAGGCTTAGGACTAGGACTAGGGCGAGAGATCAGGTTTGGGTTAAAACCCTAACCCTAACCCTAACCCTAACCCAAACCCTAACCCTAACCCAAACCCTAACCTTTGCCCAGTCATAGCCCTAGCCCTAACCCTCACCCTCACCCTCACCCTCACCCTAACCCCAACCCCAACCCTAACACTAACCCTAACCCTAACACTAACCCTAAACCTAACACTAAGCCTAGCCGAAACCGGAGCCCGAACACTAGCCCGAACCCTAACACAAACCCTAGTACTAGCCCTAGTCCTAGTCGTATCCGTTGGCCTAGCCCTAGCCCTAGCCCTAGCCTTAGCCCTAGCCCTAACCCTGGCCCTAGCCCTAGCCCTAGCCCTAGCCCTAGCCCTAGCCCTAGCCCTAGACCTAGACCTAGACCTAACCCTAACCCTAACCCTAACCCTTCTCAGGCGCTAGCCATTGCCGTAGCTCTAAGGTTACCATATCCCTAGTCCTATCCCTATCCCTATCCCTATCCCTATCCTTATCCCTATCCCTATCCTTATCCCTATCCCTATCCCTATCCCTATCCCTATCCCTATCCCTATCCCTAGACCTAGCCCTAGACCTAACACTAACCCTCACCTTCACCCGCACCCTCCACCTAACCCTGCCCTGGCCCTAGTCCTAGCCCTAGCAATAGCCCTAAACCTAACCCTAGCCCTAATCCTAATCCTGGCCCTAGCCGTAGCCCAAACCCTAGTCGTAGCCCTAGGCCTAGGCCTAGCCCTAGCCCTAGCCCTAGGCCTAGGCCTAGCCCTAGCCCTAGCCCTAGCCCTAGCCCTAATCCTAATCTTAATCCTAACCCTAACCCTAGCCCTAGCCTTAGCCCTAGACATAGCCCTACCCTTAGTCGTAGCCCTAGCCCTAGCCCTAGCCCTAGGCCTAGGCTTAGGCCTAGCCCTAGCCCTAGCCCTAGCCCTAGCCCTAGCCCTAGCCCTAGCCCTAACACTAACCATCACCTTCACCCTCACCCTCAACCTAACCCTGCCCTGGCCCTAGCCCTAGCCCTAGCAATAGCCCTAAACCTAACCCTAGCCCTAATCCTAATCCTGGCCCTAGCCGTAGCCCAAACCCTAGTCGTAGCACTAGGCCTAGCCCTAGCCCTAGCCCTAGCCTTACCCCTAGGCCTAGCCCTAGGCCTAGGCCTAGCCCTAGCCCTAGCCCTAGCCCTAGACGCAGCCCTAACCCTAACCCTAACCCTAACCCTAACCCTAACCCTAACCCTAGCCCAAACCGTAGCCCGAACCCTAGCCCGAACACTAAAACAAACCCTAGTACTAGCCCTAGCCCTAGTCGTAGCCCTAGCCCTAGCACTAGCCCTAACACTAATACTAACTCTCACCTTCACCCTCACCCTCAATCTAGCCCTGCCCTGGCCCTGGCTCCACCGTAGCCCTAAAAGTAAGCCTAACCCTAGCCCTAGCCCTAGCGCTAGCCCTAAGCCTAGCCCTAGCCCTAGACATAACCCTATCACTTGCCCTAATCCTAATCCTAATCCTATCCCTATCCCTATCCCTAACCATAGCCCTAGACCTAGTCCTAAGCCTAACCCTAACCCACCCCAGGCACTACCCATTGCCATAGCTCTAAAGGTTACCCTAGCCCTAGGCCTAGCCCTAGCCTTAGACCTAGCCCTAGCAATAGACGCAGCCCTAGCCCTAGCCATAGCCCTAGTCCTCTCCCTAGCCCTAGCCCTAGCCCTAGTCTTAGCCCTTGTCGTAGAACTAGGCCTAGGCCTAGGCCTAACCCTAAACCTAACCGTAAACATAACGCTAACCCTAACCCTAACCCTAACCCTAACCCTAACCCTAACCCTAACCCTAACCCTAACCCTAACCCTAACCCTAACCCTAACCCTAACCCTAACCCTAACCCTAACCCTAACCCTAACCCTAACCCTAACCCTAACCCTAACCCTAACCCTAACCCTAACCCTAACCCTAAGCCTACCCCTAAGCCTAACACTAGCCCAAACCGCAGCCCGAACCCTAACAAAAACCCTAGTACTAGCCCTAGCCCTAGGCCTAGTCGTAGCCCTAGCCTTAGCCCTAGCCCTAACCCTAGCCCTAGCACTAACCCTAACCCTAACCCACCCCAGGCCCTAGCCATTACCGTAGGTCTAAAGGTAACCCTATCCCTAGCGCTTGCCCTAACACTAACACTAACACTCACCTTCACCCTCACCCTCAATCTAGCCCTGCCCTGGCCCTAGCTCCACCATAGCCCTCAAAGTGCCCTAACTGTAGCCCTAGCCCTAGCGCTAGCCCTAAGCCTAGCCCTAGCCCTAGCCCTAACCCTAACCCTAGCCCTAATCCTAATCTTAATCCTATCCCTATCCCTATCCCTATCCCTATCCCTATCCCTATCCCTATCCCTATCCCTATCCCTATCCCTAGCCCTAGCCCTAGCCCTAGCCCTAGCCCTAGCCCTAGCCCTAACCATAACCCACCCCATGCGCTAGCCATTGCCATAGCTCTAAAGTTTACCTTAAACCTAGCCCTAGCCCTAGCCATAACCCTTCCCCTACCCCATCCCTACCTTTAACCCAAACCCGATCTCTAGCCCTAGTCCTAGTCCTAAGCCTAAGCCTAGCCCTAGCCCTAGCCCTAGCCCTAGCCCTAGTCTTAGCCCTACCCTTAGCCCTATCCCTATCCCTATCCCTATCCCTAGCTCTAGTGTTAGCCCTAGGCCTATCCCTATTCCTATCCCTATCCCTAAGCCTAACCCTCCCCATGCCCTAGCCCTAGCCGTAGCTGTAAAGGTAACCCTAGCTCTAGCCCTAGCCCTAAGCCTAACCCTAGCCGTGGCCCTAGACCTAGACCTAGCCCTAACACTAACTCTCACCTTCACCCTCACCCTCACCGTAGCCTGCCCTGGCCCTAGCCCTAGCAATAGCCCTAACCCTAACACTAGCCCTAAGCCGAATCCTCACCCTAGCCCTAGCCCTTGACCTAGCCCTAGCCCTAGCCTTAGCCCTAGCCCTCACCCTCACCCTCACACTAGCTCACCCCTGGCTCTAGCCCAAACAAAACCCATAGCCCTAAGCCTAACCCTAGCCCTAGTTGTAGCACTAGGCCTAGGCCTAAACCTAAACCAAAACCTAATCCTCGCCTAGCCCTAGCCCTAGCCCTAAGCCTAGCCCTAGCCTTAGCCCTAGCCCTCACCCTCACCCTCACCCTCACACTAGGTCACCCCTGGCTCTAGCCCAAGCAAAACCCATAGCCCTAAGCCTAACCCTAGCCCTAGCCCTAGCCCTAGCCCTAGCCCTAGCCCTAGCCCTAGCCCTAGCCCTAGCCCAGCCCTAGCCCTAGCCCTAGCCCTAGCCCTAACCCTAACCCTAACCCTAACCCTAACCCAAACCCTAGCCCTAACCCGAACCCGAACCCGAACCCGAACCCGAACCCGAACCCTAAGCCTAGCCCAAACCGGAGCCCGAACACTAGCCCGAACCCTAATACAAACCCTAGTACTAGCCCTAGCCCTAGCCCTAACCGTAACCCTAACCCACCCCAGGCCCTAGCCATTGCCGTAGCTCTAAAGGTAACCCTAACCCTAGCGCTAGCCCTAACACTAACCCTCACCTTAACCTTCACCCTCAATCTAGCCCTGCCCTGGCCCTAGCTCCTCCGTAGCCCTAAAAGTAACCCTAACCGTAGCCCTAGCCCTAGCCCTAGCGCTAGCCCTAAGCCTAGCCGTAGACCTAGCCCTAGCCCTAACCCTAGCCCTAATCCTAATCTTAATCCTAGCCCTAGCCCTAGCCCTAGCTCTAGCCCTAGCCCTAGCCCTAGCCCTAGCCCTAGCCCTAGCTCTAGCCCTAGCCCTAGCCCTAGCCCTAGCCCTAGCCCTAGTCCTAGCTTTAGCCCTAACCCTAACCCTAACCCTCCTCAGGCGCTAGCCATTGCCGTAGCTCTAAATGTTACCCTAGCCCTAGTCCTAGTCCTAGTCCTAGTCCTAGTCCTAGCCCTAGCCCTAGCCCTAGCCCTAGCCCTAGTCCTAGCCCTAGCCCTAGCCCTAGCCTTAGCCCTAGCCCTAGCCCTAGACCTAGCCCTAGACCTAGCCCTAGACCTAGCCCTAGACCTAGCCCTAGACCTAGCCCTAGACCTAACACTAAACCTCACCTTCACCCTCACCCTCAACCTAACCCTGCCCTGGCCCTAGCCCTAGCCCTAGCAATAGCTCTAAACCTAACCCTAGCCCTAATCCTAATCCTGGCCCTAGCCGTAGCCCAAACCCTAGTCGTAGCACTAGCACTAGCCCTAGCCCTAGCCCTAGCCCTAGCCCTAGCCCTAGCCCTAGACGCAGCCCTAGCCCTAGCCCAAGACGCAGCCCTAACCTTAACAATAACCCTAACCCTAACCCTAACAATAACCCTAACCCTAGCCCAAACCGTAGCCCGAACCCTAGCCCGAACACTAACACAAACCCTAGTACTAGCCCTAGCCCTAGTCGTAGCCCTAGCCCTAACACTAGCCCTAACACTAACACTAACTAGCACCTTCACCCTCACCCTCAATCTAGCCCTGCCCTGGCCCTAGCTCCACCGTAGCCCTAAAAGTAAGCCTAACCGTAGCCCTAGCCCTAGCGCTAGCCCTAAGCCTAGCCCTAGCCCTAGACATAACCCTATCACTTGCCCTAATCCTAATCCTAATCCTAGCCCTATCCCTAACCATAGCCCTAGACCTAGTCCTAACCCTAACCCTAACCCACCCCAGGCACTACCCATTGCCATAGCTCTAAAGGTTACCCTAGCCCTAGGCCTAGCCCTAGCCTTAGACCTAGCCCTAGCAATAGACGCAGCCCTAGCCCTAGCCCTAGCCCTCTCCCTAGCCCTAGCCCTAGTCCTAGCCCTTGTCGTAGCACTAGGCCTAGGCCTAGGCCTAACCCTAACCCTAACCGTAAACATAACGCTAACCCTAACCCTAACCCTAACCCTAACCCTAACAGTAACACTAACACTAACCCTAATCCTAAGACTACCCCTAAGCCTAACCCTAGCCCAAACCGCAGCCCGAACGCTAACAAAAACCCTAGTACTAGCCCTAGCCCTAGTCGTAGCCCTAGCCCTAGCCCTAGCCCTAGCCCTAGCCCTAGCCCTAACCCTAGCCCTAGCACTAACCCTAATCCTAACCCACCCCAGGACCTAGCCATTGCCGTAGGTCTAAAGGTAACCCTAGCCCTAGCGCTTGCCCTAACACGAACACTAACAGTCACCTTCACCCTCACCCTCAATCTAGCCCTGCCCTGGCCCTAGCTCCACCATAGCCCTAAAAGTACCCTAACCGTAGCCCTAGCCCTAGCCCTAGCCCTAGCGCTAGCCCTAAGCCTAGCCCTAGCCCTAGCCCTAGCCCTAACCCTAACCCTAGCCCTAATCCTAATCTTAATCCTAGCCCTACCCCTAGCCCTAGCCCTAGCCCTAGCCCTAGCCCTAGCCCTAACCCTAGCACTAGCCCTAGCCCTTGCCCTAGCCCTAACCCAAGTCCTAGCCCTAGCCCTAGCCCTAGCCCTAGCCCTACGCTTAGTCGTAGCCCTAGGCCTAGGCCTGGGCCTAGCCCTAGCCCTAACCCTAACCATAACCCACCCCATGGGCTAGCCATTGCCGTAGCTCTAAAGTTTACCTTAGCCCTAGCCCTAGCCATAACCCTACCCCTACCCCATCCCTACCTTTAACCCAAACCCGATCTCTAGCCCTAATCCTAGTCCTAAGCCTAAGCCTAGCCCTAGCCCTAGCCCTAGCCCTAGCCCTAGACCTAGACCTAGCCTTAGCCCTACCCTTAGCCCTATCCCTATCCCTATCCCTATCCCTAGTGGTCGCCCTAGGCCTATCCCTATCCCTATTCCTATCACTATCCCTAACCCTAACCCACCCCATGCCCTAGCCCTAGCCGTAGCTGTAAACGTAACCCTAGCTCTAGCCCTAGCCCTAAGACTAACCCTAGCTGTGGCCCTAGACCTAGACCTAGCCCTAACACTAACTCTCACCTTCACCCTCACCCTCACCGTAGCCTGCCCTGGCCCTAGCCCTAGCAGAAGCCCAAGCCCTAACACTAGCCCTAAGCCTAATCCCCACCCTAGCCCTAACCCTTGACCTAGCCCTAGCCCTAGAACTGGCCCTATCCCTATCTCTAGCCCTAGTTGTAGCACTAGGCCTAGGCCTAAACCTAAACCAAAACCTAAACCTAATCCTCGCCTATCCCTATCCCTATCCCTAGCCCTAGCCCTAAGCCTAGCCCTAAGCCTAGCCCTAGCCTTAGCCCTAAACCTCACCCTCACCCTCACACTAGCTCACCCCTGGCTCTAGTCCTAGCCTTAAACCTTAGCCTAGCCCTAGCCCTAGCCTTATCCCTAGTCGTAGCCCTAGCCCTAGGCCTATTCCAAGGCCTAACCCTAACCCTAACCCTAACCCTAGCCCTAAGACTAACCCTAGCCCTAGCTGTAACCCTAGGCCTAACCCAAACAATAACCCTAACCCTAATCCTAACCCTAACCCTCACCCTAACCCAACCCCTAACCTTAGCCCAGCCCTAGCCCTAGCCCTAGCCCTAGCCCTAGAGTTAGGGTTAGGGTTAGAGCTTGGCTAACGTTAGAGCAATGGCAAGGGCCTGGGGTGGGTTAGGGTTAGAGTTAGTGCTAGGGCTAGGGCTAGGCCTATTACTAGGGCTAGGGCAAGTACTAGGGTTTGTGTTAGGTTTCGGGCTAGGTTTCGGGCTGCGGTTTGGACTAGGGTTTCGCTTAGGTTTAGGCTTAGGCTTAGGCTTAGGCTTAGGCTTAGGCTTAGGGTTAGGGTTAGGGTTAGCGTTAAGTTTAGGGTTAGGGTTAGGGTTAGGGTTAGGGTTAGGGTTAGGCCTAGGCCTAGGCCTAGGCCTAAGCCTAGTGCTGCGACAAGGGCTAAGGCTTGGGCTAGCCTAGGGTTACGGCTAGGGCTAGGGTTAGTCTTAGGGCTAGGGTTAGGGTTAGGGTTAGGGTTAGGCCTTGGAATACGCCAAGGCCTAGGGCTACGACTAGGGCTAAGGCTAGGGCTAGGGCTAGGCTAAGGCTTAAGGCTAGGACTAGGGCTAGAGCTAGGGTTTGTGTTTTGGTTAGGTTTAGGTGTAGGTGTAGGTGTAGGTTTAGGGTTAGGGCTAGTGCTAGGGCTAGGGTTAGGCCTACGCCTATGGCTAGGGCTAAGCTTAGGGTTAGGGTTTGTGCTAGGGTTCGGTGTAGGGCTAGGGCTGGGGTTAGGGCTATGGCTAGGCTTAGGCTTAGGGTTATGCTTAGGGTTAGGCTTAGGCTTAGGCTTAGGGTGAGGGTTAGGGTTAGGGCTAGTGCTACAACTAGGGCTAGGGCTAGGGTTAGGCTTAGGGCTATGGGTTTTGCTTGGGCTAGAGCCAGGGGTGAGCTAGTGTGAGGGTGAGGGTGAGGTTTAGGGCTAAGGCTAGGGCTAGGCTTATGGCTAGGGATAGGGATAGGGATAGGGATAGGCGAGGATTAGGTTTAGGTTTTGGTTTAGGTTTAGGCCTAGGCCTAGTGCTACAACTAGGGCTAGAGATAGGGATAGGGCCAGTTCTAGGGCTAGGGCTAGGTCAAGGGTTAGGGCTAGGGTGGGGATTAGGCTTAGGGCTAGTGTTAGGGCTTGGGCTTCTGCTAGGGCTAGGGCCAGGGCAGGCTACGGTGAGGGTGAGGGTGAAGGTGAGAGTTAGTGTTAGGGCTAGGTCTAGGTCTAGGGCCACAGCTAGGGTTAGTCTTAGGGCTAGGGCTAGAGCTAGGGTTACGTTTACAGCTACGGCTAGGGCTAGGGCATGGGGTGGGTTAGGGTTAGGGATAGGGATAGGAATAGGGATAGGGATAGGCCTAGGGCTACCACTAGGGCTAGGGATAGGGATAGGGCTAGGGATAGGGCTAAGGGTAGGGCTAAGGCTAGGTCTAGGTCTAGGGCTAGGGCTAGGCTTAGGCTTAGGACTAGGACTAGGGCTAGAGATCGGGTTTGGGTTAAAGGTAGGGATGGGGTAGGGGTAGGGTTATGGCTAGGGCTAGGGCTAAGGTAAACTTTAGAGCTACGGCAATGGCTAGCGCATGGGGTGGGTTATGGTTATGGTTAGGGCTAGGGCTAGGCCCAGGCCTAGGCCTAGGGCTACGACTAAGCATAGGGCTAGGGCTAGGGCTAGGGCTAGGACTTGGGTTAGGGCTAGGGCTAGGGCTAGGGCTAGGGCTAGGGCTAGGATTAAGATTAGGATTAGGGCTAGGGTTAGGGTTAGGGCTAGGGCTAGGGCTAGGCTTAGGGCTAGCGCTAGGGCTAGCACTAGGGCTAGGGCTAGGGCTACGGTTAGGGTACTTTTAGGGCTATGGTGGAGCTAGGGCCAGGGCAGGGCTAGATTGAGGGTGAGGGTGAAGGTGAGTGTTAGTGTTAGTGTTAGTGCAAGCGCTAGGGCTAGGTTTACCTTTAGACCTACGGCAATGGCTAGGTCCTGGGGTGGGTTAGGATTAGGGTTAGTGCTAGGGCTAGGGTTAGGGCTAGGGCTAGGGCTACGACTAGGGCTAGGGCTAGGGCTAGGGCTAGGGCTAGGGCTAGTACTAGGGTTTGTGTTAGCGTTCGGGCTGCGGTTTGGGCTAGGGTTAGGCTTAGGGGAAGTCTTAGGATTAGTGTTAGTGTTAGTGTTAGTGTTAGTGTTAGGGTTAGTGTTAGTGTTAGGGTTAGGGTTAGGGTTAGGGTTAGCGTTAGCGTTATGTTTACGGTTAGGGTTAGGGTTAGGCCTAGGCCTAGGCCTAGTGCTACGACAAGGGCTAGGACTAGGGCTAGGGCTAGGGCTAGGGAGAGGGCTAGGGCTAGGGCTAGGGCTGCGTCTATTGCTAGGGCTAGGTCTAAGACTAGGGCTAGGCCTAGGGCTAGGGTAACCTTTAGAGCTATGGCAATGGGTAGTGCCTGGGGTGGGTTAGGGTTAGGGTTAGGACTAGGTCTAAGGCTATGGTTAGGGATAGGGCTAGGATTAGGATTAGGGCAAGTGATAGAGTTATGTCTAGGGCTATGGTTAGGCTTACTTTTAGGGCTACGGTGGAGCTAGGGCCAGGGCAGGGCTAGATTGAGGGTGAGGGTGAAGGTGAGAGTTAGTGTTAGTGTTAGGGCTAGTGTTAGGGCTAGGGCTACGACTAGGGCTAGGGCTAGTACTAGGGTTTGTGTTAGTGTTCGGGCTAGGGTTCGGGCTACGGTTTGGGCTAGGGTTAGGGTTAGGGTTAGGGTTAGGGTTAGGGTTAGGGTTAGGGTTAGGGTTAGGGTTATTGTTAAGGTTTGGGCTGCGTCTTGGGCTAGGGCTAGGGCTGCGTCTAGGGCTAGGGCTAGGGCTAGGGCTAGGGCTAGGGCTAGGGCTAGGGCTAGGGCTAGGGCTAGGGCTAGGGCTAGGGCTAGGGCTAGGGCTAGGGCTAGGGTAACATTTAGATCTACGGCAATGGCTAGCGCCTGAGGAGGGTTCGGGTTAGGGTTAGGGTTAGGGCTAAAGCTAGGGCTAGGGCTAGGGCTAGGGCTAGGGCTAGGGCTAGGGCTAGGATTAAGATTCGGATTAGGGCTAGGGTTATGTCTAGGGCTAGGGCTAGGCTTAGGGCTAGCGCTAGGGCTAGGGCTACGGTTAGGGTTACTTTTAGGGCTACGGAGGAGCTAGGGCCAGGGCAGGGCTAGATTGAGGGTGAGGGTTAAGGTGAGGGTTATTGTTAGGGCTAGCGCTAGGGTTAGGGTTACCTTTAGAGCTACGGCAATGGCTAGGGCCTGGGGTGGGTTAGGGTTACGGTTAGGGCTAGGGCTAGGGCTAGTACTAGGGTTTGTATTAGGGTTCGGGCTAGTGTTCGGGCTCCGGTTTGGGCTAGGCTTAGGGTTCGGGTTCGGGTTCGGGTTAGGGCTAGGGTTTGGGTTAGGGTTAGGGTTAGGGTTAGGGTTAGGGTTAGGGTTAGGGTTAGGGTTAGGGCTAGGGCTAGGGCTAGGGCTAGGGCTAGGGCTAGGGCTAGGGCTAGGGCTAGGGCTGGGCTAGGGCTAGGGCTAGGTCTAGGGCTAGGACTAGGGTTAGGCTTAGGGCTATGGGTTTTGCTTGGGCTGGAGCCAGGGGTGAGCTAGTGTGAGGATGAGGGTGATGGTGAGGGCTAGGGCTAAGGCTAGGGCTAAGGCTAGGGCTAGGGCTAGGTCAAGGGCTAGGGCTAGGGTGAGGATTCGGCTTAGGGCTAGTGTTAGGGTTAGGGCTATTGCTAGGGCTAGGGCCAGGGCAGGCTACGGTGAGGGTGAGTGTGAAGGTGAGAGTTAGTGTTAGGGCTAGGTCTAGGTCTAGGGCCACGGCTAGGGTTAGGCTTAGGGCTAGGGCTAGAGCTAGGGTTACCTTTACAGCTACGGCTAGGGCTAGGGCATGGGGAGGGTTAGGCTTAGGGATAGGGATAGGAATAGGGATAGGACTAGGGCTAACACTAGAGCTAGGGATAGGGATAGGGATAGGGATAGGGCTAAGGGTAGGGCTAAGGCTAGGTCTAGGTCTAGGTCTAGGTCTAGGGCTAGGGCTAGGTCTAGGTCTAGGCTTAGGCTTAGGACTTGGACTAGGTCTAGAGATCGGGTTTGGGTTAAAGGTAGGGATGGGGTAGGGGTAAGGTTATGGCTAGGGCTAGGGCTAGGTTTAAGGTAAACTTTAGAGCTACGGCAATGGCTAGCGCATGGGGTGGGTTATGGTTAGGGCTAGGGCTAGGGCTAGGGCTAGGGCTAGGGCTAGGGCTAGGGCTAGGGCTAGGATTAAGATTAGGATTAGGGCTAGGGTTAGGGTTAGGGCTAGGGCTAGGGCTAGGCTTAGGGCTAGCGCTAGGGCTAGGGCTAGGGCTACAGTTAGGGCACTTTGAGGGCTATGGTGGAGCTAGGGCCAGGGCAGGGCTAGATTGAGGGTGAGGGTGAAGGTGAGTGTTAGTGTTAGTGTTAGGGCAAGCGCTAGGGATAGGGTTACCTTTAGACCTACGGTAATGGCTAGGGCCTGGGGTGGGTTAGGGTTAGGGTTAGTGCTAGGGCTAGGGTTAGGGCTAGGGCTAAGGCTAGGGCTACGACTAGGGCTAGGGCTAGGGCTAGTACTAGGGTTTGTGTTAGGGTTCGGGCTGCGGTTTGGGCTAGTGTTAGGCTTAGGGGTAGGCTTAGGGGTAGGGTTAGGGTTAGGGTTAGGGTTAGGGTTAGGGTTAGGGTTAGGGTTAGGGTTAGGGTTAGGGTTAGGGTTAGGGTTAGGGTTAGGGTTAGGGTTAGGGTTAGGGTTAGGTTTAGCGTTATGTTTACGGTTAGGTTTAGGGTTAGGCCTAGGCCTAGGCCTAGTGCTACGACAAGGGCTAAGACTAGGGCTAGGGCTAGGGCTAGGTAGAGGACTAGGGCTACGGCTAGGGCTAGGGCTGCGTCTATTGCTAGGGCTAGGTCTAAGGCTAGGGCTAGGCCTAGGGCTAGGGTAACCTTTAGAGCTATGGCAATGGGTAGTGCCTGGGGTGGGTTAGGGTTAGGGTTAGGACTAGGTCTAGGGCTATGGTTAAGGATAGGGCTAGGATTAGGATTAGGGCAAGTGATAGGGTTATGTCTAGGGCTAGGGCTAGGCTTAGGGCTAGCGCTAGGCCTAGGGCTAGGGTTAGGCTTACTTTTAGGGCTACGGTGGAGCCAGGGCCAGGGCAGGGCTAGATTGAGGGTGAGGGTGAAGGTGAGAGTTAGTGTTAGTGTTAGGGCTAGTGCTAGTGCTAGGGCTACGACTAGGGCTAGGGCTAGTACTAGGGTTTGTTTTAGTTTTCGGGCTAGGGTTCGGGCTACGGTTTGGGCTAGGGTTAGGGTTAGGGTTAGGGTTAGGGTTAGGGTTAGGGCTGCGTCTAGGGCTAGGGTTAGGGTTAGGGTTAGGGTTAGGGTTAGGGTTAGGGCTGCGTCTAGGGCTAGGGCTAGGGCTAGGGCTAGGGCTAGGGCTAGGGCTAGGGCTAGGGCTAGGGCTAGGGCTAGGGCTAGGGCTAGGGCTAGGGCTAGGGCTAGGGCTAGGGCTAGGGCTAGGGCTAGGGCTAGGGCTGGGCTAGGGCTAGGGCTAGGTCTAGGGCTAGGACTAGGGTTAGGCTTAGGGCTATGGGTTTTGCTTGGGCTAGAGCCAGGGGTGAGCTAGTGTGAGGATGAGGGTGATGGTGAGGGCTAGGGCTAAGGCTAGGGCTAAGGCTAGGGCTAGGGCTAGGTCAAGGGCTAGGGCTAGGGTGAGGATTCGGCTTAGGGCTAGTGTTAGGGTTAGGGCTATTGCTAGGGCTAGGGCCAGGGCAGGCTACGGTGAGGGTGAGTGTGAAGGTGAGAGTTAGTGTTAGGGCTAGGTCTAGGTCTAGGGCCACGGCTAGGGTTAGGCTTAGGGCTAGGGCTAGAGCTAGGGTTACCTTTACAGCTACGGCTAGGGCTAGGGCATGGGGAGGGTTAGGCTTAGGGATAGGGATAGGAATAGGGATAGGACTAGGGCTAACACTAGAGCTAGGGATAGGGATAGGGATAGGGATAGGGCTAAGGGTAGGGCTAAGGCTAGGTCTAGGTCTAGGTCTAGGTCTAGGGCTAGGTCTAGGTCTAGGCTTAGGCTTAGGACTTGGACTAGGTCTAGAGATCGGGTTTGGGTTAAAGGTAGGGATGGGGTAGGGGTAAGGTTATGGCTAGGGCTAGGGCTAGGTTTAAGGTAAACTTTAGAGCTACGGCAATGGCTAGCGCATGGGGTGGGTTATGGTTAGGGCTAGGGCTAGGGCTAGGGCTAGGGCTAGGGCTAGGATTAAGATTAGGATTAGGGCTAGGGTTAGGGTTAGGGCTAGGGCTAAGGCTAGGCTTAGGGCTAGCGCTAGGGCTAGGGCTACAGTTAGGGCAATTTGAGGGCTATGGTGGAGCTAGGGCCAGGGCAGGGCTAGATTGAGGGTGAGGGTGAAGGTGAGTGTTAGTGTTAGTGTTAGGGCAAGCGCTAGGGATAGGGTTACCTTTAGACCTACGGTAATGGCTAGGGCCTGGGGTGGGTTAGGGTTAGGGTTAGTGCTAGGGCTAGGGTTAGGGCTAGGGCTAAGGCTAGGGCTACGACTAGGGCTAGGGCTAGGGCTAGTACTAGGGTTTGTGTTAGGGTTCGGGCTGCGGTTTGGGCTAGTGTTAGGCTTAGGGGTAGGCTTAGGGTTAGGGTTAGGGTTAGGGTTAGGGTTAGGGTTAGGGTTAGGGTTAGGGTTAGGGTTAGGGTTAGGGTTAGGGTTAGGGTTAGGGTTAGGTTTAGCGTTATGTTTACGGTTAGGTTTAGGGTTAGGCCTAGGCCTAGGCCTAGTGCTACGACAAGGGCTAAGACTAGGGCTAGGGCTAGGGCTAGGTAGAGGACTAGGGCTACGGCTAGGGCTAGGGCTGCGTCTATTGCTAGGGCTAGGTCTAAGGCTAGGGCTAGGCCTAGGGCTAGGGTAACCTTTAGAGCTATGGCAATGGGTAGTGCCTGGGGTGGGTTAGGGTTAGGGTTAGGACTAGGTCTAGGGCTATGGTTAGGGATAGGGCTAGGATTAGGATTAGGGCAAGTGATAGGGTTATGTCTAGGGCTAGGGCTAGGCTTAGGGCTAGCGCTAGGCCTAGGGCTAGGGTTAGGCTTACTTTTAGGGCTACGGTGGAGCCAGGGCCAGGGCAGGGCTAGATTGAGGGTGAGGGTGAAGGTGAGAGTTAGTGTTAGTGTTAGGGCTAGTGCTAGTGCTAGGGCTACGACTAGGGCTAGGGCTAGTACTAGGGTTTGTTTTAGTTTTCGGGCTAGGGTTCGGGCTACGGTTTGGGCTAGGGTTAGGGTTAGGGTTAGGGTTAGGGTTAGGGTTAGGGTTAGGGTTAGGGTTAGGGTTAGGGTTAGGGTTAGGGCTGCGTCTAGGGCTAGGGTTAGGGTTAGGGTTAGGGTTAGGGTTAGGGTTAGGGTTAGGGCTGCGTCTAGGGCTAGGGCTAGGGCTAGGACTAGGGCTAGGGCTAGGGCTAGGGCTAGGGCTAGGGCTAGGGCTAGGGCTAGGGCTAGGGCTAGGGCTAGGGCTAGGGCTAGGCCTAGGGGTAAGGCTAGGGCTAGGGCTAGGGCTAGGGCTAGTGCTACGACTAGGGTTTGGGCTACGGCTAGGGCCAGGATTAGGATTAGGGCTAGGATTAGGTTTAGGGCTATTGCTAGGGCTAGGGCTAGGGCCAGGGCAGGGTTAGGTTGAGGGTGAGGGTGAAGGTGAGGGTTAGTGTTAGGGCTAGGTCTAGGGCTAGGTCTAGGGCTAGGGCTAGGTCTAGGGCTAGGGCTAGGGCTAGGCCTAGGGCTACGACTAGGGTTTGGGCTACGGCTAGGGCGAGGATTAGGATTAGGGCTAGGGTTAGGTTTAGGGCTATTGCTAGGGCTAGGGCTAGGGCCAGGGCAGGGTTAGGTGGAGGGTGAGGGTGAAGGTGAGGGTTAGTGTTAGGGCTAGGTCTAGGGCTAGGGCTAGGGCTAGGGATAGGGATAGGGATAGGGATAGGGATAGGGATAGGGATAGGGATAGGGATAGGACTATGGCTAGGGTAACCTTAGAGCTACGGCAATGGCTAGCGCCTGAGGAGGGTTAGGGTTAGGGTTAGGGTTAGGTCTAGGGCTAGGGCTAGGGCTAGGGCTAGGGCTAGGGCTAGGGCCAAGGCTAGGGCTAGGGCTAGGGCTAAGGCTAGGGGTAGGGCTAGGGCTACGGGTACGGATACGACTAGGAGTAGGGCTAGTACTAGGTTTTGTGTTAGGGTTCGGGCTAGTGTTCAGGCTCCGGTTTGGGCTAGGCTTAGTGTTAGGGTTAGTGTTAGTGTTAGGGTTAGTGTTAGTGTTAGGGTTGGGGTTAGGGTTAGGGTGAGGGTGAGGGTGAGGGTTAGGGCTAGGGCTATGACTGGGCAAAGGTTAGGGTTTGGGTTAGGGTTAGGGTTTGGGTTAGGGTTAGGGTTAGGGTTAGGGTTAGGGTTAGGGTTAGGTTTAGGGTTAGGGTTTTAACCCAAACCTGATCTCTAGCCCTAGTCCTAGTCCTAAGCCTAAGCCTAGCCCTAGCCCTAGCCCTAGCCCTAGCCCTTGACCTAGACCTAGACCTAGCCTTAGCTCTACCCTTAGCCCTATCCCTATCCCTATCCCTATCCCTAGCCCTAGTGGTAGCCCTAGGCCTATCCCTATCCCTATTCCTATCCCTAAGCCTAACCCTCCCCATGCCCTAGCCCTAGCCGTAGCTGTAAAGGTAACCCTAGCCCTAGCAATAGCCCTAACCCTAACATTAGCCCTAAGCCTAATCCTCACCCTAGCCCTAGCCCTTGACCTAGCCCTAGCCCTAGAACTGGCCCTATCCCTATGTCTAGCCCTAGTTGTAGCACTAGGCCTAGGCCTAAACCTAAACCTAAACCTAAACCTAATCCTCGCCTAGCCCTAGACCTAAGCCTAGCCCTAGCCTTAGCCCTAGCTCCCACCCTCACCCTCACACTAGCTCACCCCTGGCTCTAGCCCAAACAAAACCCATAGCCCTAAGCCTAAACCTAGCCCTAGCCCTAGCCGTAGCCCTAGCCGTAGCCCTAGCCCTAGCCCAGCCCTAGCCCTAGCCCTAGCCCTAGCCCTAGCCCTAACCCTAACCCTAACCCTAGCCCTAGCCCTAGCCCTAACCCTAACCCTAACCCTAACCGAAACCCTAACCCTAACCCTAACCCTAACCCTAAACCTAACCCTAAACCTAAACCTAAGCCTAGCCCAAACCGGAGCCCGAACACTAGCCCGAACCCTAACACAAACCCTAGTACTAGCCCTAGTCCTAGTCGTATCCGTAGTCCGAGCCCTAGCCCTAGCCCTAGCCCTAGCCCTAACCATAACCCTAACCCACCCCAGGCCGTAGCCATTGCCGTACCTCTAAAGGTAACCCTAGCGCTAGCGCTAGCCCTAACACTAACCCTCACCTTAACCCTCACCCTCAATCTAGCACAGCCCTGGCCCTAGCTCCACCGTAGCCCTAAAAGTAACCCTAACCGTAGCCCTAGCCCTAGCCCTAGCCTTAGCCCTAGCCCAAGCCCTACCCTTAGTCGTAGCCCTAGGCCTAGGCCTAGGCCTATGCTTAGGCCTAGCCCGAGCCCTAGCCCTAGCCCGAACCCGAGCCCTAACCCTAACCCTAACCCTAACCCTCCTCAGGCGCTAGCCATTGCCGTAGCTCTAAGGTTACCCTAGCCCTAGTCCTATCCCTATCCCTAACCCAAACCCTAACCTTTGCCCAGTCATAGCCCTAGCCCTAAACCTAACCCTAACCCTCACCCTCACCCTCACCCTAACCACAACCCTAACACTAACCCTAACACTAACACTAACCCTAACAATAAGCCTAGCCCAAACCGGAGCCCGAACACTAGCCCGAACCCTAACAGAAACCCTAGTACTAGCCCTAGTCCTAGTCGTATCCGTACCCCTAGCCCTAGCCCTACCCCTAGCCTTAGCCCTAGCCCTAGCCTTGGCCCTAGCCCTAGACCTAGACCTAGACCTAGCCCTAGCCCTAGCCCTAACCCTAACCCTAACCCTCCTCAGGCGCTAGCCATTGCCGTAGCTCTAAGGTTACCCTAGCCCTAGCCCTATCTCTATCCCTATCCCTATCCCTATCCCTATCCCTAGCCCTAGACCTAGACCTAGCCCCAGCCCTAACACTAACACTAACCCTCACCTTCACCCTCACCCTCCACCTAACCCTGCCCTGGCCCTAGCCCTAGCCCTAGCAATAGCCCTAAACCTAACCCTAGCCCTAATCCTAATCCTCGCCCTAGCCGTAGCCCAAACCCTAGTCGTAGCCCTAGCCCTAGCCCTAGCCCTAGGCCTAGCCCTAGCCCTAGCCCTAGCCCTAGCCCTAGCCCTAGCCCTAGCCCTAGCCCTAGCCCTAGCCCTAGCCCTAAGCCTAGCCCTAGCCCTAGCCCTAGCCCAAACCCTAGCCCTAATCCTAATCTTAATCCTAACCCTAGCCCTAGCCTTAGCCCTAGACCTAGCCCTACCCTTAGTCGTAGCCCTAGGCTTAGGCCTAGGCCTAGACCTAGGCTTAGGCCTAGCCCTAGCCCTAGCCCTAGCTTTAGCCCTAACCCTAACCCTAACCCTCCTCAGGCGCTAGCCATTGCCGTAGCTCTAAAGGTTACCCTAGCCCTAGCCCTAGCCCTAGCCCTAGCCCTAGCCCTAGCCCTAGCCCTAGCCCTAGCCCTAGCCCTAGACCTAGACCTAGACCTAGCCCTAACACTAACCCTCACCTTCACCCTCACCCTCAACCTAACCCTGCCCTGGCCCTGGCCCTAGCCCTAGCAATAGCCCTAAACCTAACCCTAGCCCTAATCCTAATCCTGGCCCTAGCCGTAGCCCAAACCGTAGTCGTAGCACTAGGCCTAGCCCTAGCCCTAGCCTTACCCCTAGGCCTAGGCCTAGCCCTAGCCCTCGCCCTAGCCCTAGCCCTAGCCCTAGTCCTAGCCCTAGCCCTAGCCCTAGCCCTAGCCCTAGCCCTAGCCCTAGACGCAGCCCTAACCCTAACCCTAACCCTAACCCTAACCCTAACCCTAACCCTAACCCTAACCCTAACCCTAACCCTAACCCTAACCCTAACCCTAACCCTAACCCTAACCCTAACCCTAACCCTAACCCTAACCCTAACCCTAGCCCAAACCGTAGCCCGAACCCTAGCCCGAACACTAAAACAAACCCTAGTACTAGCCCTAGCCCTAGTCGTAGCCCTAGCCCTAGCACTAGCCCTAACACTAACACTAACTCTCACCTTCACCCTCACCCTCAATCTAGCCCTGCCCTGGCCGTGGCTCCACCGTAGCCCTAAAAGTAAGCCTAACCCTAGCCCTAGCCCTAGCGCTAGCCCTAAGCCTAGCCCTAGCCCTAGACATAACCCTATCACTAGCCCTAATCCTAATCCTAATCCTAGCCCCATCCCTAACCATAGCCCTAGACCTAGTCCTAACCCTAAACCTAACCCACCCCAGGCACTACCCATTGCCATAGCTCTAAAGGTTACCCTAGCCCTAGGCCTACCCCTAGCCTTAGACCTAGCCCTAGCAATAGACGCAGCCCTAGCCCTAGCCCTAGCCCTAGTCCTCTCCCTAGCCCTAGCCCTAGTCTTAGCCCTTGTCGTAGCACTAGGCCTAGGCCTAGGCCTAACCCTAAACCTAACCGTAAACATAACGCTAACCCTAACCCTAACCCTAACCCTAACCCTAACCCTAACCCTAACCCTAACCCTAAGCCTACCCCTAAGCCTAACACTAGCCCAAACCGCAGCCCGAACCCTAACACAAACCCTAGTACTAGCCCTAGCCCTAGCCCTAGTCGTAGCCCTAGCCTTAGCCCTAGCCCTAGCCCTAACCCTAGCCCTAGCACTAACCCTAACCCTAACCCACCCCAGGCCCTAGCCATTACCGTAGGTCTAAAGGTAACCCTATCCCTAGCGCTTGCCCTAACACTAACACTAACACTCACCTTCACCCTCACCCTCAATCTAGCCCTGCCCTGGCCCTAGCTCCACCATAGCCCTCAAAGTGCCCTAACTGTAGCCCTAGCCCTACCGCTAGCCCTAAGCCTAGCCCTAGCCCTAGCCCTAACCCTAACCCTAGACCTAATCCTAATCTTAATCCTACCCCTAGCCCTAGCCCTAGCCCTAGCCCTAACCATAACCCACCCCATGCGCTAGCCATTGCCGTAGCTCTAAAGTTTACCTTAAACCTAGCCCTAGCCCTAGCCATAACCCTACCCCTACCCCATCCCTACCTTTAACCCAAACCCGATCTCTAGCCCTAGTCCTAGTCCTAAGCCTAAGCCTAGACCTAGCCCTAGCCCTAGACCTAGACCTAGCCTTAGCCCTACCCTTAGCCCTATCCCTATCCCTATCCCTATCCCTAGCTCTAGTGTTAGCCCTAGACCTATCCCTATTCCTATTCCTATCCCTAAGCCTAACCCTCCCCATGCCCTAGCCCTAGCCGTAGCTGTAAAGGTAACCCTAGCTCTAGCCCTAGCCCTAAGCCTAACCCTAGCCGTGGCCCTAGACCTAGACCTAGCCCTAACATTAACTCTCACCTTCACCCTCACCCTCACCGTAGCCTGCCCTGGCCCTAGCCCTAGAAATAGCCCTAACCCTAACACTAGCCCTAAGCCGAATCCTCACCCTAGCCCTAGCCCTTGACCTAGCCCTAGCCCTAGAACTGGCCCTATCCCTATCTCTAGCCCTAGTTGTAGCACTAGGCCTAGGCCTAAACCTAAACCAAAACCTAATCCTCGCCTAGCCCTAGCCCTAGCCCTAAGCCTAGCCCTAGCCTTAGCCCTAGCTTTCACCCTCACCCTCACCCTCACACTAGCTCACCCCTGGCTCTAGCCCAAGCAAAACCCATAGCCCTAAGCCTAAACCTAGCCCTAGCCCTAGCCCTAGCCCTAGCCCAAGCCCTAGCCCTAGCCCAGCCCTAGCCCTAGCCCTAGCCCTAGCCCTAGCCCTAGCCCTAGCCCTAGCCCTAACCCTAACCCTAACCCTAACCCTAACCCTAACCCAAACCCTAGCCCGAACCCGAACCCGAACCCGAACGCTAAGCCTAGCCCAAACCGGAGCCCGAACACTAGCCCGAACCCTAATACAAACCCTAGTACTAGCCCTAGCCCTAGCTCTAACCGTAACCCTAACCCACCCCAGGCCCTAGCCATTGCCGTAGCTCTAAAGGTAACCCTAACCCTAGCGCTAGCCCTAACACTAACCCTCACCTTAACCCTCACCCTCAATCTAGCCCTGCCCTGGCCCTAGCTCCTCCGTAGCCCTAAAAGTAACCTAACCGTAGCCCTAGCCCTAGCGCTAGCCCTAAGCCTAGCCGTAGACCTAGCCCTAGCCCTAACCCTAGCCCTAGCCCTAATCCTAATCCTAATCTTAATCCTAGCCCTAGCCCTAGCCCTAGCTTTAGCCCTAACCCTAACCCTAACCCTAACCCTAACCCTAGCCCAAACGGTAGCCCGAACCCTAGCCCGAACACTAACACAAACCCTAGTACTAGCCCTAGCCCTAGTCGTATCCCTAGCCCTAACACTAGCCCTAACACTAACACTAACTCTCACCTTCACCCTCACCCTCAATCTAGCCCTGCCCTGGCCCTAGCTCCACCGTAGCCCTAAAAGTAAGCCTAACCGTAGCCCTAGCCCTAGCGCTAGCCCTAAGCCTAGCCCTAGCCCTAGACATAACCCTATCACTTGCCCTAATCCTAATCCTAGCCCTATCCCTAACCATAGCCCTAGCCCTAGTCCTAACCCTAACCCTAACCCACCCCAGGCACTACCCATTGCCATAGCTCTAAAGGTTACCCTAGCCCTAGGCCTAGTCCTAGTCTTAGCTCTAGCCCTAGCAATAGACGCAGCCCTAGCCCTAGCCCTAGCCCTCTCCCTAGCCCTAGCCCTAGCCCTAGTCCTAGCCCTTGTCGTAGCACTAGGCCTAGGCCTAGGCCTAACCCTAACCCTAACCGTAAACATAACGCTAACCCTAACCCTAACCCTAACCCTAACCCTAACCCTAACCCTAACCCTAATCCTAAGACTACCCCTAAGCCTAACCCTAGCCCAAACCGCAGCCCGAACGCTAACACAAACCCTAGTACTAGCCCTAGCCCTAGCCCTAGCCCTAGTCGTAGCCCTAGCCCTAGCCCTAACCCTAGCCGTAGCACTAACCCTAATCCTAACCCACCCCAGGACCTAGCCATTGCCGTAGGTCTAAAGCTAACCCTAGCCCTAGCGCTTGCCCTAACACTAACACTAACACTCACCTTCACCCTCACCCTCAATCTAGCCCTGCCCTGGCCCTAGCTCCACCATAGCCCTAAAAGTACCCTAACCGTAGCCCTAGCCCTAGCCCTAGCCCTAGCCCTAGCCCTAAGCCTAGCCCTAGCCCTAGCCCTAGCCCTAACCCTAACCCTAGCCCTAATCCTAATCTTAATCCTAGCCCTAGCCCTAGCCCTAGCCCTAGCCCTAGCCCTAGCCCTAGCCCTAGCCCTAGCCCTAGCCCTAGCCCTAGCCCTAGCCCTAGCCCTAGCCCTAGCCCTAACCCAAGTCCTAGCCCTAGCCCTAGCCCTAGACCTAGCCCTACGCTTAGTCGTAGCCCTAGGCCTAGGCCTGGGCCTAGCCCTAGCCCTAACCCTAACCATAACCCACCCCATGCGCTAGCCATTGCCGTAGCTCTAAAGTTTACCTTAGCCCTAGCCCTAGCCATAACCCTACCCCTACCCCATCCCTACCTTTAACCCAAACCCGATCTCTAGCCCTAGTCCTAGTCCTAAGCCTAAGCCTAAGCCTAGCCCTAGCCCTAGCCCTAGACCTAGACCTAGACCTAGACCTAGCCTTAGCCCTACCCTTAGCCCTATCCCTATCCCTATCCCTAGCCCTAGCCCTAGTGGTAGTCCTAGGCCTATCCCTATCCCTATTCCTATCCCTATCCCTAACCCTAACCCACCCCAGGCCTAGGCCTAGTGCTACGACAAGGGCTAGGACTAGGGCTAGGGAGAGGGCTAGGGCTAGGGCTAGGGCTGCGTCTATTGCTAGGGCTAGGTCTAAGACTAGGGCTAGGCCTAGGGCTAGGGTAACCTTTAGAGCTATGGCAATGGGTAGTGCCTGGGGTGGGTTAGGGTTAGGGTTAGGACTAGGTCTAGGGCTATGGTTAGGGATAGGGCTAGGATTAGGATTAGGGCAAGTGATAGGGTTATGTCTAGGGCTAGGGCTAGGCTTAGGGCTAGCGCTAGGGGTAGGGCTAGGGCTAGGGCTAGGGCTAGGGTTAGGTTTAGGGCTATGGGTTTTGCTTGGGCTAGAGCCAGGGGTGAGCTAGTGTGAGGGTGAGGGTGAGGGTGAGGGTGAGGGTGAGGGCTAGGGCTAAGGCTAGGGCTAGGCTTAGGGCTAGGGCTAGGGCTAGGAGTAGGGCTAGGGCTAGGGCTAGGGCTAGGGCTAGGGCTAGGGCTAGCGCTAGGGCTAGGGCTAGGGCTAGGGCTAGGGCTAGGATTAAGATTAGGATTAGGGCTAGGGTTAGGGCTAGGGCTAGGTCTACGGCTAGGCTTAGGGCTAGCGCTAGGGCTAGGGCTACGGTTAGGGTTACTTTTAGGGCTACGGAGGAGCTAGGGCCAGGGCAGGGCTAGATTGAGGGTGAGGGTTAAGGTGAGGGTTAGTGTTAGGGCTAGCGCTAGGGTTAGGGTTACCTTTAGAGCTACGGCAATGGCTAGGGCCTGGGGTGCGTTAGGGTTACGGTTAGGGCTAGGGCTAGGGCTAGTACTAGGGTTTGTATTAGGGTTCGGGCTAGCGTTCGAGCTCCGGTTTGGGCTAGGCTTAGGATTTGGGTTCGGGTTCGGGTTCGGGTTCGGGTTAGGGCTAGTGTTTGGGTTAGGGTTAGGGTTAGGGTTAGGGTTAGGGCTAGGGCTAGGGCTAGGGCTAGGGCTAGGGCTAGGGCTAGGGCTAGGGCTGGGCTAGGGCTAGGGCTAGGGCTAGGGCTAGGGCTAGGGCTAGGGCTAGGGTTAGGCTTAGGGCTATGGGTTTTGCTTGGGCTAGAGCCAGGGGTGAGCTAGTGTGAGGGTGAGGGTGAGGGTGAGGGCTAGGGCTAAGGCTAGGGCTAGGCTTAGGGCTAGGGCTAGGGCTAGGCGAGGATTAGGTTTTGTTTTAGGTTTAGGCCTAGGCCTAGTGCTACAACTAGGGCTAGAGATAGGGATAGGGCCAGTTCTAGGGCTAGGGCTAGGTCAAGGGCTAGGGCTAGGGTGAGGATTCGGCTTAGGGCTAGTGTTAGGGTTAGGGCTATTCCTAGGGCTAGGGCCAGGGCAGGCTACGGTGAGGGTGAGGGTGAAGGTGAGAGTTAGTGTTAGGGCTAGGTCTAGGTCTAGGGCCACGGCTAGAGTTAGGCTTAGGGCTAGGGCTAGAGCTAGGGTTACCTTTACAGCTACGGCTAGGGCTAGGGCATGGGGAGGGTTAGGCTTAGGGATAGGGATAGGAATAGGGATAGGCCTAGGGCTAACACTAGAACTAGGGATAGGGATAGGGATAGGGATAGGGCTAAGGGTAGGGCTAAGGCTAGGTCTAGGTCTAGGGCTAGGGCTAGGTCTAGGCTTAGGCTTAGGACTAGGGCTAAGGCTAGAGATCGGGTTTGGGTTAAAGGTAGGGATGGGGTAGGGGTAGGGTTATGGCTAGGGCTAGGGCTAGGTTTAAGGTAAACTTTAGAGCTACGGCAATGGCTAGCGCATGGGGTGGGTTATGGTTAGGGCTAGGGCTAGGGCTAGGGCTAGGGCTAGGGCTAGGATTAAGATTAGGATTAGGGCTAGGGTTAGGGCTAGGGCTAGGGCTAGGCTTAGGGCTAGCGCTAGGGCTAGGGCTACAGTTAGGGCACTTTGAGGGCTATGGTGGAGCTAGGGCCAGGGCAGGGCTAGATTGAGGGTGAGGGTGAAGGTGAGTGTTAGTGTTAGTGTTAGGGCAAGCGCTAGGGATAGGGTTACCTTTAGACCTACGGTAATGGCTAGGGCCTGGGGTGGGTTAGGGTTAGTGCTAGGGCTAGGGTTAGGGCTAGGGCTAAGGCTAGGGCTACGACTAGGGCTATGGCTAGGGCTAGTACTAGGGTTTGTGTTAGGGTTCGGGCTGCGGTTTGGGCTAGTGTTAGGCTTAGGGGTAGGCTTAGGCTTAGGCTTAGGCTTAGGCTTAGGCTTAGGGTTAGGGTTAGGGTTAGCGTTATGTTTACGGTTAGGTTTAGGGTTAGGCCTAGGCCTAGGCCTAGTGCTACGACAAGGGCTAAGACTAGGGCTAGGGCTAGGGAGAGGACTAGGGCTAGGGCTAGGGCTGCGTCTATTGCTAGGGCTAGGTCTAAGGCTAGGGCTAGGGCTAGGGCTAGGGTAACCTTTAGAGCTATGGCAATGGGTAGTGCCTGGGGTGGGTTAGGGTTAGGGTTAGGACTAGGTCTAGGGCTATGGTTAGGGATAGGGCTAGGATTAGGATTAGGATTAGGGCAAGTGATAGGGTTATGTCTAGGGCTAGGGCTAGGGTTAGGCTTACTTTTAGGGCTACGGTGGAGCCACGGCCAGGGCAGGGCTTGATTGAGGGTGAGGGTGAAGGTGAGAGTTAGTGTTAGTGTTAGGGCTAGGGCTAGGGCTAGGGCTACGACTAGGGCTAGGGCTAGTACTAGGGTTTGTTTTAGTGTTTGGGCTAGGGTTCGGGCTACGGTTTGGGCTAGGGTTAGGGTTAGGGTTAGGGTTAGGGTTAGGGTTAGGGTTAGGGTTAGGGTTAGGGTTAGGGCTGCATCTAGGGCTAGGGCTAGGGCTAGGGCTAGGGCTAGGGCTAGGACTAGGGCTAGGGCTAGGGCTAGGCCTAGTGCTACGACTAGGGTTTGGGCTACGGCTAGGGCCAGGATTAGGATTAGGGCTAGGGTTAGGTTTAGGGCTATTGCTAGGGCTAGGGCTAGGGCCAGGGCAAGGTTAGGTTGAGGGTGAGGGTGAAGGTGAGGGTTAGTGTTAGGTCTAGGTCTAGGTCTAGGTCTAGGTCTAGGGCTAGGGCTAGGTCTAGGGCTAGGTCTAGGGCTAGGTCTAGGGCTAGGGCTAGGGTAACCTTTAGAGCTACGGCAATGGCTAGCGCCTGAGGAGGGTTAGGGTTAGGGTTAGGGTTAGGGCTAAAGCTAGGGCTAGGGCTAGGGCTAGGCCTAAGCCTAGGCCTAGGCCGAAGCCTAGGGCTACGACTAAGGGTAGGGCTAGGTCTAGGGCTAAGGCTAGGGCTAGGGTTAGGGTTAGGATTAAGATTAGGATTAGGGCTAGGGTTTGGGCTAGGGCTAGGGCTAGGGCTACGCTTAGGGCTAGGGCTAGGGGTAGGGCTAGGGCTAGGCCTAGGCCTAGGCCTAGGGCTAGGGCTAGGGCTAGGGCTACGACTAGGGTTTGGGCTACGGCTAGGGCGAGGATTAGGATTAGGGCTAGGGTTACGTTTAGGGCTATTGCTAGGGCTAGGGCTAGGGCCAGGGCAGGGTTAGGTGGAGTGTGAGGGTGAAGGTGAGGGTTAGTGTTAGTGTTAGGGCTAGGGCTAGGTCTAGGGCTAGGGCTAGGGATAGGGATAGGGATAGGGATAGGGATAGGACTAGGGCTAGGGTAACCTTAGAGCTACGGCAATGGCTAGCGCCTGAGGAGGGTTAGGGTTAGGGTTAGGGTTAGGGTTAGGGTTAGGTCTAGGTCTAGGGCTAGGTCTAGGGCTAGGGCTAGGGCCAAGGCTAGGGCTAGGGCTAAGGCTAGGGGTAGGGCTAGGGCTAGGGCTACGGATACGACTAGGACTAGGGCTAGTACTAGGGTTTGTATTAGGGTTCGGGCTAGTGTTCGGGCTCCGGTTTGGGCTAGGCTTAGTGTTAGGGTTAGGGTTAGTGTTAGGGTTAGTGTTAGTGTTAGGGTTGGGGTTAGGGTTAGGGTGAGGGTTAGGGTGAGGGTGTGGGTTAGGGCTAGGGGTATGACTGGGCAAAGTTTAGGGTTTGGGTTAGGGATAGGGATAGGACTAGGGCTAGGGCTAGGGTAACCTTAGAGCTACGGCAATGGCTAGCGCCTGAGGAGGGTTAGGGTTAGGGTTAGGGTTAGGGCTCGGGTTCGGGCTAGGGCTAGGGCTCGGGCTAGGCCTAAGCATAGGCCTAGGCCTAGGCCTAGGGCTACGACTAAGGGTTGGGCTTGGGCTAGGGCTAAGGCTACGGCTAGGGCTAGGTCTATGGTTAGGGTTACTTTTAGGGCTACGGTGGAGCTAGGGCCAGGGCTGTGCTAGATTGAGGGTGAGGGTTAAGGTGAGGGTTAGTGTTAGGGCTAGCGCTAGCGCTAGGGTTACCTTTAGAGCTACGGCAATGGCTACGTCCTGGGGTGGGTTAGGGTTATGGTTAGGGCTAGGGCTAGGGCTAGGGCTCGGACTACGGATACGACTAGGACTAGGGCTAGTACTAGGGTTTGTGTTAGGGTTTGGGCTAGTGTTCGGGCTAGTGTTTGGGCTCCAGTTTGGGCCAGGCTTAGGTTTAGGTTTAGGTTTAGGTTTAGGTTTAGGTTTAGGGTTAGGGTTAGGGTTAGGGTTAGGGTTAGGGTTACGGTTTCGGTTAGGGTTAGGGTTAGGGTTAGGGTTAGGGCTAGGGCTAGGGCTAGGGTTAAGGTTAGGGTTAGGGTTAGGGTTAGGGCTAGGGCTAGGGCTAGGGCTAGGGCTAGGGCTAGGGCTAGGGCTAGGGCTGGGCTAGGGCTAGCGCTACGGCTAGGGCTCGGGCTAGGGTTAGGCTTAGGGCTATGGGTTTTGCTTGGGCTAGAGCCAGGGGTGAGCTAGTGTGAGGGTGAGGGTGGGGGCTAGGGCTAAGGCTAGGGCTAGGCTTAGGGCTAGGGCTAGGCGAGGATTAGGTTTAGGTTTTGGTTTAGGTTTAGGCCTAGGCCTAGTGCTACAACTAGGGATAGAGATAGGGATAGGGCCAGTTCTAGGGCTAAGGCTAGGTCAAGGGCTATGGCTAGGGTGAGGATTAGGCTTAGGGCTAGTGTTAGGGTTAGGGCTATTGCTAGGGCTAGGGTTACCTTTACAGCTACGGCTAGGGCTAGGGCATGGGGAGGGTTAGGCTTAGGGATAGGTATAGGGATAGGGATAGGCCTAGGGCTACCACTAGGGCTAGGGCTAGGGCTAGGGATAGGGATAGGGATAGGGATAGGGCTAAGGCTAGGGCTAAGGCTAGGTCTAGGTCTAGGTCTAGGGCTAGGTCTAGGTCTAGGTCTAGGGCTAGGGCTAGGCTTAGGCTTAGGACTAGGACTAGGGCTAGAGATCAGGTTTGGGTTAAAACCCTAACCCTAACCCTAACCCTAACCCTAACCCTAACCCTAACCCTAACCCTAACCCTAACCCTAACCCTAACCCTAACCCTAACCCTAACCCTAACCCTAACCCTAACCCTAACCCAAACCCTAACCCTACCCAAACCCTAACCTTTGCCCAGTCATAGCTCTAGCCCTAACCCTCACCCTCACCCTCACCCTAACCCTAAGAACAACCCTAACACTAAAACTAACCCTAACACTAAACCTAACACTAAGCCTAGCCCAAACCGGAGCCCGAACACTAGCCCGAACCCTAACACAAACGCTAGTACTAGTCCTAGTCGTATCCGTAGCCCTAGCCCTAGTCCTACCCCTACCCCTAGCCTTAGCCCTAGCCCTAGCCTTGGCCCTAGCCCTAGCCCTAGCCCTAGCCCTAGCCCTAGCCCTAGACCTAACCCTAACCCTAACCCTAACCCTCCTCAGGCGCTAGCCATTGCCGTAGCTCTAAGGTTACCCTAGCCCTAGTCCTATCCCTATCCCTATCCCTATCCCTATCCCTATCCCTATCCCTATCCCTATCCTTATCCCTATCCCTATCCCTAACACTAACCCTCACCTTCATCCTCACCCTCCACCTAACCCTGCCCTGGCCCTAGCCCTAGCCGTAGCAATAGCCCTAAACCTAACCCTAGCCCTAATCCTAATCCTCGCCCTAGCCGTAGCCCAAACCCTAGTCGTAGCCCTAGGCCTAGCCCTAGGCCTAGGCCTAGGCCTAGCCCTAGCCCTAGCCCTAGCCCTAAGCCTAGCCCTAGCCCTAGCCCTAGCCCTACCCCAAACCCTAGCCCTAATCCTAATCTTAATCCTAACCCTAGCCCTAGCCTTAACCCTAGCCCTAGCCCTACCCTTAGTCGTAGCCCTAGGCTTCGGCCTAGACCTAGGCTTAGGCCTAGCCCTAGCCCTAGCCCTAGCCCTAACTTTAGCCGTAACCCTAACCCTAACCCTAACCCTCCTCAGGCGCTAGCCATTGCCGTAGCTCTAAAGGTTACCCTAGCCCTAGCCCTAGCCCTAGCCCTAGCCCTAGCCCTAGCCCTAGCCCTAGCCCTAGCCCTAGACCTAGCCCTAGACCTAGCCCTAACACTAACCCTCACCTTCACCTTCACCATCACCCTCAACCTAACCCTGCACTGGCCCTAGCCCTAGCCCTAGCAATAGCCCTAAACCTAACCCTAGCCCTAATCCTAATCCTGGCCCTAGCCGTAGCCCAAACCCTAGTCGTAGCACTAGGCCTAGCCCTAGCCCTAGCCTTACCCCTAGGCCTAGGCCTAGCCCTAGCCCTAGCCTTACCCCTAGGCCTAGGCCTAGGCCTAGGCCTAGCCCTCGCCCTAGTCCTAGTCCTAGCCCTAGCCCTAGACGCAGCCCTAACCCTAACCCTAACCCTAACCCTAACCCTAACCCTAGCCCAAACCGTAGCCCGAACCCTAGCCCGAAAACTAAAACAAACCCTAGTACTAGCCCTAGCCCTAGTCGTAGCCCTAGCCCTAGCACTAGCCCTAACACTAACACTAACTCTCACCTTCACCCTCACCCTCAATCTAGCCCTGCCCTGGCCCTGGCTCCATCGTAGCCCTAAAAGTAAGCCTAACCCTAGCCCTAGCCCTAGCGCTAGCCCTAAGCCTAGCCCTAGCCCTAGACATAACCCTATCACTTGCCCTAATCCTAATCCTAATCCTAGCCCTATCCCTAACCATAGCCCTAGACCTAGTCCTAACCCTAACCCTAACCCACCCCAGGCACTACCCATTGCCATAGCTCTAAAGGTTACCCTAGCCCTAGGCCTAGCCCTAGCCTTAGACCTAGCCCTAGCAATAGACGCAGCCCTAGCCCTAGCCATAGCCCTAGTCCTCTCCCTAGCCCTAGCCCTAGCCCTAGACTTAGCCCTTGTCGTAGCACTAGGCCTAGGCCTAGGCGTAACCCTAAACCTAACCGTAAACATAACGCTAACCCTAACCCTAACCCTAACCCTAACCCTAAGCCTAAGCCTAAGCCTACCCCTACCCCTAAGCCTAACACTAGCCCAAACCGCAGCCCGAACCCTAACACAAACCCTAGTACTAGCCCTAGCCCTAGCCCTAGTCGTAGCCCTAGCCTTAGCCCTAGCCCTAGCCCTAACCCTAGCCCTAGCACTAACCCTAACCCTAAACCACCCCAGGCCCTAGCCATTACCGTAGGTCTAAAGGTAACCCTATCCCTAGCGCTTGCCCTAACACTAACACTAACACTCACCTTCACCCTCACCCTCAATCTAGCCCTGCCCTGGCCCTAGCTCCACCATAGCCCTCAAAGTGCCCTAACTGTAGCCCTAGCCCTACCGCTAGCCCTAAGCCTAGCCCTAGCCCTAGCCCTAACCCTAACCCTAGACCTAATCCTAATCTTAATCCTACCCCTAGCCCTAGCCCTAGCCCTAGCCCTAACCATAACCCACCCCATGCGCTAGCCATTGCCGTAGCTCTAAAGTTTACCTTAAACCTAGCCCTAGCCCTAGCCATAACCCTACCCCTACCCCATCCCTACCTTTAACCCAAACCCGATCTCTAGCCCTAGTCCTAGTCCTAAGCCTAAGCCTAGACCTAGCCCTAGCCCTAGACCTAGACCTAGCCTTAGCCCTACCCTTAGCCCTATCCCTATCCCTATCCCTATCCCTAGCTCTAGTGTTAGCCCTAGACCTATCCCTATTCCTATTCCTATCCCTAAGCCTAACCCTCCCCATGCCCTAGCCCTAGCCGTAGCTGTAAAGGTAACCCTAGCTCTAGCCCTAGCCCTAAGCCTAACCCTAGCCGTGGCCCTAGACCTAGACCTAGCCCTAACATTAACTCTCACCTTCACCCTCACCCTCACCGTAGCCTGCCCTGGCCCTAGCCCTAGAAATAGCCCTAACCCTAACACTAGCCCTAAGCCGAATCCTCACCCTAGCCCTAGCCCTTGACCTAGCCCTAGCCCTAGAACTGGCCCTATCCCTATCTCTAGCCCTAGTTGTAGCACTAGGCCTAGGCCTAAACCTAAACCAAAACCTAATCCTCGCCTAGCCCTAGCCCTAGCCCTAAGCCTAGCCCTAGCCTTAGCCCTAGCTTTCACCCTCACCCTCACCCTCACACTAGCTCACCCCTGGCTCTAGCCCAAGCAAAACCCATAGCCCTAAGCCTAAACCTAGCCCTAGCCCTAGCCCTAGCCCTAGCCCAAGCCCTAGCCCTAGCCCAGCCCTAGCCCTAGCCCTAGCCCTAGCCCTAGCCCTAGCCCTAGCCCTAACCCTAACCCTAACCCTAACCCTAACCCTAACCCAAACCCTAGCCCGAACCCGAACCCGAACCCGAACGCTAAGCCTAGCCCAAACCGGAGCCCGAACACTAGCCCGAACCCTAATACAAACCCTAGTACTAGCCCTAGCCCTAGCTCTAACCGTAACCCTAACCCACCCCGGGCCCTAGCCATTGCCGTAGCTCTAAAGGTAACCCTAACCCTAGCGCTAGCCCTAACACTAACCCTCACCTTAACCCTCACCCTCAATCTAGCCCTGCCCTGGCCCTAGCTCCTCCGTAGCCCTAAAAGTAACCTAACCGTAGCCCTAGCCCTAGCGCTAGCCCTAAGCCTAGCCGTAGACCTAGCCCTAGCCCTAACCCTAGCCCTAGCCCTAATCCTAATCCTAATCTTAATCCTAGCCCTAGCCCTAGCCCTAGCCCTAGCTTTAGCCCTAACCCTAACCCTAACCCTAACCCTAACCCTCCTCAGGCGCTAGACATTGCCGTAGCTCTAAATGTTACCCTAGCCCTAGCCCTAGCCCTAGCCCTAGCCCTAGCCCTAGCCCTAGCCCTAGCCCTAGCCCTAGCCCTAGCCCTAGCCCTAGCCCTAGCCCTAGCCCTAGCCCTAGCCCTAGCCTTAGCCCTAGCCCTAGCCCTAGCCCTAGCCCTAGCCCTAGCCCTAGCTCTAGCCCTAGACGCAGCCCTAGCCCTAGCCCAAGATGCAGCCCAAACCTTAACAATAACCCTAACCCTAACCCTAACCCTAACCCTAACCCTAACCCTAGCCCAAACGGTAGCCCGAACCCTAGCCCGAACACTAACACAAACCCTAGTACTAGCCCTAGCCCTAGTCGTATCCCTAGCCCTAACACTAGCCCTAACACTAACACTAACTCTCACCTTCACCCTCACCCTCAATCTAGCCCTGCCCTGGCCCTAGCTCCACCGTAGCCCTAAAAGTAAGCCTAACCGTAGCCCTAGCCCTAGCGCTAGCCCTAAGCCTAGCCCTAGCCCTAGACATAACCCTATCACTTGCCCTAATCCTAATCCTAGCCCTATCCCTAACCATAGCCCTAGCCCTAGTCCTAACCCTAACCCTAACCCACCCCAGGCACTACCCATTGCCATAGCTCTAAAGGTTACCCTAGCCCTAGGCCTAGCCCTAGTCTTAGACCTAGCCCTAGCAATAGACGCAGCCCTAGCCCTAGCCCTAGCCCTCTCCCTAGCCCTAGCCCTAGCCCTAGTCCTAGCCCTTGTCGTAGCACTAGGCCTAGGCCTAGGCCTAACCCTAACCCTAACCGTAAACATAACGCTAACACTAACCCTAACCCTAACCCTAACCCTAACCCTAACCCTAACCCTAATCCTAAGACTACCCCTAAGCCTAACCCTAGCCCAAACCGCAGCCCGAACGCTAACACAAACCCTAGTACTAGCCCTAGCCCTAGCCCTAGTCGTAGCCCTAGCCCTAGCCCTAACCCTAGCCGTAGCACTAACCCTAATCCTAACCCACCCCAGGACCTAGCCATTGCCGTAGGTCTAAAGCTAACCCTAGCCCTAGCGCTTGCCCTAACACTAACACTAACACTCACCTTCACCCTCACCCTCAATCTAGCCCTGCCCTGGCCCTAGCTCCACCATAGCCCTAAAAGTACCCTAACCGTAGCCCTAGCCCTAGCCCTAGCCCTAGCCCTAGCCCTAGCCCTAAGCCTAGCCCTAGCCCTAGCCCTAGCCCTAACCCTAACCCTAGCCCTAATCCTAATCTTAATCCTAGCCCTAGCCCTAGCCCTAGCCCTAGCCCTAGCCCTAGCCCTAGCCCTAGCCCTAGCCCTAGCCCTAGCCCTAGCCCTAGCCCTAGCCCTAGCCCTAGCCCTAGCCCTAACCCAAGTCCTAGCCCTAGCCCTAGCCCTAGACCTAGCCCTACGCTTAGTCGTAGCCCTAGGCCTAGGCCTGGGCCTAGCCCTAGCCCTAACCCTAACCATAACCCACCCCATGCGCTAGCCATTGCCGTAGCTCTAAAGTTTACCTTAGCCCTAGCCCTAGCCATAACCCTACCCCTACCCCATCCCTACCTTTAACCCAAACCCGATCTCTAGCCCTAGTCCTAGTCCTAGTCCTAAGCCTAAGCCTAGCCCTAGCCCTAGACCTAGACCTAGACCTAGACCTAGACCTAGCCTTAGCCCTACCCTTAGCCCTATCCCTATCCCTATCCCTATCCCTAGCCCTAGTGGTAGCCCTAGGCCTATCCCTATCCCTATTCCTATCCCTATCCCTAACCCTAACCCACCCCAGGCCTAGGCCTAGTGCTACGACAAGGGCTAGGACTAGGGCTAGGGCTAGGGCTAGGGAGAGGGCTAGGGCTAGGGCTAGGGCTGCGTCTATTGCTAGGGCTAGGTCTAAGACTAGGGCTAGGCCTAGGGCTAGGGTAACCTTTAGAGCTATGGCAATGGGTAGTGCCTGGGGTGGGTTAGGGTTAGGGTTAGGACTAGGTCTAGGGCTATGGTTAGGGATAGGGCTAGGATTAGGATTAGGGCAAGTGATAGGGTTATGTCTAGGGCTAGGGCTAGGCTTAGGGCTAGCGCTAGGGGTAGGGCTAGGGCTAGGGCTAGGGCTAGGGTTAGGTTTAGGGCTATGGGTTTTGCTTGGGCTAGAGCCAGGGGTGAGCTAGTGTGAGGGTGAGGGTGAGGGTGAGGGTGAGGGTGAGGGCTAGGGCTAAGGCTAGGGCTAGGCTTAGGGCTAGGGCTAGGGCTAGGGCTAGGAGTAGGGCTAGGGCTAGGGCTAGGGCTAGGGCTAGGGCTAGGGCTAGGGCTAGGGCTAGCGCTAGGGCTAGGGCTAGGGCTAGGGCTAGGATTAAGATTAGGATTAGGGCTAGGGTTAGGGCTAGGGCTATGTCTACGGCTAGGCTTAGGGCTAGCGCTAGGGCTAGGGCTACGGTTAGGGTTACTTTTAGGGCTACGGAGGAGCTAGGGCCAGGGCAGGGCTAGATTGAGGGTGAGGGTTAAGGTGAGGGTTAGTGTTAGGGCTAGCGCTAGGGTTAGGGTTACCTTTAGAGCTACGGCAATGGCTAGGGCCTGGGGTGCGTTAGGGTTACGGTTAGGGCTAGGGCTAGGGCTAGTACTAGGGTTTGTATTAGGGTTCGGGCTAGCGTTCGAGCTCCGGTTTGGGCTAGGCTTAGGATTTGGGTTCGGGTTCGGGTTCGGGTTCGGGTTCGGGCTAGTGTTTGGGTTAGGGTTAGGGTTAGGGTTAGGGTTAGGGCTAGGGCTAGGGCTAGGGCTAGGGCTAGGGCTAGGGCTAGGGCTGGGCTAGGGCTAGGGCTAGGGCTAGGGCTAGGGCTAGGGCTAGGGCTAGGGCTAGGGTTAGGCTTAGGGCTATGGGTTTTGCTTGGGCTAGAGCCAGGGGTGAGCTAGTGTGAGGGTGAGGGTGAGGGTGAGGGCTAGGGCTAAGGCTAGGGCTAGGCTTAGGGCTAGGGCTAGGGCTAGGCGAGGATTAGGTTTTGTTTTAGGTTTAGGCCTAGGCCTAGTGCTACAACTAGGGCTAGAGATAGGGATAGGGCCAGTTCTAGGGCTAGGGCTAGGTCAAGGGCTAGGGCTAGGGTGAGGATTCGGCTTAGGGCTAGTGTTAGGGTTAGGGCTATTGCTAGGGCTAGGGCCAGGGCAGGCTACGGTGAGGGTGAGGGTGAAGGTGAGAGTTAGTGTTAGGGCTAGGTCTAGGTCTAGGGCCACGGCTAGAGTTAGGCTTAGGGCTAGGGCTAGAGCTAGGGTTACCTTTACAGCTACGGCTAGGGCTAGGGCATGGGGAGGGTTAGGCTTAGGGATAGGGATAGGAATAGGGATAGGCCTAGGGCTAACACTAGAACTAGGGCTAGGGCTAGGGCTAGGGCTCGGACTACGGATACGACTAGGACTAGGGCTAGTACTAGGGTTTGTGTTAGGGTTTGGGCTAGTGTTCGGGCTAGTGTTTGGGCTCCAGTTTGGGCCAGGCTTAGGTTTAGGTTTAGGTTTAGGTTTAGGTTTAGGTTTAGGGTTAGGGTTAGGGTTAGGGTTAGGGTTAGGGTTACGGTTTCGGTTAGGGTTAGGGTTAGGGTTAGGGTTAGGGCTAGGGCTAGGGCTAGGGTTAAGGTTAGGGTTAGGGTTAGGGTTAGGGCTAGGGCTAGGGCTAGGGCTAGGGCTAGGGCTAGGGCTAGGGCTAGGGCTGGGCTAGGGCTAGCGCTACGGCTAGGGCTAGGGCTAGGGTTAGGCTTAGGGCTATGGGTTTTGCTTGGGCTAGAGCCAGGGGTGAGCTAGTGTGAGGGTGAGGGTGGGGGCTAGGGCTAAGGCTAGGGCTAGGCTTAGGGCTAGGGCTAGGCGAGGATTAGGTTTAGGTTTTGGTTTAGGTTTAGGCCTAGGCCTAGTGCTACAACTAGGGATAGAGATAGGGATAGGGCCAGTTCTAGGGCTAAGGCTAGGTCAAGGGCTATGGCTAGGGTGAGGATTAGGCTTAGGGCTAGTGTTAGGGTTAGGGCTATTGCTAGGGCTAGGGTTACCTTTACAGCTACGGCTAGGGCTAGGGCATGGGGAGGGTTAGGCTTAGGGATAGGTATAGGGATAGGGATAGGCCTAGGGCTACCACTAGGGCTAGGGCTAGGGCTAGGGATAGGGATAGGGATAGGGATAGGGCTAAGGGTAGGGCTAAGGCTAGGTCTAGGTCTAGGTCTAGGGCTAGGTCTAGGTCTAGGTCTAGGGCTAGGGCTAGGCTTAGGCTTAGGACTAGGACTAGGGCTAGAGATCAGGTTTGGGTTAAAACCCTAACCCTAACCCTAACCCTAACCCTAACCCTAACCCTAACCCTAACCCTAACCCTAACCCTAACCCTAACCCTAACCCTAACCCTAACCCTAACCCTAACCCTAACCCTAACCCAAACCCTAACCCTACCCAAACCCTAACCTTTGCCCAGTCATAGCTCTAGCCCTAACCCTCACCCTCACCCTCACCCTAACCCTAAGAACAACCCTAACACTAAAACTAACCCTAACACTAACCCTAACACTAAGCCTAGCCCAAACCGGAGCCCGAACACTAGCCCGAACCCTAACACAAACGCTAGTACTAGTCCTAGTCGTATCCGTAGCCCTAGCCCTAGTCCTACCCCTACCCCTAGCCTTAGCCCTAGCCCTAGCCTTGGCCCTAGCCCTAGCCCTAGCCCTAGCCCTAGCCCTAGACCTAACCCTAACCCTAACCCTAACCCTCCTCAGGCGCTAGCCATTGCCGTAGCTCTAAGGTTACCCTAGCCCTAGTCCTATCCCTATCCCTATCCCTATCCCTATCCCTATCCCTATCCTTATCCCTATCCCTATCCCTAACACTAACCCTCACCTTCATCCTCACCCTCCACCTAACCCTGCCCTGGCCCTAGCCCTAGCCGTAGCAACAGCCCTAAACCTAACCCTAGCCCTAATCCTAATCCTCGCCCTAGCCGTAGCCCAAACCCTAGTCGTAGCCCTAGGCCTAGCCCTAGGCCTAGGCCTAGGCCTAGCCCTAGCCCTAGCCCTAGCCCTAAGCCTAGCCCTAGCCCTAGCCCTAGCCCTACCCCAAACCCTAGCCCTAATCCTAATCTTAATCCTAACCCTAGCCCTAGCCGTAACCCTAGCCCTAGCCCTACCCTTAGTCGTAGCCCTAGGCTTCGGCCTAGACCTAGGCTTAGGCCTAGCCCTAGCCCTAGCCCTAGCCCTAACTTTAGCCGTAACCCTAACCCTAACCCTAACCCTCCTCAGGCGCTAGCCATTGCCGTAGCTCTAAAGGTTACCCTAGCCCTAGCCCTAGCCCTAGCCCTAGCCCTAGCCCTAGCCCTAGCCCTAGCCCTAGACCTAGCCCTAGACCTAGCCCTAACACTAACCCTCACCTTCACCTTCACCATCACCCTCAACCTAACCCTGCACTGGCCCTAGCCCTAGCCCTAGCAATAGCCCTAAACCTAACCCTAGCCCTAATCCTAATCCTGGCCCTAGCCGTAGCCCAAACCCTAGTCGTAGCACTAGGCCTAGCCCTAGCCCTAGCCTTACCCCTAGGCCTAGGCCTAGCCCTAGCCCTAGCCTTACCCCTAGGCCTAGGCCTAGGCCTAGGCCTAGCCCTCGCCCTAGTCCTAGTCCTAGCCCTAGCCCTAGACGCAGCCCTAACCCTAACCCTAACCCTAACCCTAACCCTAACCCTAGCCCAAACCGTAGCCCGAACCCTAGCCCGAAAACTAAAACAAACCCTAGTACTAGCCCTAGCCCTAGTCGTAGCCCTAGCCCTAGCACTAGCCCTAACACTAACACTAACTCTCACCTTCACCCTCACCCTCAATCTAGCCCTGCCCTGGCCCTGGCTCCATCGTAGCCCTAAAAGTAAGCCTAACCCTAGCCCTAGCCCTAGCGCTAGCCCTAAGCCTAGCCCTAGCCCTAGACATAACCCTATCACTTGCCCTAATCCTAATCCTAATCCTAGCCCTATCCCTAACCATAGCCCTAGACCTAGTCCTAACCCTAACCCTAACCCACCCCAGGCACTACCCATTGCCATAGCTCTAAAGGTTACCCTAGCCCTAGGCCTAGCCCTAGCCTTAGACCTAGCCCTAGCAATAGACGCAGCCCTAGCCCTAGCCATAGCCCTAGTCCTCTCCCTAGCCCTAGCCCTAGCCCTAGACTTAGCCCTTGTCGTAGCACTAGGCCTAGGCCTAGGCGTAACCCTAAACCTAACCGTAAACATAACGCTAACCCTAACCCTAACCCTAACCCTAACCCTAAGCCTAAGCCTAAGCCTACCCCTACCCCTAAGCCTAACACTAGCCCAAACCGCAGCCCGAACCCTAACACAAACCCTAGTACTAGCCCTAGCCCTAGCCCTAGTCGTAGCCCTAGCCTTAGCCCTAGCCCTAGCCCTAACCCTAGCCCTAGCACTAACCCTAACCCTAAACCACCCCAGGCCCTAGCCATTACCGTAGGTCTAAAGGTAACCCTATCCCTAGCGCTTGCCCTAACACTAACACTAACACTCACCTTCACCCTCACCCTCAATCTAGCCCTGCCCTGGCCCTAGCTCCACCATAGCCCTCAAAGTGCCCTAACTGTAGCCCTAGCCCTACCGCTAGCCCTAAGCCTAGCCCTAGCCCTAGCCCTAACCCTAACCCTAGACCTAATCCTAATCTTAATCCTACCCCTAGCCCTAGCCCTAGCCCTAGCCCTAACCATAACCCACCCCATGCGCTAGCCATTGCCGTAGCTCTAAAGTTTACCTTAAACCTAGCCCTAGCCCTAGCCATAACCCTACCCCTACCCCATCCCTACCTTTAACCCAAACCCGATCTCTAGCCCTAGTCCTAGTCCTAAGCCTAAGCCTAGACCTAGCCCTAGCCCTAGACCTAGACCTAGCCTTAGCCCTACCCTTAGCCCTATCCCTATCCCTATCCCTATCCCTAGCTCTAGTGTTAGCCCTAGACCTATCCCTATTCCTATTCCTATCCCTAAGCCTAACCCTCCCCATGCCCTAGCCCTAGCCGTAGCTGTAAAGGTAACCCTAGCTCTAGCCCTAGCCCTAAGCCTAACCCTAGCCGTGGCCCTAGACCTAGACCTAGCCCTAACATTAACTCTCACCTTCACCCTCACCCTCACCGTAGCCTGCCCTGGCCCTAGCCCTAGAAATAGCCCTAACCCTAACACTAGCCCTAAGCCGAATCCTCACCCTAGCCCTAGCCCTTGACCTAGCCCTAGCCCTAGAACTGGCCCTATCCCTATCTCTAGCCCTAGTTGTAGCACTAGGCCTAGGCCTAAACCTAAACCAAAACCTAATCCTCGCCTAGCCCTAGCCCTAGCCCTAAGCCTAGCCCTAGCCTTAGCCCTAGCTTTCACCCTCACCCTCACCCTCACACTAGCTCACCCCTGGCTCTAGCCCAAGCAAAACCCATAGCCCTAAGCCTAAACCTAGCCCTAGCCCTAGCCCTAGCCCTAGCCCAAGCCCTAGCCCTAGCCCAGCCCTAGCCCTAGCCCTAGCCCTAGCCCTAGCCCTAGCCCTAGCCCTAACCCTAACCCTAACCCTAACCCTAACCCTAACCCAAACCCTAGCCCGAACCCGAACCCGAACCCGAACGCTAAGCCTAGCCCAAACCGGAGCCCGAACACTAGCCCGAACCCTAATACAAACCCTAGTACTAGCCCTAGCCCTAGCTCTAACCGTAACCCTAACCCACCCCGGGCCCTAGCCATTGCCGTAGCTCTAAAGGTAACCCTAACCCTAGCGCTAGCCCTAACACTAACCCTCACCTTAACCCTCACCCTCAATCTAGCCCTGCCCTGGCCCTAGCTCCTCCGTAGCCCTAAAAGTAACCTAACCGTAGCCCTAGCCCTAGCGCTAGCCCTAAGCCTAGCCGTAGACCTAGCCCTAGCCCTAACCCTAGCCCTAGCCCTAATCCTAATCCTAATCTTAATCCTAGCCCTAGCCCTAGCCCTAGCCCTAGCTTTAGCCCTAACCCTAACCCTAACCCTAACCCTAACCCTCCTCAGGCGCTAGACATTGCCGTAGCTCTAAATGTTACCCTAGCCCTAGCCCTAGCCCTAGCCCTAGCCCTAGCCCTAGCCCTAGCCCTAGCCCTAGCCCTAGCCCTAGCCCTAGCCCTAGCCCTAGCCCTAGCCCTAGCCCTAGCCCTAGCCCTAGCCCTAGCCTTAGCCCTAGCCCTAGCCCTAGCCCTAGCCCTAGCCCTAGCCCTAGCTCTAGCCCTAGACGCAGCCCTAGCCCTAGCCCAAGATGCAGCCCAAACCTTAACAATAACCCTAACCCTAACCCTAACCCTAACCCTAACCCTAACCCTAGCCCAAACGGTAGCCCGAACCCTAGCCCGAACACTAACACAAACCCTAGTACTAGCCCTAGCCCTAGTCGTATCCCTAGCCCTAACACTAGCCCTAACACTAACACTAACTCTCACCTTCACCCTCACCCTCAATCTAGCCCTGCCCTGGCCCTAGCTCCACCGTAGCCCTAAAAGTAAGCCTAACCGTAGCCCTAGCCCTAGCGCTAGCCCTAAGCCTAGCCCTAGCCCTAGACATAACCCTATCACTTGCCCTAATCCTAATCCTAGCCCTATCCCTAACCATAGCCCTAGCCCTAGTCCTAACCCTAACCCTAACCCACCCCAGGCACTACCCATTGCCATAGCTCTAAAGGTTACCCTAGCCCTAGGCCTAGCCCTAGTCTTAGACCTAGCCCTAGCAATAGACGCAGCCCTAGCCCTAGCCCTAGCCCTCTCCCTAGCCCTAGCCCTAGCCCTAGTCCTAGCCCTTGTCGTAGCACTAGGCCTAGGCCTAGGCCTAACCCTAACCCTAACCGTAAACATAACGCTAACACTAACCCTAACCCTAACCCTAACCCTAACCCTAACCCTAACCCTAATCCTAAGACTACCCCTAAGCCTAACCCTAGCCCAAACCGCAGCCCGAACGCTAACACAAACCCTAGTACTAGCCCTAGCCCTAGCCCTAGTCGTAGCCCTAGCCCTAGCCCTAACCCTAGCCGTAGCACTAACCCTAATCCTAACCCACCCCAGGACCTAGCCATTGCCGTAGGTCTAAAGCTAACCCTAGCCCTAGCGCTTGCCCTAACACTAACACTAACACTCACCTTCACCCTCACCCTCAATCTAGCCCTGCCCTGGCCCTAGCTCCACCATAGCCCTAAAAGTACCCTAACCGTAGCCCTAGCCCTAGCCCTAGCCCTAGCCCTAGCCCTAGCCCTAAGCCTAGCCCTAGCCCTAGCCCTAGCCCTAACCCTAACCCTAGCCCTAATCCTAATCTTAATCCTAGCCCTAGCCCTAGCCCTAGCCCTAGCCCTAGCCCTAGCCCTAGCCCTAGCCCTAGCCCTAGCCCTAGCCCTAGCCCTAGCCCTAGCCCTAGCCCTAGCCCTAGCCCTAGCCCTAGCCCTAACCCAAGTCCTAGCCCTAGCCCTAGCCCTAGACCTAGCCCTACGCTTAGTCGTAGCCCTAGGCCTAGGCCTGGGCCTAGCCCTAGCCCTAACCCTAACCATAACCCACCCCATGCGCTAGCCATTGCCGTAGCTCTAAAGTTTACCTTAGCCCTAGCCCTAGCCATAACCCTACCCCTACCCCATCCCTACCTTTAACCCAAACCCGATCTCTAGCCCTAGTCCTAGTCCTAGTCCTAAGCCTAAGCCTAGCCCTAGCCCTAGACCTAGACCTAGACCTAGACCTAGCCTTAGCCCTACCCTTAGCCCTATCCCTATCCCTATCCCTATCCCTAGCCCTAGTGGTAGCCCTAGGCCTATCCCTATCCCTATTCCTATCCCTATCCCTAACCCTAACCCACCCCAGGCCTAGGCCTAGTGCTACGACAAGGGCTAGGACTAGGGCTAGGGCTAGGGCTAGGGAGAGGGCTAGGGCTAGGGCTAGGGCTGCGTCTATTGCTAGGGCTAGGTCTAAGACTAGGGCTAGGCCTAGGGCTAGGGTAACCTTTAGAGCTATGGCAATGGGTAGTGCCTGGGGTGGGTTAGGGTTAGGGTTAGGACTAGGTCTAGGGCTATGGTTAGGGATAGGGCTAGGATTAGGATTAGGGCAAGTGATAGGGTTATGTCTAGGGCTAGGGCTAGGCTTAGGGCTAGCGCTAGGGGTAGGGCTAGGGCTAGGGCTAGGGCTAGGGTTAGGTTTAGGGCTATGGGTTTTGCTTGGGCTAGAGCCAGGGGTGAGCTAGTGTGAGGGTGAGGGTGAGGGTGAGGGTGAGGGTGAGGGCTAGGGCTAAGGCTAGGGCTAGGCTTAGGGCTAGGGCTAGGGCTAGGGCTAGGAGTAGGGCTAGGGCTAGGGCTAGGGCTAGGGCTAGGGCTAGGGCTAGGGCTAGGGCTAGCGCTAGGGCTAGGGCTAGGGCTAGGGCTAGGATTAAGATTAGGATTAGGGCTAGGGTTAGGGCTAGGGCTATGTCTACGGCTAGGCTTAGGGCTAGCGCTAGGGCTAGGGCTACGGTTAGGGTTACTTTTAGGGCTACGGAGGAGCTAGGGCCAGGGCAGGGCTAGATTGAGGGTGAGGGTTAAGGTGAGGGTTAGTGTTAGGGCTAGCGCTAGGGTTAGGGTTACCTTTAGAGCTACGGCAATGGCTAGGGCCTGGGGTGCGTTAGGGTTACGGTTAGGGCTAGGGCTAGGGCTAGTACTAGGGTTTGTATTAGGGTTCGGGCTAGCGTTCGAGCTCCGGTTTGGGCTAGGCTTAGGATTTGGGTTCGGGTTCGGGTTCGGGTTCGGGTTAGGGCTAGTGTTTGGGTTAGGGTTAGGGTTAGGGTTAGGGTTAGGGCTAGGGCTAGGGCTAGGGCTAGGGCTAGGGCTAGGGCTAGGGCTGGGCTAGGGCTAGGGCTAGGGCTAGGGCTAGGGCTAGGGCTAGGGCTAGGGTTAGGCTTAGGGCTATGGGTTTTGCTTGGGCTAGAGCCAGGGGTGAGCTAGTGTGAGGGTGAGGGTGAGGGTGAGGGCTAGGGCTAAGGCTAGGGCTAGGCTTAGGGCTAGGGCTAGGGCTAGGCGAGGATTAGGTTTTGTTTTAGGTTTAGGCCTAGGCCTAGTGCTACAACTAGGGCTAGAGATAGGGATAGGGCCAGTTCTAGGGCTAGGGCTAGGTCAAGGGCTAGGGCTAGGGTGAGGATTCGGCTTAGGGCTAGTGTTAGGGTTAGGGCTATTGCTAGGGCTAGGGCCAGGGCAGGCTACGGTGAGGGTGAGGGTGAAGGTGAGAGTTAGTGTTAGGGCTAGGTCTAGGTCTAGGGCCACGGCTAGAGTTAGGCTTAGGGCTAGGGCTAGAGCTAGGGTTACCTTTACAGCTACGGCTAGGGCTAGGGCATGGGGAGGGTTAGGCTTAGGGATAGGGATAGGAATAGGGATAGGCCTAGGGCTAACACTAGAACTAGGGATAGGGATAGGGATAGGGATAGGGCTAAGGGTAGGGCTAAGGCTAGGTCTAGGTCTAGGGCTAGGGCTAGGTCTAGGCTTAGGCTTAGGACTAGGGCTAGGGCTAGAGATCGGGTTTGGGTTAAAGGTAGGGATGGGGTAGGGGTAGGGTTATGGCTAGGGCTAGGGCTAGGTTTAAGGTAAACTTTAGAGCTACGGCAATGGCTAGCGCATGGGGTGGGTTATGGTTAGGGCTAGGGCTAGGGCTAGGGCTAGGGCTAGGATTAAGATTAGGATTAGGGCTAGGGTTAGGGCTAGGGCTAGGGCTAGGCTTAGGGCTAGCGCTAGGGCTAGGGCTACAGTTAGGGCACTTTGAGGGCTATGGTGGAGCTAGGGCCAGGGCAGGGCTAGATTGAGGGTGAGGGTGAAGGTGAGTGTTAGTGTTAGTGTTAGGGCAAGCGCTAGGGATAGGGTTACCTTTAGACCTACGGTAATGGCTAGGGCCTGGGGTGGGTTAGGGTTAGTGCTAGGGCTAGGGTTAGGGCTAGGGCTAAGGCTAGGGCTACGACTAGGGCTATGGCTAGGGCTAGTACTAGGGTTTGTGTTAGGGTTCGGGCTGCGGTTTGGGCTAGTGTTAGGCTTAGGGGTAGGCTTAGGCTTAGGCTTAGGCTTAGGGTTAGGGTTAGGGTTAGCGTTATGTTTACGGTTAGGTTTAGGGTTAGGCCTAGGCCTAGGCCTAGTGCTACGACAAGGGCTAAGACTAGGGCTAGGGCTAGGGAGAGGACTAGGGCTATGGCTAGGGCTAGGGCTGCGTCTATTGCTAGGGCTAGGTCTAAGGCTAGGGCTAGGGCTAGGGCTAGGGTAACCTTTAGAGCTATGGCAATGGGTAGTGCCTGGGGTGGGTTAGGGTTAGGGTTAGGACTAGGTCTAGGGCTATGGTTAGGGATAGGGCTAGGATTAGGATTAGGATTAGGGCAAGTGATAGGGTTATGTCTAGGGCTAGGGCTAGGGTTAGGCTTACTTTTAGGGCTACGGTGGAGCCACGGCCAGGGCAGGGCTTGATTGAGGGTGAGGGTGAAGGTGAGAGTTAGTGTTAGTGTTAGGGCTAGGGCTAGGGCTAGGGCTACGACTAGGGCTAGGGCTAGTACTAGGGTTTGTTTTAGTGTTTGGGCTAGGGTTCGGGCTACGGTTTGGGCTAGGGTTAGGGTTAGGGTTAGGGTTAGGGTTAGGGTTAGGGTTAGGGTTAGGGCTGCATCTAGGGCTAGGGCTAGGGCTAGGGCTAGGGCTAGGCCTAGTGCTACGACTAGGGTTTGGGCTACGGCTAGGGCCAGGATTAGGATTAGGGCTAGGGTTAGGTTTAGGGCTATTGCTAGGGCTAGGGCTAGGGCCAGGGCAAGGTTAGGTTGAGGGTGAGGGTGAAGGTGAGGGTTAGTGTTAGGTCTAGGTCTAGGTCTAGGTCTAGGTCTAGGGCTAGGGCTAGGGCTAGGTCTAGGGCTAGGTCTAGGGCTAGGTCTAGGGCTAGGGCTAGGGTAACCTTTAGAGCTACGGCAATGGCTAGCGCCTGAGGAGGGTTAGGGTTAGGGTTAGGGTTAGGGCTAAAGCTAGGGCTAGGGCTAGGGCTAGGCCTAAGCCTAGGCCTAGGCCGAAGCCTAGGGCTACGACTAAGGGTAGGGCTAGGTCTAGGGCTAAGGCTAGGGCTAGGGTTAGGGTTAGGGTTAGGATTAAGATTAGGATTAGGGCTAGGGTTTGGGCTAGGGCTAGGGCTAGGGCTACGCTTAGGGCTAGGGCTAGGGGTAGGGCTAGGGCTAGGCCTAGGCCTAGGCCTAGGGCTAGGGCTAGGGCTAGGGCTACGACTAGGGTTTGGGCTACGGCTAGGGCGAGGATTAGGATTAGGGCTAGGGTTACGTTTAGGGCTATTGCTAGGGCTAGGGCTAGGGCCAGGGCAGGGTTAGGTGGAGTGTGAGGGTGAAGGTGAGGGTTAGTGTTAGTGTTAGGGCTAGGTCTAGGTCTAGGGCTAGGGCTAGGGATAGGGATAGGGATAGGGATAGGGATAGGACTAGGGCTAGGGTAACCTTAGAGCTACGGCAATGGCTAGCGCCTGAGGAGGGTTAGGGTTAGGGTTAGGGTTAGGGTTAGGGTTAGGGTTAGGTCTAGGTCTAGGTCTAGGGCTAGGTCTAGGGCTAGGGCTAGGGCCAAGGCTAGGGCTAGGGCTAAGGCTAGGGGTAGGGCTAGGGCTAGGGCTACGGATACGACTAGGACTAGGGCTAGTACTAGGGTTTGTATTAGGGTTCGGGCTAGTGTTCGGGCTCCGGTTTGGGCTAGGCTTAGTGTTAGGGTTAGGGTTAGTGTTAGGGTTAGTGTTAGTGTTAGGGTTGGGGTTAGGGTTAGGGTGAGGGTTAGGGTGAGGGTGTGGGTTAGGGCTAGGGGTATGACTGGGCAAAGTTTAGGGTTTGGGTTAGGGATAGGGATAGGACTAGGGCTAGGGCTAGGGTAACCTTAGAGCTACGGCAATGGCTAGCGCCTGAGGAGGGTTAGGGTTAGGGTTAGGGTTAGGGCTCGGGTTCGGGCTAGGGCTAGGGCTCGGGCTAGGCCTAAGCATAGGCCTAGGCCTAGGCCTAGGGCTACGACTAAGGGTTGGGCTTGGGCTAGGGCTAAGGCTACGGCTAGGGCTAGGTCTACGGTTAGGGTTACTTTTAGGGCTACGGTGGAGCTAGGGCCAGGGCTGTGCTAGATTGAGGGTGAGGGTTAAGGTGAGGGTTAGTGTTAGGGCTAGCGCTAGCGCTAGGGTTACCTTTAGAGCTACGGCAATGGCTACGTCCTGGGGTGGGTTAGGGTTATGGTTAGGGCTAGGGCTAGGGCTAGGGCTCGGACTACGGATACGACTAGGACTAGGGCTAGTACTAGGGTTTGTGTTAGGGTTTGGGCTAGTGTTCGGGCTAGTGTTTGGGCTCCAGTTTGGGCCAGGCTTAGGTTTAGGTTTAGGTTTAGGTTTAGGTTTAGGTTTAGGGTTAGGGTTAGGGTTAGGGTTAGGGTTAGGGTTACGGTTTCGGTTAGGGTTAGGGTTAGGGTTAGGGTTAGGGCTAGGGCTAGGGCTAGGGTTAAGGTTAGGGTTAGGGTTAGGGTTAGGGCTAGGGCTAGGGCTAGGGCTAGGGCTAGGGCTAGGGCTAGGGCTAGGGCTAGGGCTAGGGCTGGGCTAGGGCTAGCGCTACGGCTAGGGCTAGGGCTAGGGTTAGGCTTAGGGCTATGGGTTTTGCTTGGGCTAGAGCCAGGGGTGAGCTAGTGTGAGGGTGAGGGTGGGGGCTAGGGCTAAGGCTAGGGCTAGGCTTAGGGCTAGGGCTAGGCGAGGATTAGGTTTAGGTTTTGGTTTAGGTTTAGGCCTAGGCCTAGTGCTACAACTAGGGATAGAGATAGGGATAGGGCCAGTTCTAGGGCTAAGGCTAGGTCAAGGGCTATGGCTAGGGTGAGGATTAGGCTTAGGGCTAGTGTTAGGGTTAGGGCTATTGCTAGGGCTAGGGTTACCTTTACAGCTACGGCTAGGGCTAGGGCATGGGGAGGGTTAGGCTTAGGGATAGGTATAGGGATAGGGATAGGCCTAGGGCTACCACTAGGGCTAGGGCTAGGGATAGGGATAGGGATAGGGATAGGGATAGGGCTAAGGGTAGGGCTAAGGCTAGGTCTAGGTCTAGGTCTAGGGCTAGGTCTAGGTCTAGGTCTAGGGCTAGGGCTAGGCTTAGGCTTAGGACTAGGACTAGGGCTAGAGATCAGGTTTGGGTTAAAACCCTAACCCTAACCCTAACCCTAACCCTAACCCTAACCCTAACCCTAACCCTAACCCTAACCCTAACCCTAACCCTAACCCTAACCCAAACCCTAACCCTACCCAAACCCTAACCTTTGCCCAGTCATAGCTCTAGCCCTAACCCTCACCCTCACCCTCACCCTAACCCTAAGAACAACCCTAACACTAAAACTAACCCTAACACTAAACCTAACACTAAGCCTAGCCCAAACCGGAGCCCGAACACTAGCCCGAACCCTAACACAAACGCTAGTACTAGTCCTAGTCGTATCCGTAGCCCTAGCCCTAGCCCTACCCCTACCCCTAGCCTTAGCCCTAGCCCTAGCCTTGGCCCTAGCCCTAGCCCTAGCCCTAGCCCTAGCCCTAGACCTAACCCTAACCCTAACCCTAACCCTCCTCAGGCGCTAGCCATTGCCGTAGCTCTAAGGTTACCCTAGCCCTAGTCCTATCCCTATCCCTATCCCTATCCCTATCCCTATCCCTATCCTTATCCCTATCCCTATCCCTAACACTAACCCTCACCTTCATCCTCACCCTCCACCTAACCCTGCCCTGGCCCTAGCCCTAGCCGTAGCAATAGCCCTAAACCTAACCCTAGCCCTAATCCTAATCCTCGCCCTAGCCGTAGCCCAAACCCTAGTCGTAGCCCTAGGCCTAGCCCTAAGCCTAGGCCTAGGCCTAGCCCTAGCCCTAGCCCTAGCCCTAGCCCTAAGCCTAGCCCTAGCCCTAGCCCTAGCCCTACCCCAAACCCTAGCCCTAATCCTAATCTTAATCCTAACCCTAGCCCTAGCCTTAACCCTAGCCCTAGCCCTACCCTTAGTCGTAGCCCTAGGCTTCGGCCTAGACCTAGGCTTAGGCCTAGCCCTAGCCCTAGCCCTAGCCCTAACTTTAGCCCTAACCCTAACCCTAACCCTAACCCTCCTCAGGCGCTAGCCATTGCCGTAGCTCTAAAGGTTACCCTAGCCCTAGCCCTAGCCCTAGCCCTAGCCCTAGCCCTAGCCCTAGCCCTAGCCCTAGACCTAGCCCTAGACCTAGCCCTAACACTAACCCTCACCTTCACCTTCACCATCACCCTCAACCTAACCCTGCACTGGCCCTAGCCCTAGCCCTAGCAATAGCCCTAAACCTAACCCTAGCCCTAATCCTAATCCTGGCCCTAGCCATAGCCCAAACCCTAGTCGTAGCACTAGGCCTAGCCCTAGCCCTAGCCTTACCCCTAGGCCTAGGCCTAGGCCTAGCCCTAGCCTTACCCCTAGGCCTAGGCCTAGGCCTAGGCCTAGCCCTCGCCCTAGTCCTAGTCCTAGCCCTAGCCCTAGACGCAGCCCTAACCCTAACCCTAACCCTAACCCTAACCCTAGCCCAAACCGTAGCCCGAACCCTAGCCCGAAAACTAAAACAAACCCTAGTACTAGCCCTAGCCCTAGTCGTAGCCCTAGCCCTAGCACTAGCCCTAACACTAACACTAAGTCTCACCTTCACCCTCACCCTCAATCTAGCCCTGCCCTGGCCCTGGCTCCATCGTAGCCCTAAAAGTAAGCCTAACCCTAGCCCTAGCCCTAGCGCTAGCCCTAAGCCTAGCCCTAGCCCTAGACATAACCCTATCACTTGCCCTAATCCTAATCCTAATCCTAGCCCTATCCCTAACCATAGCCCTAGACCTAGTCCTAACCCTAACCCTAACCCACCCCAGGCACTACCCATTGCCATAGCTCTAAAGGTTACCCTAGCCCTAGGCCTAGCCCTAGCCTTAGACCTAGCCCTAGCAATAGACGCAGCCCTAGCCCTAGCCATAGCCCTAGTCCTCTCCCTAGCCCTAGCCCTAGCCCTAGCCCTAGACTTAGCCCTTGTCGTAGCACTAGGCCTAGGCCTAGGCGTAACCCTAAACCTAACCGTAAACAAAACGCTAACCCTAACCCTAACCCTAACCCTAACCCTAAGCCTAAGCCTAAGCCTACCCCTACCCCTAAGCCTAACACTAGCCCAAACCGCAGCCCGAACCCTAACACAAACCCTAGTACTAGCCCTAGCCCTAGCCCTAGTCGTAGCCCTAGCCTTAGCCCTAGCCCTAACCCTAGCCCTAGCACTAACCCTAACCCTAACCCACCCCAGGCTCTAGCCATTACCATAGGTCTAAAGGTAACCCTATCCCTAGCGCTTGCCCTAACACTAACACTAACACTCACCTTCACCCTCACCCTCAATCTAGCCCTGCCCTGGCCCTAGCTCCACCATAGCCCTCAAAGTGCCCTAACTGTAGCCCTAGCCCTAGCGCTAGCCCTAAGCCTAGCCCTAGCCCTAGCCCTAACCCTAGCCCTAGCCCTAATCCTAATCTTAATCCTAACCCTAGCCCTAGCCCTAGCCCTAGCCCTAGCCCTAGCCCTAGCCCTAGCCCTAGCCCTAGCCCTAGCCCTAGCCCTAGCCCTAGCCCTAACCATAACCCACCCCATGCGCTAGCCATTGCCGTAGCTCTAAAGTTTACCTTAAACCTAGCCCTAGCCCTAGCCATAACCCTACCCCTACCCCATCCCTACCTTTAACCCAAACCCGATCTCTAGCCCTAGTCCTATTCCTAAGCCTAAGCCTAGACCTAGACCTAGACCTAGACCTAGACCTAGACCTAGACCTAGACCTAGACCTAGACCTAGACCTAGACCTAGACCTAGACCTAGACCTAGACCTAGACCTAGACCTAGCCTTAGCCCTACCCTTAGCCCTATCCCTATCCCTATCCCTATCCCTAGCTCTAGTGTTAGCCCTAGGCCTACCCCTATTCCTATCCCTATCCCTAAGCCTAACCCTCCCCATGCCCTAGCCCTAGCCGTAGCTGTAAAGGTAACCCTAGCTCTAGCCCTAGCCCTAAGCCTAACCCTAGCCGTGGCCCTAGACCTAGACCTAGCCCTAGCCCTAACACTAACTCTCACCTTCACCCTCACCCTCACCGTAGCCTGCCCTGGCCCTCGCCCTAGCAATAGCCCTAACCCTAACACTAGCCCTAAGCCGAATCCTCACCCTAGCCCTAGCCCTTGACGTAGCCCTAGCCCTAGAACTGGCCCTATCCCTATCTCTAGCCCTAGTTGTAGCACTAGGCCTAGGCCTAAACCTAAACCAAAACCTAATCCTCGCCTAGCCCTAGCCCTAGCCCTAGCCCTAAGCCTAGCCCTAGCCTTAGCCCTACCCCTCACCCTCACCCTCACCCTCACACTAGCTCACGCCTGGCTCTAGCCCAAGCAAAACCCATAGCCCTAAGCCTAACCCTAGCCCTATCCCTAGCCCTATCCCTAGCCCTAGCCCAGCCCTAGCCCTAGCCCTAGCCCTAGCCCTAGCCCTAGCCCTAGCCCTAGCCCTAGCCCTAGCCCTAGCCCTAACCCTAACCCTAACCCTAACCCTAACCCAAACCCTAGCCCTAACCCGAACCCGAACCCGAACCCGAACCCAAACCCAAACCAAAACCCTAAGCCTAGCCGAAACCGGAGCCCGAACACTAGCCCGAACCCTAATACAAACCCTAGTACTAGCCCCAGCCCTAGCCCTAACCGTAACCCTAACCCACCCCAGGCCCTAGCCATTGCCGTAGCTCTAAAGGTAACCCTAACCCTAGCGCTAGCCCTAACACTAACCCTCACCTTAACCCTCACCCTCAATCTAGCCCTGCCCTGGCCCTAGCTCCTCCGTAGCCCTAAAAGTAACCCTAACCGTACCCCTAGCCCTAGCGCTAGCCCTAAGCCTAGCCGTAGACCTAGCCCTAGCCCTAACCCTAGCCCTATTCCTAATCTTAATCCTAGCCCTAGCCCTAGCCCTAGCCCTAGCCCTAGCCCTAGCCCTTGCTTTAGCCCTAACCCTAACCCTAACCCTAACCCTCCTCAGGCGCTAGCCATTGCCGTAGCTCTAAATGTTACCCTAGCCCTAGCCCTAGCCCTAGCCCTAGCCCTAGCCCTAGCCCTAGCCCTAGCCCTAGCCCTAGCCCTAGCCCTAGCCCTAGCCCTAGCCTTAGCCCTAGCCCTAGCCCTAGCCCTAGCCCTAGCCCTAGCCCTAGCCCTAGCCCTAGACGCAGCCCTAGCCCTAGCCCAAGACGCAGCCCAAACCTTAACAATAACCCTAACCCTAACCCTAACCCTAACCCTAACCCTAACCCTAACCCTAACCCTAACCCTAACCCTAACCCTAGCCCAAACCGTAGCCCGAACCCTAGCCCGAACACTAACACAAACCCTAGTACTAGCCCTAGCCCTAGTCGTAGCCCTAGCCCTAACACTAGCTCTAACACTAACACTAACTCTCACCTTCACCCTCACCCTCAATCTAGCCCTGCCCTGGCCCTAGCTCCACCGTAGCCCTAAAAGTAAGCCTAACCGTAGCCCTAGCCCTAGCGCTAGCCCTAAGCCTAGCCCTAGCCCTAGACATAATCCTATCACTTGCCCTAATCCTAATCCTAGCCCTATCCCTAACCATAGCCCTAGACCTAGTCCTAACCCTAACCCTAACCCACCCCAGGCACTACCCATTGCCATAGCTCTAAAGGTTACCCTAGCCCTAGGCCTAGCCCTAGTCTTAGACCTAGCCCTAGCAATAGACGCAGCCCTAGCCCTAGCCCTAGCCCTCTCCCTAGCCCTAGCCCTAGCCCTAGTCCTAGCCCTTGTCGTAGCACTAGGCCTAGGCCTAGGCCTAACCCTAACCCTAACCGTAAACATAACGCTAACCCTAACCCTAACCCTAACCCTAACCCTAACACTAACACTAACCCTAATCCTAAGACTACCCCTAAGCCTAACCCTAGCCCAAACCGCAGTCCGAACGCTAACACAAACCCTAGTACTAGACCTAGCCCTAGCCCTAGTCGTAGCCCTAGCCCTAGTCGTAGCCCTAGCCCTAGCCCTAACCCTAGCCCTAGCACTAACCCTAATCCTAACCCACCCCAGGACCTAGCCATTGCCGTAGGTCTAAAGGTAGCCCTAGCCCTAGCGCTTGCCCTAACACTAACACTAACACTCACCTTCACCCTCACCCTCAATCTAGCCCTGCCCTGGCCCTAGCTCCACCATAGCCCTAAAAGTACCCTAACCGTAGCCCTAGCCCTAGCGCTAGCCCTAGCACTAGCCCTAAGCCTAGCCCTAGCCCTAGCCCTAGCCCTAACCCTAACCCTAGCCCTAATCCTAATCTTAATCCTAGCCCTAGCCCTAGCCCTAGCCCTAGCCCTAGCCCTAGCCCTGGCCCATCCCTAGCCCTAGCCCTAGCCCTAACCCAAGTCCTAGCCCTATCCCTATCCCTATCCTTAGTCGTAGCCCTAGGCCTAGGCCTGGGCCTAGCCCTTGCCCTAGCCCTAACCATAACCCACCCCATGCGCTAGCCATTGCCGTAGCTCTAAAGTTTACCTTAGCCCTAGCCCTAGCCATAACCCTACCCCTACCCCATCCCTACCTTTAACCCAAACCCGATCTCTAGCCCTAGTCCTAGTCCTAATCCTAAGCCTAGCCCTAGCCCTAGACCTAAGACTAACCCTAGCCCTAGCTGTAACCCTAGGCCTAACCCAAACAATAACCCTAACCCTAACCCTAATCCTAACCCTAACCCTAACCCTCACCCTAACCCAACCCCTAACCTTAGCCCAGCCCTAGCCCTAGCCCTAATCCTAAGAGGGGTAGGGGTAGGGGTAGGGGTAGGGCTAGGATTAAGATTAGGATTAGGGCTAGGGTTAGGGTTAGGGCTAGGGCTAGGGCTAGGCTTAGGGCTAGCGCTAGGGCTAGGGCTTGGGCTACGGTTAGGGTACTTTTAGGGGTATGGTGGAGCTAGGGCCAGGGCAGGGCTAGTGTTAGTGTTAGGGCAAGCGCTAGGGCTAGGGTTACCTTTAGACCTACGGCAATGGCTAGGTCCTGGGGTGGGTTAGGATTAGGGTTAGTGCTAGGGCTAGGGTTAGGGCTAGGGCTAGGGCTAGGGCTAGGGCTACGACTAGGGCTAGGGCTAGTACTAGGGTTTTTGTTAGCGTTCGGGCTGCGGTTTGGGCTAGGGTTAGGCTTAGGGGTAGTCTTAGGATTAGAGTTAGTGTTAGTGTTACTGTTAGGGTTAGGGTTAGGGTTAGGGTTAGCGTTATGTTTACGGTTAGGGTTAGGGTTAGGCCTAGGCCTAGGCCTAGTGCTACGACAAGGGCTATGACTAGGGCTAGGGCTAGGGAGAGGGCTAGGGCTAGGGCTAGGGCTGCGTCTATTGCTAGGGCTAGGTCTAAGGCTAGGGCTAGGCCTAGGGCTAGGGTAACCTTTAGAGCTATGGCAATGGGTAGTGCCTGGGGTGGGTTAGGGTTAGGGTTAGGACTAGGTCTAGGGCTATGGTTAGGGATAGGGCTAGGATTAGGATTAGGATTAGGGCAAGTGATAGGGTTATGTCTAGGGCTAGGGCTAGGCTTAGGGCTAGCGCTAGGGCTAGGGCTACGGTTAGGCTTACTTTTAGGGCTACGGTGGAGCTAGGGCCAGGGCAGGGCTAGATTGAGGGTGAGGGTGAAGGTGCTAGTTAGTGTTAGTGTTAGGGCTAGTGTTAGGGCTAGGGCTACGACTAGGGCTAGGGCTAGTACTAGGGTTTGTGTTAGTATTCGGGCTAGGGTTCGGGCTACGGTTTGGGCTAGGGTTAGGGTTAGGGTTAGGGTTAGTGTTAGGGTTATTGTTAAGGTTAGGGCTGCGTCTTGGGCTAGGGCTAGGGTTGCGTCTAGGGCTAGGGCTAGGGCTAGGGCTAGGGCTAGGGCTAGTGCTACGACTAGGGTTTGGGCTACGGCTAGGGCCAGGATTATGATTAGGGCTAGGGTTAGGTTTAGAGCTATTGCTAGGGCTAGGGCTAGGGCCAGGGCAGGGTTAGGTTGAGGGTGAGGGTGAAGGTGAGGGTTAGTGTTAGGTCTAGGTCTAGGTCTAGGTCTAGGTCTAGGTCTAGGTCTAGGTCTAGGTCTAGGGCTAAGGCTAGGGCTAGGGCTAGGGCTAGGGCTAGGGCTAGGGCTAGCGCTAGGGCTAGGGCTAGGGCTAGGGCTAGGGCTAGGGCTAGGGCTAGGGCTAGGGCTAGGGCTAGGGCTAGGACTAGGACTAGGGCTAGGGTAACATTTAGAGCTACGGCAATGGCTAGCGCCTGAGGAGGGTTATGGTTAGGGTTAGGGCTAAAGCTAGGACTAGGGCTAGGGCTAGGGCTAGGGCTAGGGCTAGGGCTAGGGCTAGGATTAAGATTAGGATTAGGGCTAGGGTTAGGGCTAGGGCTAGGTCTACGGCTAGGCTGAGGGCTAGCGCTAGGGCTAGGGCTAGGGCTACGGTTAGGGTTACTTTTAGGGCTACGGAGGAGCTAGGGCCAGGGCAGGGCTAGATTGATGGTGAAGGTTAAGGTGAGGGTTAGTGTTAGGGCTAGCGCTAGGGTTAGGGTTACCTTTAGAGCTACGGCAATGGCTAGGGCCTGGGGTGGGTTAGGGTTACGGTTAGGGCTAGGGCTAGGGCTAGTACTAGGGTTTGTATTAGGGTTCGGGCTAGTGTTCGGGCTCCGGTTTGGGCTAGGCTTAGGGTTCGGGTTCGGGTTCGGGTTCAGGTTCGGGTTCGGGTTCGGGTTCGCGTTCGGGTTCGAGTTAGGGCTAGGGTTTGGGTTAGGGTTAGTGTTAGGGTTAGGGCTAGGGCTAGGGCTAGGGCTAGGGCTAGGGCTAGGGCTGGGCTAGGGCTAGGGCTAGGGCTAGGGCTAGGGCTAGGGCTAGGGTTAGGCTTAGGGCTATGGGTTTTGCTTGGGCTAGAGCCAGGGTGAGCTAGTGTGAGGGTGAGGGTGAGGGTGAGGGTGAGGGTGAGGGTGAGGGCTAGGGCTAAGGCTAGGGCTAGGCTTAGGGCTAGGGCTAGGGCTAGGCGAGGATTAGGTTTTGGTTTAGGTTTAGGCCTAGGCCTAGTGCTACAACTAGGGCTAGGGTTAGGCTTAGGGTTATGGGTTTTGCTTGGGCTAGAGCCAGGGGTGAGCTAGTGTGAGGGTGAGGGTGAGGGTGAGGGCTAGGGCTAAGGCTAGGGCTAGGGCTAGGTCAAGGGCTAGGGCTAGGGTGAGGATTCGGCTTAGGGCTAGTGTTAGGGTTAGGGCTATTGCTAGGGCTAGGGCCAGGGCAGGCTACGGTGAGGGTGAGGGTGAAGGTGAGAGTTAGTGTTAGGTCTAGGTCTAGGTCTAGGGCCACGGCTAGGGTTAGGCTTAGGGCTAGGGCTAGAGCTAGGGTTACCTTTACAGCTACGGCTAGGGCTAGGGCATGGGGAGGGTTAGGCTTAGGGATAGGGATAGGAATAGGGATAGGCCTAGGGCTAACACTAGAGCTAGGGATAGGGATAGGGATAGGGCTAAGGGTCGGGCTAAGGCTAGGTCTAGGTCTAGGTCTAGGTCTAGGGCTAGGGCTAGAATTAGGCTTAGGACTAGGACTAGGGCTAGAGATCGGGTTTGGGTTAAAGGTAGGGATGGGGTAGGGGAAGGGTTATGGCTAGGGCTAGGGCTAGGTTTAAGGTAAAATTTAGAGCTACGGCAATGGCTAGCGCATGGGGTGGGTTATGGTTAGGGCTAGGGCTAGGGCTAGGGCTAGGGCTAGGGCTAGGGCTAGGGCTAGGGATAGGGATAGGGATAGGGCTAGGGATAGGGCTAGGGATAGGGATAGGATTAAGATTAGGATTAGGGCTAGGGTTAGGGTTAGGGCTAGGGCTAGGGCTAGGCTTAGGGCTAGCGCTAGGGCTAGGGCTACAGTTAGGGCACGTTGAGGGCTATGGTGGAGCTAGGGCCAGGGCAGGGCTAGATTGAGGGTGAGGGTGAAGGGGAGTGTTAGTGTTAGTGTTAGGGCAAGCGCTAGGGATAGGGTTACCTTTAGACCTACGGTAATGGCTAGGGCCTGGGGTGGGTTAGGGTTAGGGTTAGGGTTAGTGCTAGGGCTAGGGTTAGGGCTAGGGCTAAGGCTAGGGCTACGACTAGGGCAAGGGCTAGGGCTAGTACTAGGGTTTGTGTTAGGGTTCGGGCTGCGGTTTGGGCTAGTGTTAGGCTTAGGGGTAGGCTTAGGGTTAGGGTTAGGGTTAGGGTTAGGGTTAGGGTTAGGGTTAGGGTTAGGGTTAGGGTTAGGGTTAGGGTTAGGGTTAGGGTTAGGGTTAGGGTTAAGGTTAGGGTTAGGGTTAGCGTTATGTTTACGGTTAGGTTTAGGGTTAGGCCTAGGCCTAGGCCTAGTGCTAGGACAAGGGCTAAGACTAGGGCTAGGGCTAGGGCTAGGGAGAGGACTAGGGCTATGGCTATGGCTAGGGCTGCGTCTATTGCTAGAGCTAGGTCTAAGGCTAGGGCTAGGCCTAGGGCTAGGGTAACCTTTAGAGCTATGGCAATGGGTAGTGCCTGGGGTGGGTTAGGGTTAGGGTTAGGACTAGGTCTAGGGATATGGTTAGGGATAGGGCTAGGATAAGAATTAGGATTAGGGCAAGTGATAGGGTTATGTCTAGGGCTAGGGCTAGGCTTAGGGCTAGCGCTAGGGCTAGGGCTAGGGTTAGGCTTACTTTTAGGGCTACGGTGGAGACAGGGCCAGGGCAGGGCTAGATTGAGGGTGAGGGTGAAGGTGAGAGTTAGTGTTAGTGTTAGGGCTAGTGCTAGGGCTAGGGCTACGACTAGGGCTAGGGCTAGTACTAGGGTTTGTTTTAGTGTTTGGGCTAGGGTTCGGGCTACGGTTTGGGCTAGGGTTAGGGTTAGGTTTAGGGTTAGGGTTAGGGTTAGGGTTAAGGTTAGGGTTAGGGTTAGGGTTAGGGTTAGGGTTAGGGTTAGGGTTAGGGCTGCGTCTAGGGCTAGGGCTAGGGCTAGGACTAGGGCTAGGGCTAGGACTAGGGCTAGGGCTAGGCCTAGGCCTAGGTGTAAGGCTAGGGCTAGGGCTAGGGCTAGGCCTAGTGCTACGACTAGGGTTTGGGCTACGGCTAGGGCCAGGATTAGGATTAGGGCTAGGGTTAGGTTTAGGGCTATTGCTAGGGCTAGGGCTAGGGCCAGGGCAGGGTTAGGTTGAGGGTGAGGGTGAAGGTGATGGTTAGTGTTAGGGCTAGGTCTAGGGCTAGGTCTAGGGCTAGGTCTAGGTCTAGGTCTACGGCTAGGGCTAGGGCTAGGGCTAGGCCTAAGCCTAGGCCTAGGGCTAGGGCTAGGGCTACGACTAAGGGTAGGGCTAGGTCTAGGGCTAAGGCTAGGGCTAGCGTTAGGATTAAGATTAGGATTAGGGCTAGGGTTTGGGCTAGGGCTAGG
>JALMGA010000002.1:94975333-95010333 GCA_023333525.1 Aspidoscelis tigris stejnegeri
CCGAACCCGAACCCGAACCCTAACCCTACCCTAACCCAAACCCTAGCCCGAACCCGAACCCGAACCCGAACCCTAAGCCTAGCCCAAACCCTAATACAAACCCTAGTACTAGCCCTAGCCCTAGCCCTAGCCCTAGCCCTAGCCCTAACCGTAACCCTAACCCACCCAAGGCCCTAGCCATTGCCATAGCTCTAAAGGTAACCCTAACCCTAGCGCTAGCCCTAACACTAACCCTCACCTTAACCCTCACCCTCAATCTAGCCCTGCCCTGCACCTAGCTCCACCGTAGCCCTAAAAGTAACCCTAACCGTAGCCCTAGCCCTAGCGCTAGCCCTAAGCCTAGCCGTAGCCCTAGCCCTAACCCTAGCCCGAATCCTAATCTTAATCCTAGCCCTAGCCCTAGCCTTAGCCCTAGCCCTAGCCCTACACTTAGTCGTAGCCCTAGCCCTAGCCCTAGCCCTAGCCCTAGCCCTAGCCCTAGCCCTAGCCCTAGCCCTAGCCCTAGCCCTAGACCTAGACCTAGACCTAGACCTAGACCTAGACCTAGACCTAGACCTAGACCTAGACCTAGACCTAACACTAACCCTCACCCTCACCCTCACCCTCACCCTCAACCTAACCCTGCCCTGGCCCTAGCCCTAGACCTAGCAATAGCCCTAAACCTAACCCTACCCATAATCCTAATCCTGGCCCTCGCCGTAGCCCAAACCCTAGTCGTAGCCCTAGCCCTAGCCCTAGCCCTAGCCCTAGACGCAGCCCTAACCCTAACCCTAACCCTAACCCTAACCCTAACCCTAACCCTAACCCTAACCCTAACCCTAACCCTAACCCTAACCCTAACCCTAACCCTAACCCTAACCCTAACCCTAACCCTAACCCTAACCCTAACCCTAACCCTAACCCTAACCCTAACCCTAACCCTAACCCTAACCCTAACCCTAACCCTAACCCTAACCCTAACCCTAGCCCAAACCATAGCCCGAACCCTAGCCCGAACACTAACACAAACCCTACTACTAGCCCTAGCCCTAGTCCTAGCCCTAGCCCTAGCCCTAGCCCTAACACTAACACTAACTCTAACTTTCACCCTTACCCTCAATCTAGCCCTGCCCTGGCCCTAGCTCCACCGTAGCCCTAAAAGTAAGCCTAACTGTAGCCCTAGCCCTAGCGCTAGCCCTAAGCCTAGCCCTAGCCCTAGACATAACCCTATCACTTGCCCTAATCCTAATCCTAATCCTAGCCCTATCCCTAACCATAGCCCTAGACCTACTCCTAACCCTAACCCTAACCCACGCCAGGCACTACCCATTGCCATAGCTCTAAAGGTTACCCTAGCCCTAGGCCTAGCCCTAGCCTTAGACCTAGCCTTAGCAATAGACGCAGCCCTAGCCCTAGCCCTAGCCCTATTCCTAGCCCTTGTCGTAGCACTAGGCCTAGGCCTAGGCCTAACCCTAACCCTAACCGTAAACATAACGCTAACCCTAACCCTAACCCTAACCCTGACCCTAACCCTAACCCTAACCCTAACCCTAATCCTAAGACTACCCCTAAGCCTAACCCTAGCCCAAACCGCAGCCCGAACGCTAACACAAACCCTAGTACTAGCCCTAGCCCTAGTTGTAGCCCTAGCCCTAGCCCTAGTCGTAACCCTAGCCCTAGCACTAACCCTAATACTAACCCACCCCAGGACCTAGCCATTGCCGTAAGTCTAAAGGTAACCCTAGCCCTAGCGCTTGCCGTAACACTAACACTAACACTCACCTTCACCCTCACCCTCAATCTAGCCCTGCCCTGGCCCTAGCTCCACCATAGCCCTAAAAGTACCCTAACCGTAGCCCTAGCCCTAGCCCTAGCCCTAGCCCTAGCCCTAGCCCTAGCCCTAGCCCTAACCCTAACCCTAGCCCTAATCCTAATCTTAATCCTAGCCCTAGCCCTAGCCCTAGCCCTAGCCCTAGCCCTAACCCAAGCCCTAGCCCTAGCCCTAGCCCTACGCTTAGTCGTAGCCCTAGGCCTAGGCCTAGGCCTAGGCCTAAACCTAGGCCTAGGCCTAGCCCTAACCCTAACCCTAACCCACCCCATGCGCTAGCCATTGCCGTAGCTCTAAAGTTTACCTTAGCCCTAGCCCTAGCCATAACCCTACCCCTATCCCATCCCTACCTTTAACCCAAACCCGATCTCTAGCCCTAGTCCTAGTCCTAAGCCTAAGCCTAGCCCTAGTCCTAGACCTAGACCTACACCTAGACCTAGCCTTAGCCCTACCCTTAGCCCTATCCCTATCCCTATCCCTATCCCTAGCCCTAGCCCTAGCCCTAGTGGTAGCCCTAGGCCTATCCCTATCCCTATTCCTATCCCTATCCCTAACCCTAACCCACACCATGCCCTAGCCCTAGCCGTAGCTGTAAAGGTAACCCTAGCTCTAGCCCTAGCCCTAAGACTAACCCTAGCTGTGGCCCTAGACCTAGCCCTAGCCCTAACACTAACTCTCACCTTCACCCTCACCCTCACAGTAGCCTGCCCTGGCCCTAGCCCTAGCAAAAGCCCAAGCCCTAACACTAGCCCTAAACCTAATCCCCACCCTAGCCCAAACCCTTGACGAAGCCCTAGCCCTAGAACTGGCCCTATCCCTATCTCTAGCCCTAGTTGTAGCACTAGGCCTAGGCCTAAACCTAAACCAAGACCTAAACCTAATCCTCGCCTAGCCCTAGCCCTAGCCCTAGCCCTAGCCCTAAGCCTAGCCCTAGCCTTAGACCTAAACCTCACCCTCACCCTCACACTAGCTCACCCCTGGCTCTAGCCCAAGCAAAACCCATAGCCCTAAGCCTAACCCTAGCCCTAGCCCTAGCCGTAGCACTACGCCTAACCCTAACCCTAAGCGTAAGCCTAAGCCTAAGCCTAACCCTAGCCTTACCCTAGCCGGAACCCTAACACAAACCATAACACTAAGCCTAGCCCTAGCCCAAGCCCTAACACTAACACTCACCTTAACCCTCACCCTCAATCTAGCCCTGCCCTGGCCCTAGCTCCACCGTAGCCCTAAAAGTAACCCTAACCGTAGCCCTAGCTCTAGCACTAGCCCTAAACCTAGCCCTAGCCCTAGCCCTAGCCCTAGCCCTAACCCTAGCCCTAATCCTAATCTTAATCCTAGCCCTAGCCCTAGCCCTAGCCCTAGCCCTAGCCCTAGCCCTAGCCCTAGCCCTACCCTTAGTCGTAGCCCTAGCCCTAGCCCTAGCCCTAGCCCTAGCCCTAACCCTAGCCCTAGCCCTAGCCCTAGCCCTAGCCCTAGCCGTAACCCTAGCCCTAGCCCTAGCCCTAGCCCTAGCCCTAGCCCTAGCCCTAGCCCTAGCCCTAGCCCTAGCCCTAGCCCTAGCCCTAGCCCTAGCCCTAGCCCTAGCCCTAGCCCTAGCCCTAGCCCTAGCCCTAGCCCTAGCCCTAGCCCTAGCCCTAGCCCTAACCCTAACCCTCCTCAGGCGCTAGCCATTGCCGTAGCTCTAAAGGTTTCCCAATCCCTATCCCTATCCCTATCCCTATCCCTATCCCTATCCCTATCCCTATCCCTATCCCTATCCCTATCCCTATCCCTATCCCTATCCCTATCCCTATCCCTATCCCTATCCCTATCCCTATCCCTATCCCTATCCCTATCCCTATCCCTATCCCTATCCCTATCCCTATCCCAATCCCTATCCCTATCCCTATCCCTATCCCTATCCCTATCCCTATCCCTATCCCTATCCCTATCCCTATCCCTATCCCTATCCCTATCCCTATCCCTAACCCTAACCCTAACCCTCACCTTCACCCTCACCCTCAACCTAACCCTGCCCTGGCCGTAGCCCTAGCCCTAGCAATAGCCCTAAACCTAACCCTAGCCCTAATCCTAATCCTGGCCCTAGCCGTAGCCCAAACCCTAGTCGTAGCACTAGCCCTAGGCCTAGCCCTAGCCCTAGCCCTAGCCCTAGCCCTAGGCCTAGGCCTACGCCTACGCCTACGCCAAGCCCTAGCCCTAGCCCTAGCCCTTGCCCTAGCCCTAGCCCTAGCCCTAACCCTAACCCTAGCCCTAGCCCTAGCCCTAGCCCTAACCCTAACCCTAACCCTAACCCTAACCGAAACCCTAACCCTAACCCTAACCCTAACCCTAACCCTAACCCTAAACCTAAACCTAAACCTAAGCCTAGCCCAAACCGGAGCCCGAACACTAGCCCGAACCCTAACACAAACCCTAGTACTAGCCCTAGTCCTAGTCGTATCCGTAGTCCGAGCCCTATCCCTAGCCCCAGCCCTAACCATAACCCTAACCCACCCCAGGCCGTAGCCATTGCCGTACCTCTAAAGGTAACCCTAGCGCTAGCGCTAGCCCTAACACTAACCCTCACCTTAACCCTCACCCTCAATCTAGCACAGCCCTGGCCCTAGCTCCACCGTAGCCCTAAAAGTAACCCTAACCGGAGCCCTAGCCCTAGCCCTAGCCTTAGCCCTAGCCCAAGCCCTACCCTTAGTCGTAGCCCTAGGCCTAGGCCTAGGCCTATGCTTAGGCCTAGCCCGAGCCCTAGCCCTAGCCCGAACCCGATCCCTAACCCTAACCCTAACCCTAACCCTAACCCTCCTCAGGCGCTAGCCATTGCCGTAGCTCTAAGGTTACCCTAGCCCTAGTCCTATCCCTATCCCTAACCCAAACCCTAACCTTTGCCCAGTCATAGCCCTAGCCCTAACCCTCACCCTCACCCTCACCCTCACCCTCACCCTCACCCTCACCCCAACCCTAACACTAACCCTAACACTAACCCTAAACCTAACCCTAAGCCTAGCCCAAACCGGAGCCCGAACACTAGCCCGAACCCTAACACAAACCCTAGTACTAGCCCTAGTCCTAGTCCTAGTCCTAGTCGTATCCGTAGCCCTAGCCCTACCCCTAGCCTTAGCCCTAGCCCTAGCCTTGGCCCTAGCCCTAGCCCTAGCCCTAGCCCTAGCCCTAGCCCTAACCCTAACCCTAACCCTAACCCTAACCCTCCTCAGGCGCTAGCCATTGCCGTAGCTCTAAGGTTACCCTAGCCCTAGTCCTATACCTATCCCTATCCCTATCCCTATCCCTATCCCTATCCCTATCCCTAGCCCTAGCCCCAGCCCTAACACTAACACTAACCCTCACCTTCACCCTCACCCTCCACCTAACCCTGCCCTGGCCCTAGCCCTAGCCCTAGCAATAGCCCTAAACCTAACCCTAGCCCTAATCCTAATCCTCGCCCTAGCCGTAGCCCAAACCCTAGTCGTAGCCCTAGCCCTAGCCCTAGCCCTAGCCCTAGCCCTAGCCCTAGCCCTAGCCCTAGCCCTAGCCCTAGCCCTAGCCCTAGCCCTAGCCCTAGCCCTAGCCCTACCCCTAGCCCTAGCCCTAGCCCTAGCCCTAGCCCTAGCCCTAAGCCTAGCCCTAGCCCTAGCCCTAGCCCAAACCCTAGCCCTAATCCTAATCTTAATCCTAACCCTAGCCCTAGCCTTAGCCCTAGACCTAGCCCTACCCTTAGTCGTAGCCCTAGGCTTAGGCCTAGGCCTAGGCTTAGGCCTAGCCCTAGCCCTAGCCCTAGCTTTAGCCCTAACCCTAACGCTAACCCTCCTCAGGCGCTAGCCATTGCCGTAGCTCTAAAGGTTACCCTAGCCCTAGCCCTAGCCCTAGCCCTAGCCCTAGCCCTAGCCCTAGACCTAGACCTAGACCTAGACTTAGACCTAACACTAACCCTCACCTTCACCCTCACCCTCAACCTAACCCTGCCCTGGCCCTAGCCCTAGCCCTAGCAATAGCCCGAAACCTAACCCTAACCCTAATCCTAATCCTGGCCCTAGCCGTAGCCCAAACCCTAGTCGTAGCACTAGGCCTAGCCCTAGCCCTAGCCTTACCCCTAGGCCTAGGCGTAGGCCTAGCCCTAGGCCTAGCCCTAGCCCTACTCCTAGCCCTAGCCCTAGCCCTAGACGCAGCCCTAACCCTAACCCTAACCCTAACCCTAACCCTAACCCTAACCCTAACCCTAACCCTAACCCTAACCCTAACCCTAACCCTAACCCTAACCCTAACCCTAACCCTAGCCCAAACCGTAGCCCGAACCCTAGCCCGAACACTAAAACAAACCCTAGTACTAGCCCTAGCCCTAGTCGTAGCCCTAGCCCTAGCACTAGCCCTAACACTAACACTAACTCTCACCTTCACCCTCACCCTCAATCTAGCCCTGCCCTGGCCGTGGCTCCACCGTAGCCCTAAAAGTAAGCCTAACCCTAGCCCTAGCCCTAGCGCTAGCCCTAAGCCTAGCCCTAGCCCTAGACATAACCCTATCACTTGCCCTAATCCTAATCCTAATCCTAGCCCCATCCCTAACCATAGCCCTAGACCTAGTCCTAACCCTAACCCTAACCCACTCCAGGCACTACCCATTGCCATAGCTCTAAAGGGTACCCTAGCCCTAGGCCTAGCCCTAGCCTTAGACCTAGCCCTAGCAATAGACGCAGCCCTAGCCATAGCCATAGCCCTAGTCCTCTCCCTAGCCCTAGCCCTAGTCTTAGCCCTTGTCGTAGCACTAGGCCTAGGCCTAGGCCTAACCCTAAACCTAACCGTAAACATAACGCTAACCCTAAGCCTAACCCTAACCCTAAGCCTAAGCCTAAGCCTAAGCCTAAGCCTACCCCTAAGCCTACCCCTAAGCCTAACACTAGCCCAAACCGCAGCCCGAACCCTAACACAAACCCTAGTACTAGCCCTAGCCCTAGCCCTAGCCCTAGTCGTAGCCCTAGCCTTAGCCCTAGCCCTAACCCTAGCCCTAGCCCTAACCCTAACCCTAACCCACCCCAGGCCCTAGCCATTACCGTAGGTCTAAAGGTAACCCTATCCCTAGCGCTTGCCCAAACACTAACACTAACACTCACCTTCACCCTCACCCTCAATCTAGCCCTGCCCTGGCCCTAGCTCCACCATAGCCCTCAAAGTGCCCTAACTGTAGCCCTAGCCCTAATGCTAGCCCTAAGCCTAGCCCTAGCCCTAGACCTAACCCTAACCCTAGCCCTAATCCTAATCTTAATCCTACCCCTAGCCCTAGCCCTAGCCCTAGCCCTAGCCCTAACCCTAACCCTAACCCTCCTCAGGCGCTAGCCATTGCCGTAGCTCTAAGGTTACCCTAGCCCTAGTCCTATCCCTATCCCTATCCCTATCCCTATCCCTATCCCTATCCCTATCCCTATCCCTATCCCTATCCCTATCCCTATCCCTATCCCTATCCCTATCCCTAGCCCTAGACCTAGACCTAGCCCCAGCCCTAACACTAACACTAACCCTCACCTTCACCTTCACCCTCCACCTAACCCTGCCCTGGCCCTAGCCCTAGCCCTAGCAATAGCCCTAGCCCTAGCAATAGCCCTAAACCTAAGCCTAGCCCTAATCCTAATCCTCGCCCTAGCCGTAGCCCAAACCCTAGTCGTAGCCCTAGCCCTAGCCCTAGCCCTAGCCCTAGCCCTAGCCCTAGCCCTAGCCCTAGCCCTAGCCCTAGCCCTAGCCCTAGCCCTAGCCCTAGCCCTAGCCCTAGCCCTAGCCCTAGCCCTAGCCCTAAGCCTAGCCCTAGCCCTAGCCCTAGCCCAAACCCTAGCCCTAATCCTAATCTTAATCCTAACCCTAGCCCTAGCCTTAGCCCTAGACCTAGCCCTACCCTTAGTCGTAGCCCTAGGCTTAGGCCTAGGCCTAGGCTTAGGCTTAGGCCTAGCCCTAGCCCTAGCCCTAGCTTTAGCCCTAGCCCTAACCCTAACCCTCCTCAGGCGCTAGCCATTGCCGTAGCTCTAAAGGTTACCCTAGCCCTAGCCCTAGCCCTAGCCCTAGCCCTAGCCCTAGCCCTAGCCCTAGCCCTAGCCCTAGACCTAGACCTAGACCTAGACCTAGACCTAGACCTAGACCTAGACCTAGACCTAACACTAACCCTCACCTTCACCCTCACCCTCAACCTAACCCTGCCCTGGCCCTAGCCCTAGCCCTAGCAATAGCCCTAAACCTAACCCTAGCCCTAATCCTAATCCTGGCCCTAGCCGTAGCCCAAACCCTAGTCGTAGCACTAGTCCTAGCCCTAGCCCTAGCCTTACCCCTAGGCCTAGGCCTAGGCCTAGCCCTAGCCCTAGTCCTAGCCCTAGTCCTAGCCCTAGCCCTAGACGCAGCCCTAACCCTAACCCTAACCCTAACCCTAACCCTAACCCTAACCCTAACCCTAACCCTAACCCTAACCCTAACCCTAACCCTAACCCTAACCCTAACCCTAACCCTAGCCCAAACCGTAGCCCGAACCCTAGCCCGAACCCTAGCCCGAACACTAAAACAAACCCTAGTACTAGCCCTAGCCCTAGTCGTAGCCCTAGCCCTAGCACTAGCCCTAACACTAACACTAACTCTCACCTTCACCCTCACCCTCAATCTAGCCCTGCCCTGGCCCTAGCTCCACCATAGCCCTCAAAGTGCCCTAACTGTAGCCCTATCCCTAACGCTAGCCCTAAGCCTAGCCCTAGCCCTAGCCCTAACCCTAACCCTAGCCCTAATCCTAATCTTAATCCTACCCCTACCTCTAGCCCTAGCCCTAGCCCTAGCCCTAGCCCTAGCCCTAACCATAACCCACCCCATGCGCTAGCCATTGCCGTAGCTCTAATGTTTACCTTAAACCTAGCCCTAGCCCTAGCCATAACCCTACCCCTACCCCATCCCTACCTTTAACCCAAACCCGATCTCTAGCCCTAGTCCTAGTCCTAAGCCTAAGCCTAAGCCTAGACTTAGACCTAGACCTAGCCCTAGACCTAGACCTAGCCTTAGCCCTACCCTTAGCCCTATCCCTATCCCTATCCCTATCCCTAGCTCTAGTGTTAGCCCTAGGTCTATCCCTATTCCTATTCCTATCCCTAAGCCTAACCCTCCCCATGCCCTAGCCCTAGCCGTAGCTGTAAAGGTAACCCTAGCTCTAGCCCTAGCCCTAAGCCTAACCCTAGCCGTGGCCCTAGCCCTAGCCCTAGCCCTAACACTAACTCTCACCTTCACCCTCACCCTCACCGTAGCCTGCCCTGGCCCTAGCCCTAGCAATAGCCCTAACCCTAACACTAGCCCTAAGCCGAATCCTCACCCTAGCCCTAGCCCTTGACCTAGCCCTAGCCCTAGAACTGGCCCTATCCCTATCTCTAGCCCTAGTTGTAGCACTAGGCCTAGGCCTAAACCTAAACCAAAACCTAATCCTCGCCTAGCCCTAGCCCTAGCCCTAAGCCTAGCCCTAGCCTTAGCCCTAGCCCTCACCCTCACCCTCACCCTCACACTAGCTCACCCCTGGCTCTAGCCCAAGCAAAACCCATAGCCCTAAGCCTAACCCTAGCCCTAGCCCTAGCCCTAGCCCTAGCCCTAGCCCTAGCCCTAGCCCTAGCCCTAGCCCTAGCCCTAACCCGAACCCGAACCCTAACCCTAACCCTAACCCTAACCCTAACCCTAACCCAAACCCTAGCCCAAACCCGAACCCGAACCCGAACCCGAACCCGAACCCTAAGCCTAGCCCAAACCGGAGCCCGAACACTAGCCCGAACCCTAATACAAACCCTAGTACTAGCCCTAGCCCTAGCCCTAGCCCTAGCCCTAACCGTAACCCTAACCCACCCCAGGCCCTAGCCATTGCCGTAGCTCTAAAGGTAACCCTAACCCTAGCGCTAGCCCTAACACTAACCCTCACCTTAACCCTCACCCTCAATCTAGCCCTGCCCTGGCCCTAGCTCCTCCGTAGCCCTAAAAGTAACCCTAACCGTAGCCCTAGCCCTAGCGCTAGCCCTAAGCCTAGCCGTAGACCTAGCCCTAGCCCTAACCCTAACCCTAGCCCTAATCCTAATCCTAATCCTAATCCTAATCCTAATCCTAATCCTAATCCTAATCCTAATCCTAATCCTAATCCTAATCCTAATCCTAATCTTAATCCTAGCCCTAGCCCTAGCCCTAGCCCTAGCCCTAGCCCTAGCCCTAGCCCTAGCTTTAGCCCTAACCCTAACCCTAACCCTAACCCTCCTCAGGCGCTAGCCATTGCCGTAGCTCTAAATGTTACCCTAGCCCTAGCCCTAGCCCTAGCCCTAGCCCTAGCCCTAGCCCTAGCCCTAGCCCTAGCCCTAGCCCTAGCCCTAGACGCAGCCCTAGCCCTAGCCCAAGACGCAGCCCAAACCTTAACAATAACCCTAACCCTAACCCTAACCCTAACCCTAGCCCAAACCGTAGCCCGAACCCTAGCCCGAACACTAACACAAACCCTAGTACTAGCCCTAGCCCTAGTCGTAGCCCTAGCCCTAACACTAGCCCTAACACTAACACTAACTCTCACCTTCACCCTCACCCTCAATCTAGCCCTGCCCTGGCCCTAGCTCCACCGTAGCCCTAAAAGTAAGCCTAACCGTAGCCCTAGCCCTAGCGCTAGCCCTAAGCCTAGCCCTAGCCCTAGACATAACCCTATCACTTGCCCTAATCCTAATCCTAGCCCTATCCCTAACCATAGCCCTAGACCTAGTCCTAACCCTAACCCTAACCCACCCCAGGCACTACCCATTGCCATAGCTCTAAAGGTTACCCTAGCCCTAGGCCTAGCCCTAGCCTTAGACCTAGCCCTAGCAATAGACGCAGCCCTAGCCCTAGCCCTAGCCCTCTCCCTAGCCCTAGCCCTAGCCCTAGCCCTAGCCCTTGTCGTAGCACTAGGCCTAGGCCTAGGCCTAACCCTAACCCTAACCGTAAACATAACGCTAACCCTAACCCTAACCCTAACCCTAACCCTAACACTAACCCTAATCCTAAGACTACCCCTAAGCCTAACCCTTGCCCAAACCGCAGCCAGAACGCTAACACAAACCCTAGTACTAGCCCTAGCCCTAGTCGTAGCCCTAGCCCTAGCCCTAACCCTAGCCCTAGCACTAACCCTAATCCTAACCCACCCCAGGACCTAGCCATTGCCGTAGGTCTAAAGCTAACCCTAGCCCTAGCGCTTGCCCTACCACTAACACTAACACTCACCTTCACCCTCACCCTCAATCTAGCCCTGCCCTGGCCCTAGCTCCACCATAGCCCTAAAAGTACCCTAACCGTAGCCCTAGCCCTAGCCCTAGCCCTAGCCCTAGCCCTAGCGCTAGCCCTAAGCCTAGCCTAGCCCTAGCCCTCACCCTAACCCTAGCCCTAATCCTAATCTTAATCCTAGCCCTAGCCCTAGCCCTAGCCCTAGCCCTAGCCCTAGCCCTAGCCCTAGCCCTAGCCCTAGCCCTAACCCAAGTCCTAGCCCTAGCCCTACGCTTAGTCGTAGCCCTAGGCCTAGGCCTGGGCCTAGCCCTAGCCCTAACCCTAACCATAACCCACCCCATGCGCTAGCCATTGCCGTAGCTCTAAAGTTTACCTTAGCCCTAGCCCTAGCCATAACCCTACCCCAACCCCATCCCTACCTTTAACCCAAACCCGATCTCTAGCCCTAGTCCTAGTCCTAAGCCTAAGCCTAGCCCTAGCCCTAGCCCTAGCCCTAGCCCTAGACCTAGACCTAGACCTAGCCTTAGCCCTACCCTTAGCCCTATCCCTATCCCTATCCCTAGCCCTAGCCCTAGTGGTAGCCCTAGGCCTATCCCTATCCCTATTCCTATCCCTATCCCTATCCCTAACCCACCCCAGGCCTAGGCCTAGGGCTACGACTAAGCGTAGGGCTAGGGCTAGGGCTAGGACTTGGGTTAGGGCTAGGGCTAGGCTTAGGGCTAGCGCTAGGGCTAGGGCTAGGGCTAGGGCTATGGTTAGGGTACTTTTAGGGCTATGGTGGAGCTAGGGCCAGGGCAGGGCTAGATTGAGGGTGAGGGTGAAGGTGAGTGTTAGTGTTAGTGGTAGGGCAAGCGCTAGAGCTAGGGTTACCTTTAGACCTACGGCAATGGCTAAGTCCTGGGGTGGGTTAGGATTAGGGTTAGTGCTAGGGCTAGGGTTAGGGCTAGGGCTAGGGCTACGACTAGGGCTAGGGCTAGGGCTAGTACTAGGGTTTGTGTTAGCGTTCGGGCTGCGGTTTGGGCTAGGGTTAGGCTTAGGGGTAGTCTTAGGATTAGGGTTAGTGTTAGTGTTAGTGTTAGGGTTAGGGTTAGGGTTAGCGTTATGTTTACGGTTAGGGTTAGGCCTAGGCCTAGGCCTAGTGCTACGACAAGGGCTAGGACTAGGGCTAGGGCTAGGGCTAGGGAGAGGGCTAGGGCTAGGGCTAGGGCTGCGTCTATTGCTAGGGCTAGGTCTAAGACTAGGGCTAGGCCTAGGGCTAGGGTAACCTTTAGAGCTATGGCAATGGGTAGTGCCTGGGGTGGGTTAGGGTTAGGGTTAGGACTAGGTCTAGGGCTATGGTTAGGGATAGGGCTAGGATTAGGATTAGGGCAAGTGATAGGGTTATGTCTAGGGCTAGGGCTAGGCTTAGGGCTAGCGCTAGGGCTAGGGCTAGGGCTAGGGTTAGGTTTAGGGCTATGGGTTTTGCTTGGGCTAGAGCCAGGGGTGAGCTAGTGTGAGGGTGAGGGTGAGGGCTAGGGCTAAGGCTAGGGCTAGGCTTAGGGCTAGGGCTAGGGCTAGGGCTAGGGCTAGGGCTAGGGCTAGGGCTAGGGCTAGGGCTAGGGCTAGGGCTAGGGCTAGGGCTAGGATTAAGATTAGGATTAGGGCTAGTGTTAGGGCTAGGCCTAGGTCTACGTCTAGGCTTAGGGCTAGCGCTAGGGCTAGGGCTACGGTTAGGGTTACTTTTAGGGCTACGGAGGAGCTAGGGCCAGGGCAGGGCTAGATTGAGGGTGAGGGTTAAGGTGAGGGTTAGTGTTAGGGCTAGCGCTAGGGTTACCTTTAGAGCTACGGCAATGGCTAGGGCCTGGGGTGGGTTAGGGTTACGGTTAGGGCTAGGGCTAGTACTAGGGTTTGTATTAGGGTTCGGGCTAGTGTTCGGGCTCCGGTTTGGGCTAGGCTTAGGGTTCGGGTTCGGGTTCGGGTTCGGGTTAGGGCTAGTGTTTGGGTTAGGGTTAGGGTTAGGGTTAGGGTTAGGGTTAGGGCTAGGGCTAGGGTTAGGGCTAGGGCTAGGGCTAGGGCTAGGGCTGGGCTAGGGCTAGGGCTAGGGCTAGGGCTAGGGCTAGGCTTAGGGCTATGGGTTTTGCTTGGGCTAGAGCCAGGGGTGAGCTAGTGTGAGGGTGAGGGTGAGGGTGAGGGCTAGGGCTAAGGCTAGGGCTAGGCTTAGGGCTAGGGCTAGGCGAGGATTAGGTTTTGGTTTAGGTTTAGGCCTAGGCCTAGTGCTACAACTAGGGCTAGAGATAGGGATAGGGCCAGTTCTAGGGCTAGGGCTAGGTCAAGGGCTAGGGCTAGGGTGAGGATTCGGCTTAGGGCTAGTGTTAGGGTTAGGGCTATTGCTAGGGCTAGGGCCAGGGCAGGCTACGGTGAGGGTGAGGGTGAAGGTGAGAGTTAGTGTTAGGGCTAGGTCTAGGTCTAGGGCCACGGCTAGGGTTAGGCTTAGGGCTAGGGCTAGAGCTAGGGTTACCTTTACAGCTACGGCTAGGGCTAGGGCATGGGGAGGGTTAGGCTTAGGGATAGGGATAGGAATAGGGATAGGCCTAGGGCTAACACTAGAGCTAGGGATAGGGATAGGGATAGGGATAGGGATAAGGGTAGGGCTAAGGCTAGGTCTAGGTCTAGGTCTAGGGCTAGGTCTAGGCTTAGGCTTAGGACTAGGACTAGGGCTAGTGATCGGGTTTGGGTTAAAGGTAGGGATGGGGTAGGGGTAGGGTTATGGCTAGGGCTAGGGCTAGGTTTAAGGTAAACTTTAGAGCTACGGCAATGGCTAGCGCATGGGGTGGGTTATGGTTAGGGCTAGGGCTAGGGCTAGGGCTAGGGCTAGGGGTAGGATTAAGATTAGGATTAGGGCTAGGGTTAGAGTTAGGGCTAGGGCTAGGGCTAGGCTTAGGGCTAGCGCTAGGGCTAGGGCTACAGTTAGGGCACTTTGAGGGCTATGGTGGAGCTAGGGCCAGGGCAGGGCTAGATTGAGGGTGAGGGTGAAGGTGAGTGTTAGTGTTAGTGTTAGGGCAAGCGCTAGGGATAGGGTTACCTTTAGACCTACGGTAATGGCTAGGGCCTGGGGTGGGTTAGGGTTAGTGCTAGGGCTAGGGTTAGGGCTAGGGCTAAGGCTAGGGCTAGGGCTAGGGCTAGGGCTAGTACTAGGGTTTGTGTTAGGGTTCGGGCTGCGGTTTGGGCTAGTGTTAGGCTTAGGTGTAGGCTTAGGCTTAGGCTTAGGCTTAGGGTTAGGGTTAGCGTTATGTTTACGGTTAGGGTTAGGGTTAGGCCTAGGCCTAGGCCTAGTGCTACGACAAGGGCTAAGACTAGGGCTAGGGCTAGGGAGAGGACTAGGGCTATGCCTAGGGCTAGGTCTGCGTCTATTGCTAGGGCTAGGTCTAAGGCTAGGGCTAGGCCTAGGGCTAGGGTAACCTTTAGAGCTATGGCAATGGGTAGTGCCTGGGGTGGGTTAGGGTTAGGGTTAGGACTAGGTCTAGGCCTATGGTTAGGGATAGGGCTAGGATTAGGATTAGGATTAGGGCAAGTGATAGGGTTATGTCTAGGGCTAGGGCTAGGCTTAGGGCTAGCGCTAGGGCTAGGGCTAGGGTTAGGCTTACTTTTAGGGCTACTGTGGAGCCACGGCCAGGGCAGGGCTAGATTGAGGGTGAGGGTGAAGGTGAGAGTTAGTGTTAGTGTTAGGGCTAGTGCTAGGGCTAGGGCTACGACTAGGGCTAGGGCTAGTACTAGGGTTTGTTTTAGTGTTCGGGCTAGGGTTCGGGCTACGGTTTGGGCTAGGTTTAGGGTTAGGGTTAGGGTTAGGGTTAGGGTTAGGGTTAGGGTTAGGGTTAGGGTTAGGGTTAGGGTTAGGGTTAGGGTTAGGGTTAGGGTTAGGGTTAGGGCTGCGTCTAGGGCTAGGGCTAGGGCTAGGGCTAGGGCTAGCGTAACCTTTAGAGCTACGGCAATGGCTAGCGCCTGAGGAGGGTTAGGGTTAGGGTTATGGTTAGGGCTAAAGCTAGGGCTAGGGCTAGGGCTAGGCCTAAGCCTAGGCCTAGGCCGAAGCCTAGGGCTACGACTAAGGGTAGGGCTAGGTCTAGGGCTACGGCTAGGGCTAGGGTTAGGATTAAGATTAGGATTAGGGCTAGGGTTTGGGCTAGGGCTAGGGCTAGGGCTACGCTTTGGGCTAGGGCTAGGGCTAGGGCTAGGCCTAGGCCTAGGTCTAGGGCTAGGCCTAGGGCTACGACTAGGGTTTGGGCTACGGCTAGGGCGAGGATTAGGATTAGTGCTAGGGTTACGTTTAGGTTTAGGGCTATTGCTAGGGCTAGGGCTATTGCTAGGGCTAGGGCTAGGGCCAGGGCAGGGTTAGGTGGAGGGTGAGGGTGAAGGTGAGGGTTAGTGTTAGTGTTAGGGCTAGGTCTAGGTCTAGGGCTAGGGATAGGGATAGGGATAGGGATAGGGATAGGACTAGGGCTAGGGTAACCTTAGAGCTACGGCAATGGCTAGCGCCTGAGGAGGGTTAGGGTTAGGGTTAGGGTTAGGTCTAGGTCTAGGGCTAGGGCTAGGTCTAGGTGTAGGGCTAGGGCCAAGGCTAGGGCTAGGGCTAAGGCTAGGGGTAGGGCTAGGGCTAGGGCTACGGATACGACTAGGACTAGGGCTAGTACTAGGGTTTGTATTAGGGTTCGGGCAAGTGTTCAGGCTCCGGTTTGGGCTAGGCTTAGTGTTAGTGTTAGGGTTAGGGTTAGTGTTAGTGTTAGTGTTAGGGTTGGGCTTAGGGTTAGGGTTAGGGTTAGGGTGAGGGTGTGGGTTAGGGCTAGGGCTATGACTGGGCAAAGTTTAGGGTTTGGGTTAGGGATAGGGATAGGACTAGGGCTAGGGTAACCTTAGAGCTACGGCAATGGCTAGCGCCTGAGGAGGGTTAGGGTTAGGGTTAGGGTTCGGGCTCGGGTTCGGGCTAGGGCTAGGGCTCGGGCTAGGCCTAAGCATAGGCCTAGGCCTAGGTCTACGACTAAGGGTAGGGCTTGGGCTAGGGCTAGGGCTATGGTTAGGGTTACTTTTAGGGCTACGGTGGAGCTAGGGCCAGGGCTGTGCTAGATTGAGTGTGAGGGTTAAGGTGAGGGTTAGTGTTAGGGCTAGCACTAGCGCTAGGGTTACCTTTAGAGCTACGGCAATGGCTACGGCCTGGGGTGGGTTAGGGTTATGGTTAGGGCTAGGGCTAGGGCTAGGGCTAGGGCTCGGACTACGGATACGACTAGGACTAGGGCTAGTACTAGGGTTTGTGTTAGGGTTCGGGCTAGTGTTCGGGCTCCGGTTTGGGCTAGGCTTAGGTTTAGGTTTAGGTTTAGGTTTAGGTTTAGGTTTAGGTTTAGGTTTAGGTTTAGGTTTAGGGTTAGGGTTAGGGTTAGGGTTAGGGTTAGGGTTAGGGTTAGGGTTAGGGTTAGGGTTTCGGTTAGGGTTAGGGTTAGGGTTAGGGCTAGGGCTAGGGCTAGGGTTAGGGTTAGGGTTAGGGTTAGGGTTAGGGTTAGGGTTAGGGCTAGGGCTAGGGCTAGGGCTAGGGCTAGGGCTAGGGCTAGGACTGGGCTAGGGCTAGCGCTACGGCTAGGGCTAGGGCTAGGGCTAGGGCTAGGGTTAGGCTTAGGGCTATGGGTTTTGCTTGGGCTAGAGCCAGGGGTGAGCTAGTGTGAGGGTGAGGGTGGGGGCTAGGGCTAAGGCTAGGGCTAGGCTTAGGGCTAGGGCTAGGCGAGGATTAGGTTTAGGTTTTGGTTTAGGTTTAGGCCTAGGCCTAGTGCTACAACTAGGGATAGAGATAGGGATAGGGCCAGTTCTAGGGCTAGGGCTAGGTCAAGGGCTAGGGCTAGGGTGAGGATTAGGCTTAGGGCTAGTGTTAGGGTTAGGGCTATTGCTAGGGCTAGGGTTACCTTTACAGCTACGGCTAGGGCTAGGGCATGGGGAGGGTTAGGCTTAGGGATAGGAATAGGGATAGGGATAGGCCTAGGGCTTCCACTAGGGCTAGGGCTAGGGCTAGGGCTAGGGATAGGGATAGGGCTAAGGCTAGGTCTAGGTCTAGGTCTAGGTCTAGGGCTAGGGCTAGGGCTAAGGCTAGGGCTAGGCTTAGGCTTAGGATGTCCGATCTGATTAGATCTGTAGATAAGGTCTGTGAGCAGAGTGATTACCTGATTGCTATATCTTCTCCTTTGGCTCCTTGCTTCTCCGGCAGAATCTCTTGGCACGGCTCCCAGCTTACAGACAGGATCCGATTAAGAATCACAGCATTTCCAGAGTTAAGTCTAACTCTAATGTTTATTGTAAGAAAAGAATACACTGGCTTGTAGCAAGTAAATACAGGCGTTTAGCCTGGCGGATCTCCAATCCAATCCATGGTTATCAGCATCAGCTTACATACTTGTTTAGCAGCAAGCAAAAACAGCAAGCGATAGATAGATCGGCTAAACAGAGTAAAAAACTAATACGGAAGCCTTTTTACATGCTAGCACCCGGACGTTGTATTATGACAACTTCCGAGGCTCTGTCCCCCCTCCCAAGTGGCTACGTGCTTGAAAACACTTGTCGACCTTGCAGTGTATCTGCTTGTAGTCCGTTCCCAGGAGAGAGGCAGACACATTATCAGTTTGTTTTGAAAAAAACTTTCAGTACATCCGAGCTGTGTTTCCCTCACACTTTTCTCACAGCTAACAAGCCCCTCCAAACACAGTTTGGATGTACGTAATGTTTATAATTTAGTTCACAGTGTCATGCCTAACAGGCTTGCCAATTGCTCATGTTTACCTGTTGGCAGTGGCTTTGTGAGAATGTCAGCAATGTTGTCTTCAGACCCAATGTATTCCAGTCTTATGACTTTGTCTTGCACCATCTCACGTACATTCTGATATCTGACCCCTATGTACTTGGTTCGACACCTAAGACTCTCACCCTCAGCCATAGCAATGCAGGTTTGTGAATCTTCACGAACTGTAATAGGCTGGTCCACTGTTTCCCCCAAATCAATGAGCAATTGCTTGATCCACTGGATCTCAGCCAAGAGTTCAGATAAAGCTGCAAACTCTGCTTCTGAACTGCTTAAAGCAACACAACTCTGCTTCCTGCTGTGCCAAACAATTGGACTTCCAGCAAATTTGATAAGCAAACCAGACACTGACTTTCGGTCATTCTCCTCAGAAGCAAAAGAGCTATCAGCATAACAATCTAAACCTTGTTGATTGCCTTGGATTTCCAGCTTTCTGTGTTGTGTACCCTTGAGATACCTTAACACATGCTTCATCCTGATCCAATCCTGAACAGTAGGCCCATTTGCCTTTCTGCTAAGCAGAGCTACTACAAAACTGATGTCTGGCCTAGTGTGCGAGCTTATGTACAATAAGCTTCCCAAAACACTTTGAAACAACTTTGGATTCTCAAACTGTTTCACTGAGTCTTCATTAGAAGTTCCAGTGAGCATTGGACTCTTCACTACCTTTGCGTTCTGCAAACCACACTTTTCAATCAGTTTCTCAATCTTTTTCTGCTGGCTCAACAAGCACTTGCCATCCTGAGTCCACTGTACCTCGATCCCAAGGTAAAACTTCAGATTTCCCAGGTCTTTGAGCTTGAACTTCTGAGACAACTCCTTCTGCACTAAAGCAACTTCCTTATCAGTCTTAGCGACAACGCAGAGATCGTCAACGTAGATAGCAAGGATTATCTCATTCTTTGTGTATACGCATGCATCAGCAATGCTGCGTTTGTACCCCAACTTGACCAACTCCTCATGAATGCAAAGATTCCAGCAACGAGCACTCTGCTTCAAGCCATACAGAGCTTTCTTCAATTGAAAAACTTTCTGCTGCTTACACTGATCAAAACCTTCAGGTTGCTCCATGAACACTAGTTCATCAAGGGGAGCGTTCAGGTAGGCAGTCTCAAAATCAAAGTGTCTCACTGCAAACTGCTTTCTAGCTGCAAGAGCTAAGATCAGCCTCAGGCTTTCTGCCTTTGCAGTAGGTGCAAAGGTTTTGTCAAAACTCTCAAACCTCTGCTGTGAGTAACCTTTAGCAACCAATCTAGCTTTGTACTTCTGGGTTCCATCAGGCAACTCCTTGTGCTTGAAAACCCACTTACAGCCTATAACCTTCTGGTTCTCAGGCCTATCAACAACTTCAAACACCTGTTTGTCTACCAAAGACGAGTACTCTTGCTCCATGGCTTCAAACCACTTCTGCTGCTCTTCTTCAGGAAAAGAGAGTAGCTCTTGGAAGTTTTCAGGTTCAGCCACCACTGAAAAAGCTTTTGCACCTTGCACAACAAACCTATCTGGAGGTTTCCTGATTCTATGAGTCCGCCTAGGAATGATCACCTTGACTCTACCTTTCTCATCTTCTGAGCTGTCTGAGGTCTGAGCCTCAGTGGCAGGGTGTGTTTGTGTATGGTGTTGTGTAGAGGTACTGGGTTGAGGCCCTGCAGAAGCATCCTGCTTCACTACCCCTCCATTTCCAGCACTTGCAACACTTTGCCCCAGCTTGAGAAAAACTTCTTGGTTGGCATGAAGCCTGTCCCATCCAGAATGTTTCTCAAAGTTGGCACTTCTGGACAGCAACACTTCCCCATGGCCCAGGTAGAATTTGTAGCTGTTACCAGAATAACCCACAAACATCAGTCGCCTCCATTTGGGATCACCTTTCTTCCTAAAGTTTGCTGGAACATACACATTAGCGTACTGTCCAAAAACTCTTAGGTATTTCAGATTAGGTGGTCTCCCAAACAGCATGTGGTATGGAGTGGTTTTTACAAAGGAATTCCAAGTGCGGTTAGCTATATGATTGGCAGTCAGTATAGCCTCCCCCCAGAGCTGTTCCGGAGCCTGTGAATCGAGAATTAGGCAGTCCTTTATCTGCTTTAGGACCCCAATTCTTCGCTCAGCGAGGCCATCCTCCTGTGGAACTGCTGGGTTTGTTGTTTCATGCTGAATCCCTTTTACCTTCAACCAGTTCTTCAGATCATTAGACAGAAACTCACCCCCTCTGTCTGTAACCAAGAACCCAACCTTGTACTCAAACTGTCTTTCAACCATGTTGACCCAGTTTTTGAGAAGTTGAGCAGCCTCACTCTTCTCTTTCATGAGCAGTACATATGAATACCTCGTGTGGCGATCCACAATTACCAAAAAGTACTTGTTTCCACCAAAAGTTTTGCTCATGGGACCTGCCAAATCTGCATGGATTACTTCAAAAGGCCGTTGCGTGGTTCGTTTACTACGTTTCGCAACTGGAAAAGCTTTCAGCTTGGCCTGGCTGCACACTGTACAGGATAAAAAAGAATCACATGCATGGATTTTGAGGTCAGGACACACCTGTGTCAATTTTTGCAGATTTGTGAAACTCGTGTGACCCAAGACCCTATGGTAGTAATGGGCACATTCCTCGTGTAAAGGCTGATTCACAATCTGTGAGCAGTGCTCTTCCACTTCTTTGTCAACCAAAAAATACATCTTGTCCCTCTTGACAGCTTTTGCACACACCTGGCCATTCAGGCTAATGTTACATTCATTCCCTGTGAAAACCAGAGTGTAGCCACTAGATGTCAGTGCAGAAACACTGATGAGACAATTCTGTAATCCAGGAACACACAAAACTTTGGAAAAAATTTGTCCCAAAACTTGGCACATGAACAGTACCCATTTGTTTCACCATTCGTGCCCTCCCATCAGCTAAGGCAACAGAATGTATATCAGGTTTTATGACCTCTTTTAGGAGCTTTTCACTGTTAACCATATGAGTAGAGGCTCCAGAATCTAAGACCCAGATATTTGCATTAGAGCACACTTCTTTCACAATAGACACCATCATCCCACCGTGTTTCTGGCCCCGGCTCGCAGCCCCTTTACCAGCCCCTTTACCAGCTGTTGGATGTTTACAATCCTTTAGCACATGTCCTTTTTGCCCGCAAGCCCAGCAGCGTTTCTCCCTAGAAACAGCTGCCTTTTCTTGCTGAAGACATTTGAAGTCTTCGGGCAGATTAGACAGATTAGTAGAGTGTCTCTGTGCTGCATGCGGCTGTCTCTGGAGCCCTGCTTCGTCCTTCCGACGCTGGCTCTCCTCCAAGACACGCGCTGCAACCAGCTCTGGAGTAAGCTGCCTTTCATCAACACTTTGTAGACTCCACAGAATGTTTTCATACTCATCTGATAAACTTCCAAGAAGGATGTACGAACGTTGAAGGTTCGAGATTTCGATCCCACGACTTTGGACTTGATTGAACAAATCAGTCATCCGCTCCAAGTGGGCTGCTGGATCTGTTCCCTTTTTCATTTTGCAGGAATACAGTCTCCGGCACCAAAGCATTTTAGATAAAGCTGTTTGCGATTGATGCACCGCTTTCAAAGAGTCCCATGTGTCCTTAGACGTGAGTTTATCTCTCACATGCGAAAGTTGCGAGGGAGAGATTGTAAGCAAGATAGTGGCTCTGGCTTTCCGGTCCTGTTCCGCAGTCGCTTGGGTTGGCCCATTCAAAACAACATCCCAAAGGTTCTCTCTTATCAGCAATGCTTCACAATACGTCTGCCAGCTGGCATAATTGGAATTTTCTAACTTCGGAAACCTTGCTTGCTCCATCATTAAGCAGCTCACAGACGGGATCTTGGCAGTTTTCCCAGCTTTTGCTGTCAGCTATGATAAGACACAGACGCTCCGTCTTACTCAGTCTCACCAATCAGCCCAGACAGCTTTTCTCAGCTTCAGGGTAAAAGCCTTTCTCCCAGTCTCAGCAAAAAAGGTTTCATCAGATAGCAATCAGATAAGAGCTGATAACGATCTGGGCCCATAACCCTTGTCCGATCTGATTAGATCTGTAGATAAGATCTGTGAGCAGAGTGATTACCTGATTGCTAAATCTTCTCCTTTGGCTCCTTGCTTCTCCGGCAGAATCTCTTGGCACGGCTCCCAGCTTACAGACAGGATCCGATTAAGAATCACAGCATTTCCAGAGTTAAGTCTAACTCTAATGTTTATTGTAAGAAAAGAATACACTGGCTTGTAGCAAGTAAATACAGGCGTTTAGCCTGGCGGATCTCCAATCCAATCCATGGTTATCAGCATCAGCTTACATACTTGTTTAGCAGCAAGCAAAAACAGCAAGCGATAGATAGATCGGCTAAACAGAGTAAAAAACTAATACGGAAGCCTTTTTACATGCTAGCACCCGGACGTTGTATTATGACAACTTCCGAGGCTCTGTCCCCCCTCCCAAGTGGCTACGTGCTTGAAAACACTTGTCGACCTTGCAGTGTATCTGCTTGTAGTCCGTTCCCAGGAGAGAGGCAGACACATTATCAGTTTGTTTTGAAAAAAACTTTCAGTACATCCGAGCTGTGTTTCCCTCACACTTTTCTCACAGCTAACATAGGACTAGGACTAGGGCTAGAGATCAGGTTTGGGTTAAAACCCTAACCCTAACCCTAACCCTAACCCTAACCCTAACCCTAACCCTAACCCTAACCCTAACCCTAACCCTAACCCTAACCCTAACCCTAACCCAAACCCTAACCTTTGCCCAGTCATAGCCCTAGCCCTAACCCTCACCCTCACCCTCACCCTAACCCTAACCCTAACAACAACCCTAACACTAACCCTAACCCTAACCCTAACCCTAACACTAAGCCTAGCCCAAACCGGAGCCCGAACACTAGCCCGAACCCTAACACAAACGCTAGTACTAGCCCTAGTCCTAGTCGTATCCGTAGCCCTAGCCCTAGCCCTACCCCTAGCCTTAGCCCTAGCCCTAGCCTTGGCCCTAGCCCTAGCCCTAGCCCTAGCCCTAGCCCTAGCCCTAGCCCTAACCCTAACCCTAACCCTAACCCTAACCCTAACCCTAATCCTCCTCAGGCGCTAGCCATTGCCGTAGCTCTAAGGTTACCCTAGTCCTAGTCCTATCCCTATCCCTATCCCTATCCCTATCCCTATCCCTATCCCTATCCCTAGCCCTAGCCCTATCCCTAGCCCTAGCCCTAACACTAACCCTCACCTTCACCTTCACCCTCACCCTCCACCTAACCCTGCCCTGGCCCTAGCCCTAGCCCTAGCAATAGCCCTAAACCTAACCCTAGCCCTAATCCTAATCCTCGACTAGCCGTAGCCCAAAACCTAGTCGTAGCCCTAGGCCTAGCCCAAGCCCTAGGCCTAGCCCTAGCCCTAGCCCTAGCCCTAGCCCTGGCCCTAGGCCTAGGCCTAGGCCTAGGCCTAGCCCTAGCCCTAGCCCTAGCCCTAAGCCTAGCCCTAGCCCTAGCCCTAGCCCAAACCCTAGCCCTAATCCTAATCTTAATCCTAACCCTAGCCATAGCCTTAGCCCTAGACCTAGCCCTACCCTTAGTCGTAGCCCTAGGCGTAGGCCTAGGCCTAGGCTTAGGCCTAGCCCTAGCCCTAGACCTAGACCTAGCCCTAGCTTTAGCCCTAACCCTAACCCTAACCCTAACCCTCCTCAGGCGCTAGCCATTGCCGTAGCTCTAAAGGTTACCCTAGCCCTAGCCCTAGTCCTAGCCCTAGCCCTAGCCCTAGACCTAGCCCTAGCCCTAGCCCTAGCCCTAGCCCTAGCCCTAGCCCTAACACTAACCCTCACCTTCACCTTCACCCTCACCCTCAACCTAACCCTGCCCTGGCCCTAGCCCTAGCCCTAGCAATAGCCCTAAACCTAACCCTAGCCCTAATCCTAATCCTGGCCCTAGCCGTAGTCCAAACCCTAGTCGTAGCACTAGGCCTAGCCCTAGCCCTAGCCTTACCCCTAGGCCTAGTACTAGGCCTAGGCCTAGGCCTAGGCCTAGCCCTAGCCCTAGCCCTCGCCCTAGTCCTAGTCCTAGTCCTTGCCCTAGCCCTAGACGCAGCCCTAACCCTAACCCTAACCCTAACCCTAACCCTAACCCTAGCCCAAACCGTAGCCCGAACCCTAGCCCGAAAACTAAAACAAACCCTAGTACTAGCCCTAGCCCTAGTCGTAGCCCTAGCCCTAGCACTAGCCCTAACACTAACACTAACTCTCACCTTCACCCTCACCCTCAATCTAGCCCTGCCCTGGCCCTGGCTCCATCGTAGCCCTAAAAGTAAGCCTAACCCTAGCCCTAGCGCTAGCCCTAAGCCTAGCCCTAGCCCTAGACATAACCCTATCACTTGCCCTAATCCTAATCCTAATCCTAGCCCTATCCCTAACCATAGCCCTAGACCTAGTCCTAACCCTAACCCTAACCCTAACCCACCCCAGGCACTACCCATTGCCATAGCTCTAAAGGTTACCCTAGCCCTAGGCCTAGCCCTAGCCTTAGACCTAGCCCTAGCAATAGGCGCAGCCCTAGCCATAGCCATAGCCCTAGTCCTCTCCCTAGCCCTAGCCCTAGCCCTAGACTTAGCCCTTGTCGTAGCACTAGGCCTAGGCCTAGGCCTAACCCTAAACCTAACCGTAAACATAACGCTAACCCTAACCCTAACGCTAACGCTAACCCTATCCCTAACCCTATCCCTATCCCTATCCCTATCCCTATCCCTATCCCTATCCCTATCCCTATCCCTATCCCTATCCCTATCCCTATCCCTAACCCTAACCCTAACCCTAACCCTTACCCTTACCCTTACCCTAACACTAACACTAACACTAACACTAACACTAACCTAACCCTAACCCTAACCCTAACCCTAACCCTAACCCTAACCCTAACCCTAACCCTAACCCTAACTCTAATCCTAACCCTAACCGTAACCGTAACCGTAACCCTAACCCTAACCCTAACCCTAACCCTAATCCGAACCGTAACCGTAACCGTAACCCTAACTCTAACCCTAACCCTAACCCAAACCCTAACCTTAGCCCAGCCCTAGCCCTAGCCCTAGCCCTAACCCTCACCCTAACCGTCACCCTCACCCTCAACTTCACCCTCCCCCTCCCCCTCCCCCTAACACTAACAGTAACCCTAACCCTAACCCAACCCCTAATCTTAGCCCAGCCCTAGCCCTAGCCCAAGCACTAGCACTAGCCCTAGCCCTAGCCCTAGCCCTAACCCTAACTCTAACCCTAAATATAAACCTAACCCAAACCCTAACCTTAGCCCAGCCCTAGCCCTAGCCCTAGCAATAGCCCTAGCCCTAGCCCTAGCCCTAACCCTAAACCTAGCCCTAGACCTAACCCTCACCCTAACCGTCACCCTCACCCTCAACATCACCCTCACCCTAACAGTAACCCTAACCCTAACCCAACCCCTAATCTTCGCTCAGCCCTAGCCCTAGCCCTAGCCCTTGCCCTAGCTCTAGCCTTAGCCCTATCCCTATCCCTATCCCTATCCCTATCCCTATCCCTAGCTATAGCCCTATCCCTATCCCTATCCCTATCCCTATCCCTATCCCTATCCCTATCCCTATCCCTATCCCTATCCCTATCCCTATCCCTATCCCTATCCCTATCCCTATCCCTAGCCCTAGCCCTAGCCCTAGCCCTAGCCCTAGCCCTAGCCCTAACCCTAGCCTTAGACCTAGCACTAGCCCTAGCCCTAGCCCTAGTTGCAGCCCTAGGCCTAGCCCTAACCCTAACCCTAACTCTATCCCTATCCATAACCCTAACACTAACCCACCCCAGGCCCTAGCCACAGCCATAAATCTAAAGGTAACCTGAGCCCGAGCCCGAGCTGGAACCGTAAGCCTAACCCTAGCCGTAGCCCTAGCCCTAACACTAACCCTCACCTTCACCCTCACGCTCACTCTTGCCCTGCCCTGGCCGTAGACGTAGAAATAGCTCTAAACCTAACCCTAGACCTCAGCCTAAACCTAGCGCGAGCCCGAGCCCAAGCCCAAGCCCGAGCCTGACTCCGAGCCCGAGCCCAAGCCCGAGCCCGAGCCCGAGCCCGAACCCTAACAGTAACCCTAACCTTAACCCAACCCCTAACCTTAGCCCAGCCCTAGCCCTAGCCGAAGCCCGAGCGCGAGCCCGTGCCCTATCCCTAGTCATAGAACTAGGGATAGGTGTAAACCAAACCCAAGCCCTAGCCCTAGCCCTAGCCCTAGCCCTAGCCCTAGCCCTAGCCCTAACCCTAGCCCTAGCCCTAGCCCTAGCCCTAGCCCTAGCCCTAGCCCTAGTCCTAGCCCTAGCCCTAGACCTAGACTTAGACTTAGACCTAGACCTAGACCACACCCTCACTCTCACTTTCACGCTAGCTAAGCCCTGACTCTAGCCTTAGCCCAACCCGTCACCCTAACCCGTTGCCCTAACCCTAGCCGTAGCCCTAAGCCTTGCCCTAGCCCTCGCCCTAGCACTAACCCTAACCCTATCCCTATCCCTATCCCTATCCCTATACCTAACCCTAACACTAACCCTAACCCTAACCCTTACACTTACCCTTACCCTTACCCTAACCCTAACACTAACACTAACCCTAACACTAACACTAACCCTAACTCTAACCCTAACCCTAACCCTAACCCTAACCCTAACCCTAACCCTAATCCGAACCGTAACCGTAACCCTAATTCTAACCCTAACCCTAACCCAAACAATAACCTTAGCCCAGCCCTAGCCCTAGCCCTAGCCCTAACCCTCAACCTAACCGTCACCCTCACCCTCAACTTCACCCTCACCCTCACCCTGACCCTAACAAGAACAGTAACCCTAACGCTAACCCAACCCCTAACCTTAGCCCAGCCCTAGCCCTAGCCCAAGCACTAGCCCTAGCCCTAGCCCTAGAACTAATCCTAACTCTAACCCTAAACATAAACCTAACCCAAACCCTAACCTTAGCCCAGCCCTAGCCCTAGCCCTAGCCCTAGCCCTAGCCCTAGCCCTAACCCTAAACCTAGCCCTAGACCTAACCCTCACCCTAACCGTCACCCTCACCCTCAACATCACCCTCACCCTAACAGTAACCCTTACCCTAACCCAACCCCTAACCTTCGCTCAGCCCTAGCCCTAGCCCTAGCCCTAGCCCTAGCCCTAGCCCTAGCCCTAGCCCTAGCCCTAGCCCTAGCCCTAGCCCTAGCCCTAGCCCTAGCCCTAGCCCTAGCCCTAGCCCGAGCCCGAGTCCGAGCCCGAGCCCGAGCCCTAGCCCTAGCCCTACCCCTACCCCTACCCCTACCCCTACCCATAAACCTACACCTACCACTACCCCTAGCCCTAACCCTAGCCCTAGCCCTAGCCCTAGCCCTAGCCCTAGGCCTAGGCCTAGCCCTAACCCTAACCGTAAACCTTACCCTAACCCAAACCCTAACCCTAACCCTAACCCTAACCGTAACCCTAACTCTAACCCTAACCCTAACCCAAACCCTAACCTTAGCCTAGCCCTAGCCCTAGCCCTAACCCTCACCCTAACCGTCACCCTCACCCTCAACTTCACCCTCACCCTCACCCTAACCGTAACAGTAACCCTAACCCTAACCCAACCCCTAATCTTAGCCAAGCCCTAGCCCTAGCCCAAGCCCTAGCCCTAGCCCTAGCCCTAACCCTAACCCTAACCCTAACCCTAACCCTAACCCTAACCCTAACCCTAACCCTAACCCTAACCCTAACCCTAACCCTAACCCTAACCCTAACCCTAACCCTAACCCTAACCCTAAACATAAACATAAACATAAACATAAACATAAACATAAACATAAACATAAACCTAACCCAACCCCTAACATTAGCCCAGCCCTAGCCCTCGCCCTCGCCCTCGCCCTCACCCTCTCCCTAGCCCTAGACCTAGCCCAAAGCCTAGCCCTAGCCCTAGACCTAACCCTCACCATAACCGTCACCCTCACCCTCAACTTCACCCTCACCCTAACAGTAACCCTAACCCTAACCCAACCCCTAACCTTAGCTCAGCCCGAGCCCTAGCCCTAGCCCTTCCCTAGCCCTAGCCCTAGCCCTAGCCATAGCCCTATCCCTATCCCTATCCCTAACCCTAGCCTTAGACCTAGCACTAGCCCTAGCCCTAGTTGCAGCCCTAGGCCTAGCCCTAATCCTAACCCTAACTCTATCCCTATCCATAACCCTAACACTAACCCACTCCACGCCCTAGCCACAGCCATAAATCTAAAGGTAACCTGAGCTTGAGCCTGAGCCGGAACCGTAAGCCTAACCCTAGCCGTAACCCTAGCCCTAGCCCTAGCCCTAACACTAACCCTCACCTTCACCCTCACCCTCACTCTTGCCCTGCCCTGGCCGTAGACGTAGAAATAGCCTTAAACCTAACCCTAGACCTCAGCCTAAACCTAGCCCGAGCCCGAGCCCAAGCCCAACCCCGAGCCTGACTCCGAGCCCGAGCCCAAGCCCGAGCCCGAGCCCGAGCCCGAGCCTGAGCCCTATCCCTATCCCTAGTCGTAGAACTAGGGATAGGTGTAAACCAAACCCAAGCCCTAGCCGTAGCCCAAGCCCTAGCCCTAGCCCTAGCCCTAGACCTAGACCTATACTTAGACCTAGACCTAGACCTAGACCACACCCTCACTCTCACTCTGATGCTAGCTAAGCCCTGGCTCTAGCCTTAGCCCAACCCGTCGCCCTAACCCTAACCCTAACCCTAGCCGTAGCCCTAAGCCATGCCCTAGCCCTAGCCCTAGCCCTAGCACTAACCCTAACCGTAACCATAACCGTAACCCTAACCCTAACCCTAACCCTAACCCTAACCCTAACCCTAACCCTAACCCTAACCCAAACTCTAACCCTGACCCTAACCGTAACCCTAACCCTAACCCTAACCCTAACCTTAGCCCAGCCCTAGCCCTAGCCCTAGCCCTAACCCTCACCCTCACACTCACCCTCACACTCAACTTCACCCTCACCATCACCATCAGCCTAACCCTAACAGTAACCCTAACCCTAACCCAACCCCTAACCTTAGCCCAGCCTGAGCCCTAGCCCTAGCCCTAGCCCTAGCCGTAGCCGTAGCCCAAGCTCTAGCTCTAGCCTTAGCCCTAGCCCTAGCCCTAGCCTTAGCCCTAGCCCTAGCCCTAGTCCTTGCCCTTGCCCTAGCCCTAGCCCTAGCCCTAGCCCTTGCCCTAGCCCTAGCCCTAGCCCTAGCCCTAGCCCTAGCCCTAGCCCTAGCCCTAGCCCTAGCCCTCTCACTCACCCTCACCCTAGCTCAGCCCTGGCTCCAGCCCTAGCCCTAGCCCTAGCCCTAGCCCTAGCCCTTGCCCTAGCCGTAGCCCTAGCCCTAGCCCTAGCCCTAGCCTTAGACCTAGCCCTAGCCCTAGACCTAGCCCTAGCCCTAGCCCTAGCCCTAGCCCTAGCCCTAGCCCTAGCCCTAGCCCTAGCCCTAGACCTAGACCTAGACCTAGACCTAGACCTAGACCTAGACCTAGACCTAGACTTAGACCTAGACCTAGACCACACCCACACTCTCACTCTCACGCTAGCTAAGCCCTGGCTCTAGCCTTAGCCCAACCCGTCGCCCTAACCCTAACCCTAACCCTAGCCGTAGCCCTAAGCCTTGCCCTCGCCCTCGCCCTAGCACTAACCCTAACCCTATCCCTATCCCTATCCCTATCCCTATCCCTATCCCTATCCCTATCCCTATCCCTATCCCTATCCCTATCCCTATCCCTAACCCTAACCCTAACCCTAACCCTAAAACTAACCCTTACCCTAACACTAACCCTAACCCTAACCCTAACCCTAACCCTAACCCTAACCCTAACCCTAACCCTAACCCTAACCCTAACCCTAACCCTAACCCTAACCCTAACCCTAACCCTAACCTAACCCTAACCGTAACCCTAACCCTAACCCTAACCCTAACCCTAACCCTAACCCTAACCCTAACCCTAACCCTAACTCTAATCCTAACCCTAACCGTAACCCTAAACCTAACCCTAACCCTAACCCTAACCCTAACCCTAATCCGAACCGTAACCGTAACCCTAACTCTAACCCTAACCCTAAACCAAACACTAACCTTAGCCCAGCCCTAGCCCTAGCCCTAGCCCTAACCCTCACCCTAACCGTCACCCTCACCCTCAACTTCACCCTCACCCTCACCCTCACCCTCACCCTCACCCTAACAGTAACCCTAACCCTAACCCAACCCCTAATCTTAGCCCAGCCCTAGCCCTAGCCCAAGCATTAGCCCTAGCCCTAGCCCTAGCCCTAGCCCTAGCCCTAACCCTAACTCTAACCCTAAACATAAACCTAACCCAAACCCTAACCTTAGCCCAGCCCTAGCCCTAGCCCTAGCAATAGCCCTAGCCCTAGCCCTAGCCCTAACCCTAAACCTAGCCCTAGACCTAACCCTCACCCTAACCGTCACCCTCACCCTCAACATCACCCTCACCCTAACAGTAACCCTAACCCTAACCCAACCCCTAATCTTCGCTCAGCCCGAGCCCTAGCCCTAGCCCTAGCCCTAGCCCTAGCCCTAGCCCTAGCCCTAGCCCTATCCGTAGCCCGAGCCCTAGCCCGAGCCCTAGCCCTAGCCCTAGCCCGAGCCCGAGCCCTAGCCCTAGCCCTAGCCCTAGCCCTAGCCCTAGCCCTAGCCCTAGCCCTAGCCCTAGCCCTAGCCCTAGCCCTAGCCCTAGCCCTAGCCCTAGCCCTAGCCCTAGCCCTAGCCCTAGCCCTAGCCCTAGCCCTAGCCCAATCCCTAGCCCTAGCCCTAGCCCTAGCCCTAGCCTTAGACCTAGCACTAGCCCTAGCCCTAGTTGCAGCCCTAGGCCTAGCCCTAGCCCTAGCCCTAACTCTATCTCTATCCATAACCCTAACACTAACCCACCCCAGGCCCTAGCCACAGCCATAAATCTAAATGTAACCTGAGCCAGAGCCCGAGCCGGAACCGTAAGCCTATCCCTAGCCGTAGCCCTAGCCCTAACACTAACCCTCACCTTCACCCTCACGCTCACTCTTGCCCTGCCCTGCCCGTAGACGTAGAAATAGCCCTAAACCTAACCCTAGACCTCAGCCTAAACCTAGCCCGAGCCCGTGCCCAAGCCCAAGCCCGAGTCCGAGCCCTTTCCCTATCCCTAGTCGTAGAACTAGGGATAGGTGTAAACCAAACCCTAGCCCTAGCCCTAGCCCAAGCCCTAGCCGTAGCCGTAGCCCTAGCCCTAGCCCTAGCCCTAGCCCTAGCCCTAGACCTAGACCTAGCCCTAGACCTAGACCTAGACCTAGACTTAGACCTAGACCTAGACCACACCCTCACTCTCACTCTCACGCTAGCTAAGCCCTGGCTCTAGCCTTAGCCCAACCCCTCGCCCTAACCCTAACCCTAACCCTAGCCGTGGACCTAAGCCTTGCCCTAGCCCTAGCCCTAGCCCTAGCCCTAACTCTAACCCTAACCCTAACCCTAACCCTAACCCTAACCCTAACCCTAACCCTAACCCTAACCCTAACTCTCACCCTAACCCTAACCCTAACCCTAACTCTAATCCTAACCCTAACCGTAACCCTAACCCTAACCCTAACCCTAACCCTAACCCTAACCCTAATCCGAACCGTAACCGTAACCCTAACTCTAACCCTAACCCTAACCCAAACACTAACCTTAGCCCAGCCCTAGCCCTAGCCCTAGCCCTAACCCTCACCCTAACCGTCACCCTCAACCTCAACTTCACCCTCACCCTCACCCTCACCCTCACCCTAACACTAACAGTAACCCTAACCCTAACCCAACCCCTAATCTTAGCCCAGCCCTAGCCCTAGCCCAAGCATTAGCCCTAGCCCTAGCCCTAGCCCTAGCTTTAACCCTAACTCTAACCCTAAACATAAACCTAACCCAAACCCTAACCTTAGCCCAGCCCTAGCCCTAGCCCTAGCAATAGCCCTAGCCCTAGCCCTAGCCCTAACCCTAACCCTAGCCCTAGACCTAACCCTCACCCTAACCGTCACCCTCACCCTCAACATCACCCTCACCCTAACAGTAACCCTAACCCTAACCCAACCCCTAATCTTCGCTCAGCCCTAGCCCTAGCCCTAGACCTTGCCCTAGCCCTAGCCTTAGCCCTATCCCTATCCCTATCCCTATCCCTATCCCTATCCCTATCCCTATCCCTATCCCTATCCCTATCCCTAGCCCTAGCCCTAGCCCTAGCCCTAGCCCTAGCCCTAGCCCTAGCCCTATCCATATCCCTAGCCCTAGCCTTAGACCTAGCACTAGCCCTAGCCCTAGTTGCAGCCCTAGGCCTAGCCCTAACCCTAACCCTAACTCTATCCCTATCCATAACCCTAACACTAACCCACCCCAGGCCCTAGCCACAGCCATAAATCTAAAGGTAACCTGAGCCCGAGCCCGAGCTGGAACCGTAAGCCTAACCCTAGCCGTAGCCCTAGCCCTAACACTAACCCTCACCTTCACCCTCACGCTCACTCTTGCCCTGCCCTGGCCGTAGACGTAGAAATAGCTCTAAACCTAACCCTAGACCTCAGCCTAAACCTAGCCCGAGCCCGAGCCCAAGCCCAAGCCCGAGCCTGACTCCGAGCCCGAGCCCAAGCCCGAGCCCGAGCCCGAGCCCGAGCCCGAACCCTAACAGTAACTCTAACCTTAACCCAACCCCTAACCTTAGCCCAGCCCTAGCCCTAGCCGAAGCCCGAGCCCGAGCCCGTGCCCTATCCCTATCCCTAGTCGTAGAACTAGGGATAGGTGTAAACCAAACCCAAGCCCAAGCCCTAACCCTAGCCCTAGCCCTAGCCCTAGCCCTAACCCTAGCCCTAGCCCTAGCCCTAGCCCTAGCCCTAGCCCTAGATCTAGACTTAGACCTAGACCTAGACCACACCCTCACTCTCACTTTCACGCTAGCTAAGCCCTGACTCTAGCCTTAGCCCAACCCGTCGCCCTAACCCGTTGCACTAACCCTAGCCGTAGCCCTAAGCCTTGCCCTAGCCCTCGCCCTAGCACTAACCCTAACCCTATCCGTATCCCTATCCCTAACCCTAACCCTAACCCTAACCCTAACCCTTACCCTTACCCTTACCCTTACCCTAACCCTAACACTAACACTAACCCTAACACTAACACTAACACTAACCTAACCCTAACCCTAACCCTAACCCTAACCCTAACCCTAACTCTAACCCTAACCCTAACCCTAACCCTAACCCTAACCCTAATCCGAACCGTAACCGTAACCCTAACTCTAACCCTAACCCTAACCCAAACAATAACCTTAGCCCAGCCCTAGCCCTAGGCCTAGCCCTAACCCTCAACCTAACCGTCACCGTCACCCTGAACTTCACCCTCACCCTCACCCTCAACCTCACCCTGACCCTAACAAGAACAGTAACCCTAACCCTAACCCAACCCCTAACCTTAGCCCAGCCCTAGCCCTAGCCCAAGCACTAGCCCTAGCCCTAGCCCTAGCCCTAACCCTAACTCTAACCCTAAACATAAACCTAACCCAAACCCTAACCTTAGCCCAGCCCTAGCCCTAGCCCTAGCCCTAGCCCTAGCCCTAGCCCTAACCCTAAACCTAGCCCTAGACCTAACCCTCACCCTAACCGTCACCCTCACCCTCAACATCATCCTCACCCTAACAGTAACCCTTACCCTAACCCAACCCCTAACCTTCGCTCAGACCGAGCCCGAGCCCGAGCCCTTGCCCGAGCCCTAGCCCTAGCCCTAGCCCTAGCCCTAGCCCTAGCCCTAGCCCTACCCTAGCCCTATCCGTAGCCCGAGCCCTAGCCCTAGCCCTAGCCCTAGCCCTAGCCCTAGCCCTAGCCCTAGCCCTAGCCCGAGCCCTTGCCTTTGCCCTAGCCCTAGCCCTAGCCCTAGCCCTAGCCCTAGCCCTAGCCCTAGCCCTAGCCCTAGCCCTAGCCCTAGCCCTAGCCCTAGCCCTAGCCCTAGCCCTAGCCCAATCCCTAGCCCGAGCCCTAGCCCGAGCCCTAGCCTTAGACCTAGCACTAGCCCTAGCCCTAGTTGCAGCCCTAGGCCTAGCCCTACCCCTACCCCTAACTCTATCTCTATCCATAACCCTAACACTAACCCACCCCAGGCCCTAGCCACAGCCATAAATCTAAATGTAACCTGAGCCCGAGCCCGAGCCGGAACCGTAAGCCTAACCCTAGCCGTAGCCCTAGCCCTAACACTAACCCTCACCTTCACCCTCACGCTCACTCTTGCCCTGCCCTGCCCGTAGACGTAGAAATAGCCCTAAACCTAACCCTAGACCTCAGCCTAAACCTAGCCCGAGCCCGTGCCAAAGCCCAAGCCCAAGTCCGAGCCCTTTCCCTATCCCTAGTCGTAGAACTAGGGATAGGTGTAAACCAAACCCTAGCCCTAGCCCTAGCCCAAGCCCTAGCCGTAGCCGTAGCCCTAGCCCTAGCCCTAGCCCTAGCCCTAGCCCTAGCCCTAGACCTAGACCTAGACCTAGACCTAGACGTAGACCTAGACCTAGACCACACCCTCACTCTCACTCTCACGCTAGCTAAGCCCTGGCTCTAGCCTTAGCCCAACCCGTCGCCCTAACCCTAACCCTAACCCTAGCCGTGGACCTAAGCCTTGCCCTAGCCCTAGCCCTAGCCCTAGCCCTAACTCTAACCCTAACCCTAACCCTAACCCTAACCCTAACCCTAACCTTAACCCTAACCCTAACCCTAACCCTAACTCTCACCCTAACCCTAACCCTAACCCTAACCCTAACCCTAACCCTAACCCTAACCCTAACCCTAACCCTAACCCTAACCCTAACCCTAACCCTAACCCTAACCTAACACTAACACTAACCCTAACCCTAACCCTAACCCTAACCCTAACCCTAACACTAACCTTAGCCCAGCCCTAGCCCTAGCCCTAGCCCTAGCCCTAACCCTCACCATAACCCTCACCCTCACCCTCAACTTCACCCTCACCCTCACCCTAACCCTAACAGTAACCCTAACCCTAACCCAACCACTAACCTTAGCCCAGCCCTAGCCCTAGCCCTAGCCCTAGCCCTAGCCCTAGCCCTAGCCCTAGCCCTAGCCCTAGCCCTAGCTCTAGCCCTAGCCCTAGCACTAGCCGCAGCCCTAGCCCTAGCCCTAGCCCTAGCCCTAGCAATAACCCTAGCCCTAGCCCTAGCCCTAA
>JALMGA010000002.1:95017833-95022833 GCA_023333525.1 Aspidoscelis tigris stejnegeri
CCCTAACCCTAACCATAACCATAACTCTAACACTCACACTAACACTAACCCTAACCGTAACCCTAAACCTAACCTTAACCCAAATCGTAACCCTAACCCTAACCCTAACCCTATCCCTAACCCTAACCCTAACCCTAACCCTAATCCTAACCCTAACCATACCCCTACCCCTACCCCTACCCCTACCCCTACGCCGACCCCTACCCCTGACCCTACCCCTAGCCCTAATACTAAACCTCACATTCACCCTAACCCTAAACCTCGACCTAGACCTAGACCTAGACCTAGACCTAGACCTAACCCTAACCCTAACCCTAACCCTAACCCTAACCCTAACCCTAACCCTAACCCTAACCCTAACCGTAACCCGAACCCTAACCCTAACCCTAGCCCTAACCCTAACCCTAACCCTAACCCTAACCCTAACCCTAACCCTAACCCTAACCCTAACCCTAACCCTAACCCTAACCCTAACCCTAAACCTAAACCTAAACCTAAACCTAAACCTAAACCTAAACCTAAACATAATCCGAACCTCAACCCTACCCCTACCCCTACCCCTACCCCTACCCCTACCCCTACCCCTACCCCTACCCCTACCCCTACCCCTACCCCTACCCCTAACCCTAACCCTAACCCTAACCCTAACCCTAGCCCTATTCCTAACAATAACCCTCACCTTCACGCTAAACCTCACAAAACACTGGCCTGGCCCTAGTCCTAGCAATAGCCCTAACCCTAACCCTAACCCTAAGGCTTATCCTAGCCCAAGCCCGAGCCCCAGCCCAATCCCTAGCCCAAGCCCTAGTAGTAGTACTAAGCCTAGGCCTAAACCTAGCCCTAGCCCTAGCCCTAGCCCGAAGCCTAGCCTTAGCCCTAGCCCTAGCCCTAGCGCTAGCCCTAGCCCTAGCGCTAGCCCTAGCCCTAGTCCTAGTCCTAGTCCTAGACCTAGTCCTAGTCCTAGACCTAGCCCTAGCCCTAGCCCTAGCCCTAGCCCTAGCCCTAGGCCTATACCAAGCCCTAGCTCTAGCCCAACACTAGCCCTAGCCCTCTCACTCACCCTCACCCTAGGTCAGCCCTGGCTCTAGCCCTAGCCCTAGGCAAGCCCGTAGCCCTAACCCTAGCCCTAACCCTAACCCTCACCCTCCCGCTAAACCCTAGCCCTCTCACTCACCCTCACCCTAGCTCAGCCCTGGCTCTAGCCCTAGCCCTAGCCCAACCATAACCCAAACCCTAACCTTAGGCCAGCCCTAGCCCTAGCCCTAGCCCTAGCCCTAACCCTCACCCTCACCCTCAACTTCACCCTCACCCTCACCCTCACCCTAACAGTAACCCTAACCCTAACCCAACCCTTAACATTAGCGCAGCCCTAGCCCTAGCCCTAGCCCTAGCCCTAGCCCTAGCCCTAGCCCTAGCCCTAGCCCTAGCCCTAGCCCTAACCCTAACCCTAACACTAACCCTAAGCCTAAGCCTAAGCCTAAGCCTAACCCTAACCCTAGCCCTGGCGCTAGCCCTAGCCCTAGCCCTAGCCCTAGCCCTAGCCCTAGCCCTAGCCCTAGCCCTAGCCCTAGCCCTAGCCCTAGCCCTCTTACTCACCCTCACCCTAGCTCAGCCCTGGCTCTAGTCCTAGCCCTAGCCCAACCCGTACCCTAACCCGAGCCCTAGCCCAAGCCCTAGCCCTAGCCTTAACGCTAACGCTAACGCTAACGCTAACCCTAACCCTAACCCTAACCCTAAACCTAAACCTAAACCTAAACCTAAACCTAAACGTGAACCTTACCGTAACCCGAACCCGAACCCGAACTCGAACCCGAAACGGAAGCCAAAGCCGAACCCTAACCCTAACCCTAACCCTAACCCTAACCCTAACCCTAACGCTAACCCTAACCCTAACCCTAACCCTAACCCTAACCCTAACCCGAACCCGAACCCGAACCCGAACCCTAAGCCTAAGCCTAAGCCTAAGCCTAAGCCTAAGCCTAAGCCTAACCCTAACCCTAACCCTAAACCTAACTTTAACCCGAACCTGAACCCTACCCCTACTCCTACTCCTACCCCTACACCTACCCCTACCCCTACCCCTACCCCTACCCCTACCCCTACCCCTACCCCTACCCCTACCCCTACCCCTAACCCTAATCCTAGCCCTAGTCCTAACAATAACCCTCACCTCCACCCTAAACCTCACCCTAGCCCTGGCCTGTCCCTAGTCCTAGCAATAGCCCTAACCCTATCCCTAACCCTAAGCCTTATCCTAGCCCAAGCCCGAGCCCGAGCCCAAGCCCTAGCCCAAGCCCTAGGAGTATCACTAAGCCTAGGCCTACCCCTAGCCCTTCCCCTAGCCCTAGCCTTAACCCTAGCCCTAGCCCTAGCCCTAGCACTATCCCTCTCAATCACCCTCACCCTAGGTCAGCCCTGGCTCTAGCCCTAGCCCTGGCCCTAGCCCTAGCCCTTGCCCTAGGCCAAAACCTCGCCCTAGCCATAGCCCTAGCCCTAGCCCTAACCCTAACCCTAAACATAACCCTAAACATAACCCTACCCCTACCCCTACCCCTACCCCTACCTCTACCCTTACACCTACCCCTACCCCTACCCCTACCCCTACCCCTACCCCTAACCCTAACCCTAACCCTAACCCTAACTCTAATCCTAACCTTAACCGTAACCCTAACGCTAACCCTAACCCTAACCCTAACCCTAACCCTAACCCAAACCCTAACCTTAGCCCAGCCCTAGCCCTAGCCCTAGCCCTAGCCCTAGCCCTAACCCTCACCCTAACCGTCAACTTCACCCTCAACTTCACCCTCAACCTAACCCTCACCCTAACCCTAACCCTAACAGTAACCCTAACCCAAACCCAACCCTTAACCTTAGCCCAGGTCTAGCCCTAGCCCTAGCCCTAGCCCTAGCCCTAGCCCTAACCCTAACCCTAACCCTAACCCTAGCCCTAACCCTAACCCTAACCCTAACCCTAACCCTAACCCTAACGCTAACACTAACACTAACACTAACATTAACCCTAACCGTAACCCTAACCCTAACTTTAACCCAAATCGTAACCCTAAACCTCACCCTATCCCTAACCCTAACCCTAACCCTAATCCTAACCCTAACACTAACCCTAACCCTATCCCTAACCCTAACCCTAGCCCTACCCCTAGCCCTAGCCCTAGCCCTAACCCTAACCCAAATCCGAACCTGAACCCGAACCCGAACCCGAACCCGAACCCGAACCCGAACCCTACCCCTACCCCTACCCCTACCCCTACCCCTACCCCTACCCCTGCCCCTACCCCTACCCCTACCCCTACCCCTACCCCTACCCCTACCCCTACCCCTACCCCTACCCCTACCCCTACCCCTACCCCTATCCTACGCCGACCCCTACCCCTGACCCTACCCCTAGCCCTAATACTAAACCTCACCTTCACCCTAACCCTAAACCTCGACCTCGACCTCGACCTCGACCTCGACCTCGACCTCGACCTAGACCTAGACCTAACCCTAAACCTAACCCTAACCCTAACCCTAACCCGAACCCGAACCCTAACCCTAACCCTAGCCCTAACCCTAACCCTAACCCTAACCCTAACCCTAACCCTAACCCTAACCCTAACCCTAACCCTAACCCTAAACCTAAACCTAAACCTAAACCTAAACCTAAACCTAACCATAATCCGAACCTGAACCCAAACCCTACCCCTACCCTTACCCCTACCCCTACCCCTACCCCTACCCCTACCCCTACCCCTACCCCTAACCCTAACCCTAACCCTAACCCTAACCCTAGCCCTATTCCTAACAATAACCCTCACCTTCACCCTAAACCTCACAAAACCCTGGCCTGGCCCTAGTCCTAGCAATAGCCCTAACCCTAACCCTAACCCTAAGGCTTATCCTAGCCCAAGACCGAGCCCCAGCCCAATCCCTAGCCCAATCCCTAGTAGTAGTACTAAGCCTAGGCCTAAACCTAGCCCTAGCCCTAGCCCTAGCCCTAGCCTGAAACCTAGCCCTAGCCCTAGCCCTAGCCCTAGCCCTAGCCCTTGCCCTAGCCCTAGCCCTAGCCCTAGCCCTAGCCCTAGCCCTAGCCCTAGTCCTAGTCCTAGTCCTAGTCCTAGTCCTAGTCCTAGTCCTAGTCCTAGTCCTAGTCCTAGTCCTAGCCCTAGCCCTAGTCCTGGCCCTAGCCCTAGGCCTATACCAAGCCCTAGCCCTAGCCCAACACTAGCCCTAGCCCTCTCACTCACCCTCACCCTAGGTCAGCCCTGGCTCTAGCCCTACCCCTAGGCAAGCCCGTAGCCCTAACCCTAGCCCTAACCCTAACCCTCACCCTCCCGCTAAGCCCTAGCCCTCTCACTCACCCTCACCCTAGCTCAGCCCTGGCTCTAGCCCTAGCCCTAGACCAACCATAACCCAAACCCTAACCTTAGGCGAGCGCTAGCCCTAGCCCTAGCCCTAGCCCTAACCCTCACCCTCAACCTCACCCTCAACTTCACCCTCACCCTCACCCTCACCCTAACAGTAACCCTAACCCTAACCCAACCCTAAACCTTAGCGCCGCCCTAGCCCTAGCCCTAGCCCTAGCCCTAGCCCTAGCCCTAGCGCTAGCCCTAGCCCTAGCCCTAGCCCTAACCCTAACCCTAACCCTAACCCTAACCTTAACCCTAGCCCTGGCACTAGCCCTAGCCCTAGCCCTAGCCCTAGCCCTAGCCCTCTTACTCACCCTCACCCTAGCTCAGCCCTGGCTCTAGCCCTAGCCCTAGCCCAACCCGTAGCCCTAAACCGAGCCCTAGCCCTAGCCCTAGCCCTAGCCCTAGCCTTAAAGCTAACGCTAACGCTAACGCTAACGCTAACGCTAACCCTAACCCTAACCCTAACCCTAACCCTAACCCTAACCCTAACCCTAACCCTAACCCTAACTCTAACTCTAACTCTAACTCTAACTCTAACCCTAACCCAAAACCTAACCTTAGCCCAGCCCCAGCCCTAGCCCTAGCCCTAGC
>JALMGA010000002.1:95027833-95030333 GCA_023333525.1 Aspidoscelis tigris stejnegeri
AACCTAAACCTAAACCTAAACCTAAACCTAACCATAATCCGAACCTGAATCCGAACCCTACCCCTACCCCTACCCCTACCCCAACCCCTACCCCTACCCCTACCCCTACCCCTACCCCTAACCCTACCCCTAACCCTAACCCTAATCCTAACTCTAACACTAAACCTAACCCTATCCCTAATCCTAACCCTAGCCCTAGCCCTAGCCCTAGCCCTAACCCTAACCCGAATCCGAACCTGAAACCGAACCCGAACCCAAACCCAAACCCAAACCCAAACCCTAACCCTACCCTACCCTACCCCTACCCCTACCCCTACCCCTACGCCGAACCCTACCCCTGACCCTACCCCTAGCCCTAATACTAAACCTCACATTCACCCTAACCCTAAACCTCGACCTCGACCTCGACCTCGACCTAGACCTAGACCTAGACCTAACCCTAACCCTAACCCTAACCCTAACCCTAACCCTAACCCTAACGCTAACCCTAACCGTAACCCGAACCCGAACCCTAACACTAGCCCTAACCCTAACCCTAACCCTAACCCTAACCCTAACCCTAACCCTAAACCTAAACCTAAACCTAAACCTAACCATAATCCGAACCTGAATCCGAACCCTACCCCTACCCCTACCCCTACCCCTACCCCTAACCCTAACCCTAACCCTAACCCTAACCCTAACCCTAGCCCTATTCCTAACAATAACCCTCACCTTCACCCTAAACCTCACAAAACCCTGGCCTGGCCCTAGTCCTAGCAATAGCCCTAACCCTAACCCTAACCCTAAGGCTTATCCTAGCCCAAGCCCCAGCCCCAGCCCAATCCCTAGCCCAAGCCCTAGTAGTAGTACTAAGCCTAGGCCTAAACCTAGCCCTAGCCCTAGCCCTAGCCCTAGCCCTAGCCCTAGCCCGAACCCTAGCCTTAGCCCTAGCCCTAGCGCTAGCCCTAGCCCTAGCCCTAGCCCTAGTCCTAGTCCTAGTCCTAGTCCTAGCCCTAGCCCTAGCCCTAGCCCTAGCCCTAGCCCTAGCCCTAGCCCTAGCCCTAGCCCTAGCCCTAGCCCTAGCCCTAGGCCTATACCAAGCCCTAGCTTTAGCCCAACACTAGCCCTAGCCCTCTCACTCACCCTCACCCTAGGTCAGCCCTAGCTCTAGCCCTAGCCCTAGGCAAGCCCGTAGCCCTAACCCTAGCCCTAACCCTAACACTCACCCTCCCGCTAAGCCCTAGCCCTCTCACTCACCCTCACCCTAGCTCAGCCCTGGCTCTAGCCCTAGCCCTAGCCCAACCATAACCCAAACCCTAACCTTAGGCCAGCCCTAGCCCTAGCCCTAGCCCTAGCCCTAGCCCTAGCCCTAGCCCTCACCCTCACCCTCACCCTCACCCTCACCCTCAACTTCACCCTCACCCTCACCCTAACAGTAACCCTAACCCTAACCCAACCCTTAACATTAGCGCAGCCCTAGCCCTAGCCCTAGCCCTAGCCCTAACCCTAACCCTAAGCCTAAGCCTAAGCCTAAGCCTAAGCCTAAGCCTAAGCCTAAGCCTAAGCCTAGCCCTGGCGCTAGCCCTAGCCCTAGCCCTAGCCCTAGCCCTAGCCCTAGCCCTAGCCCTAGCCCTAGCCCTAGCCCTAGCCCTAGCCCTAGCCCTCTTACTCACCCTCACCCTAGCTCAGCCCTGGCTCTAGCCCTAGCCCTAGCCCAACCCGTAGCCCTAACCCGAGCCCTAGCCCTAGCCCTAGCCCTAGCCTTAAAGCTAACGCTAACCCTAACGCTAACCCTAACGCTAACCCTAACCCTAACCCTAACCCTAACCCTAACTCTAACCCTAACCCTAAACCTAAACCTAAACCTAAACCTAACCCTGAACCTTACCGTAACCCGAACCCGAACCCGAAACGGAAGCCGAACCCGAACCCGAACCCGAACCCGAACCCGAACCCGAACCCTAACGCTAACCCTAACCCTAACCCTAACCAGAACCCGAACCCGAACCCGAACCCGAACCCTAAGCCTAAGCCTAAGCCTAAGCCTAAGCCTAAGCCTAACCCTAACCCTAACCCTAAACCTAAACCTAACTTTAACCCGAACCTGAACCCTACCCCTACTCCTACCCCTACCCCTACCCCTACCCCTACCCCTACCCCTACCCCTACCCCTACCCCTACCCCTACCCCTACCCCTACCCCTAACCCTAACCCTAACCCTAATCCTAGCCCTAGTCCTAACAATAACCCTCACCTCCACCCTAAACCTCACCCTAGCCCAGGCCTGTCCCTAGTCCTAGCAATAGCCCTAACCGTAACCCTAACCCTAAGCCTTATCCTAGTCCAAGCCCGAGCCCGAGCCCAAGCCCTAGCCCAAGCCCTAGGAGTATCACTAAGCCTAGGCCTACCCCTAGCCCTTGCCCTAGCCCTAGCCTTAACCCTAGCCCTAGCCCTAGCCCTAGCACTAGCCCTCTCAATCACCCTCACCCTAGGTCAGCCCTGGCTCTAGCCCTAGCCC
>JALMGA010000002.1:95035333-95047833 GCA_023333525.1 Aspidoscelis tigris stejnegeri
GAGCCCTAACCCTAGCCCTAGTCCTAACAATAATCCTCACCTTCACCCTAAAACTCACCCTAGCCCTGGCCTGGCCCTAGTCCTAGCAATAGCCCTAACCCTAACCCTAACTCTAAGCCTTATCCTAGCCGAAGCCTGAGCCCCAGCCCCAGCCCTAGCCCAAGCCCTAGTAGTAGCACTAAGCCTAGGCCTAACCCTAGCCCTAGCCCTAGCCCTAGCCCTTGCCCTAGCCCTAGCCGTAGCACTAGCCCTAGCCCTAGCCCAACCCGTAGCCCTAACCCTAGCAATAGTCCTAGCCCTAGCCCTAGCCCTAGCCCTAACCCTACTTGGGTCATGGAGAAGTGTTGTTGTCCAGAAGTGCCAACTTTGAAAAACATTCTGGGTGGGATAGTCTTCATGCCAACCAAAAAGTTTTTCTCAAACTGGGGCAGAGTGTTGCAAGTGCTGGAAATGGAGGGGTAATGAAGCAGGATGCTTCTGCAGGGCCTCAACCCAGTACTTCTACACAAACACATCCATTGTTGCACTCACAAGTCACTACACAGAAGTTTGAGAAGGTGTCCACTGAGGCTCAGACCTCTACCTCAGATTCAGAGGATGACAAAGGTAGAGTCAAGGTGATTGTGCCTAGAAGGACTCAAAGAGTCAGGATACCTCCAGATAGGTTTGTGGTGCAAAGTGCAAAAGCCTTTTCAGTGATGGCTGAGCCAGAAAGCTTTGAGGAGCTACTCTCTTTTCCTAAAGAAGAGCAGCAGAGGTGGTTTGAAGCCATGGAGCAAGAGTACTCGTCTTTAGTAGACAAGGAGGTGTTTGAAGTCGTAGACAGACCGGAAAACCAGAAGGTTATAGGCTGTAAGTGGGTTTTCAAGAGCAAGGAGTTGCCAGATGGAACCCAGAAGTACAAGGCTAGATTGGTTGCAAAAGGTTACTCACAGCAGAGGTTTGAGAGTTTTGACAAAACCTTTGCACCTACTGCAAAGGCAGAAAGCCTGAGGCTGATCTTAGCTCTAGCAGCTAGGAAGCAGTATGCAGTAAAACACTTTGATTTTGAGACTGCTTACCTGAATGCTCACCTTGATGAACTAGTGTTCATGGAGCAACCTCCAGGTTTCGATCAGTGCAAGCAGCAGAAAGTCTACCGACTGAAACGAGCACTGTATGGCTTAAGACAGAGTGCACGTTGCTGGAATCTTTGCATTCACGAGGAATTGGTCAAGTTGGGGTACAAACGCAGCATTGCTGATGCTTGCGTGTACACTAAGGGAGAGACAATCCTCGCTATCTATGTTGACGATCTCTGTGTTGTTGCTAGGTCAGATAAGGAGATTGCTTCAGGGCAGAAGGAGTTGTCTCAGAATTTCAAGCTCAAAGACCTGGGAAATCTGAAATATTACCTTGGGATTGAAGTACAGTGGACTCAGGATGGCAGGTGCCTGTTGAGCCAGCAGAAAAAGATTGAGAGACTGATTGAAAAGTGTGGTTTGCAGAATGCAAAAGTAGTAAGGAGTCCAATGCTCACTGGAACTTCCAATGAAGACTCAGTGAAACAATTTGAGAATCCAAAGTTGTTTCAGAGTGTTTTGGGAAGCTTAGCATATATAAGCTCGCACACCAGACCAGACATCAGTTTTGTGGTAGCTTTGCTTAGCAGAAAGGCAAATGAGCCTACTGTCCAGGATTGGGTCAGGGTGAAGCATGTGTTAAGGTACCTCAAAGGTACACAGCACAGAAAGCTGGAAATTCAGGGCAATGAACAAGGGTTGGATTGTTATGCTGATAGCTCTTTTGCATCTGAGCAGAATGACCGAAAGTCAGTGTCTGGATTGCTTATCAAATTTGCTGGTAGTCCAATTATTTGGCACAGCAGAAAGCAGAGTTGTGTTGCCTTAAGCAGTTCAGAAGCAGAGTTTGCAGCTTTATCTGAACTTTTGGCTGAGATTCAGTGGATTAAGCAATTGCTCATTGATCTGGGGGAAACAGTGGAACAGCCCATTACAGTTCGGGAGGATTCACAGACTTGCATAGCAATGGCTGAGTCTGAAAATCTCAAGTGTCGAACCAAGTACATAGGGGTTAGGTATCAAAATGTACGTGAGATGGTGCAAGACAAAGTCATAAGACTGCAATACATTGAGTTTAGAGACAACATTGCTGACATTCTCACAAAACCACTGCCAGCGGAAAAACATGAGCAATTGGCAAGCCTGTTAGGTATGACACTGTGAACCAAATTGTAAATATTTTTGCGTACATCCTAACTGTGTTTTTTTGGAGGGGCATGTTAGCCTGTGGGAAAGAGTAAGGAAAAAAAAACACGTTTGGATGTGCATTTGAAAACAACTAAAAGATAGTGTGTCTGTCTCCTGGGAAAAGACAGTAAGCAGATATGCTGCAAGGTCAAGAAGTGCTACGAAGCACGTAATCCAAATGGGAGGAGGGAGACAGTTCACACAAGAACCACCGGAAGTTGACAGCAACAACGTCCGGTTGCTAGTACGTATAAGATTCCTGTAGCCTCTGTTATGTAGAGTGTGTGGAGATTTTGCTGTTGATGTTCTTGCCAGAATGTGAGCCTGGGAGGATTGCCACGTGCTAGAAACATGGACCGGAACACCGATTCACCAGGCAAGAGAGAGACTTTAAACTTGCTTTATACATGCCAATGTAATCTGCTTGCAATAAATCATAGCTCATTAGAAATAACACTCGGACTGGCTGCTGTGTGTGTTTAATGAGCTGGAATGCTGCATTGCTGATAGCAGAAGCTACAAAGCATCGGAAGCCAAGCATCGAAATCAGATGACCAGGTAAACTACTCTGCAACACGATCTAATCTCAAAATAGATCTTATCAAGATTAACAACCCTAATCCTAACCCTAACCCTAACCCTAACCCTAACCCTAACCCTAACCCTAACCCTAACCCTAACCCTAACCCTAACCCTAACCCTAAAACTAACACTAACACTAACCCTAACCCTAACACTAACCCTAACCCTAACCCTAACACTAACACTAACCCTAACACTAACTCTAAATCTAACCGTAACCCAAAACCTAACCTTAGCCCAGACCTAGACCTAGACCTAGACCTAGCCCTAGCCCTAACCCTCACCCTCACCGTCACCCTCACCCTCAACATCACCCTAACCCTCACCCTCACCCTAACAGTAACCCTGACCCTAACCCATCCCATAACATTAGCCTAGCCCGAACCCTAGCCCTAGCCCTAGCCCTAGCCCTAGCCCTAGCCCTAGCCCTAGCCCTAGCCCTAGCCCTAACCCAAACCCTAGGTCTAGCCCTATTCCTATTAATAGTCCTAAGCCTAAGCCTACCTCTAGCCAGAGCCCTATCCCTATCCCTATCCCTATCCCTATCCCTAGCCCGTGCCTTAGACCTACCACTAGCCCTAGCCCTAACCCTAACTTTAACCCTAACTTTAACCCTAACTTTAACCCTAACTTTAACCCTAACCCTAACCCTAACCCTAACCCTTACCCTAACCCTAACCCTAACCCTAACCCTAACCCTAATCCTAACCCTAACCCTAACCCTAACCCTAACCCTAACCCTAACCCTAACCCTAACCCTAACCCTAAACCTAACGCTAACCCTAACCCTAATCCTAACCGTAACCGTAACCGTAACCCTAATGCTACTGCTAACCCTAACCTAAAGCCTAACCTTAGCCCAGCCCTAGCCCTAGCCCTAGCCCTAGCCCTAGCCCTAGCCCTAGCCCTAGCCCTAGCCCTAGCCCTAGCCCTAGCCCTAGCCCTAGCCCTAGCCCTAGCCCTAGCCCTAGCCCTAGCCCTAGCCCTAGCCCTAGCACTAGCCCTAGCACTAGCCCTAGCCCTCTCACTCACCCTCACCCTAGCTCACCCCTGGCTCTAACCCTAGCCCTAACCCAACCCGTAGCCCTAACCCTAGCCCTAGCCCTAGCCCTAGCCCTAGACGTAGCCCTAGCCCTAGCCCGAGCCCTAATACTAAACCTCACCTTCACTCTAACCCTAACCCTAGACCTAGACCTCACCCTAACCCTAACCCTAACCCTAACCCTAACCCTAACCCAAACCCTAACCCTAACCCTAACCCTAACCCTAACCCAAACCCTAACCCTAACCCTAACCCTAAACCTAAACCTAAACCTAAACCTAAACCTAAACCTAAACCTAAACCTAAACCTAAACCTAAACCTAACCCTGAACCTTACCGTAACCGTAACCCGAACCCAAACCCGAACCGGAACCGGAACCCTAACCCGAACGCTAACGCTAACGCTAACCCTAACCCTAACCCGAACCCGAACCCGAACCCTAAGCCTAAGCCTAAGCCTAAGCCTAAGCCTAAGCCTAAGCCTAAGCCTAACCCTAACCCTAAACCTAACTGTAACCCGAAACTCAACCCTACCCCTACCCCTACCCCTACCCCTACCCCTACCCCTACCCCTACCCCTACCCCTACCCCTACCCCTACCCCTACCCCTAACCCTAATCCTAGCCCTAGTCCTAACAATAACCCTCACCTCCACCCTAAACCTCAACCTAGCCCTGGCCTGTCCCTAGTCCAAGCCCAAGCCCTAGCCGAAGCCCTAGGAGTATCACTAAGCCTAGGCCTACCCCTAGCCCTTGCCCTAGCCCTAGCCTTATCCCTAGCCCTAGCCCTAGCCCTAGCCCTAGCACTAGCACTAGCACTAGCCCTCTCAATCACCCTCATCCTAGGTCAGCCCTGGCTCTAGCCCTAGCCCTGGCCCTAGCCCTTGCCCTAGGCCTAAACGTAGCCCTAGCCGTAGCCGTAGCCCTAGCCCTAACCCTAAACCTAATCCTAAACATAACCCTACCCCTACCCCTACCCCTACCCCTACCCCTACCCCTACCCCTAACCCTAAGGCTAACACTAACCCTAACCCTAATCCTAACTCTAATCCTAACCTTAACTGTAACCCTAACGCTAACGCTAACCCTAACCCTAACCCAAACCCTAACCTTAGCCCAGCCCTAGCCCTAGCCCTAGCCCTAACCCTCACCCTAACCATCAACCTCACCCTCAACTTTACCCTCACCCTCACCCTCACCCTCACCCTAACCCTAACAGTAACCCTAAACCTAACCCAACCCTTAACCTTAGCCCAGCTCTAGCCGTAGCCCTACACCTAGCCCTAGCCCTAGCCCTAGTTCTAGCCCTAACCCTAACCCTAACCCTAACCCTAACCCTAACCCTAACCCTAACCCTAACCCTAACCCTAACCCTAACCCTAACCCTAACCCTAACCCTAACCCTAACCCTAACCCTAACCCTAACCCTAAACCTAACCATAACCATAACCATAACCATAACCATAACCATAACCATAACCATAACCATAACCATAACCCTAACCCTAACCCTAACTTTAACCCAAATCGTAACCCTAACCCTATCCCTATCCCTATCCCTAACCCTAACCCTAACCCTAACCCTAACACTAACCCTAACCCTAACCCTAACCCTAACCCTAAACCTAACCTTAACCCTAACCCTAACCCTAACCCTAACCCTAACCCTAACCCTAACCCTAACCCTAACCCTAACCCTAACCCTAACCCTAACCCTAACCCTAACCCTAACCCTAACCCTAACCCTACCCCTAACCCTAACCCTAATCCTAGCCCTAGTCCTAACAATAACCCTCACCTCCACCCTAAACCTCAACCTAGCCCTGGCCTGTCCCTAGTCCTAGCAATAGCCCTAACCCTAACCCTAACCCTAAGCCTTATCCTAGCCCAAGACCGAGCCCAAGCCCAAGCCCTAGCCGAAGCCCTAGGAGTATCACTAAGCCTAGGCCTACCCCTAGCCCTTGCCCTAGCAATAGCCTTATCCCTAGCCCTAGCCCTAGCCCTAGCCCTAGCCCTAGCACTAGCACTAGCCCTCTCAATCACCCTCATCCTAGGTCAGCCCTGGCTCTAGCCCTAGCCCTGGCCCTAGCCATTGCCCTAGGCCTAAACGTAGCCCTAGCCGTAGCCGTAGCCCTAACCCTAACCCTAACCCTAACCCTAAACATAACCCTACCCCTACCCCTACCCCTACCCCTACCCCTACCCCTACCCCTAACCCTAAGGCTAACACTAACCCTAACCCTAATCCTAACTCTAATCCTAACCTTAACTGTAACCCTAACACTAACGCTAACCCTAACCCTAACCCAAACCCTAACCTTAGCCCAGCCCTAGCCCTAGCCCTAGCCCTAACCCTCACCCTAACCATCAACCTCACCCTCAACTTTACCCTCACCCTCACCCTCACCCTCACCCTAACCCTAACAGTAACCCTAAACCTAACCCAACCCTTAACCTTAGCCCAGCTCTAGCCGTAGCCCTACACCTAGCCCTAGCCCTAGCCCTAGTTCTAGCCCTAACCCTAACCCTAACCCTAACCCTAACCCTAACCCTAACCCTAACCCTAACCCTAACCTTAACCCTAACCCTAACCCTAACCCTAACCCTAACCCTAACCCTAACCCTAATCCTAACCCTAACCCTAACCCTAACCCTAACCCTAACCCTAACCCTAACCCTATCCCTAACCCTAACCCTAATCCTAGCCCTAGTCCTAACAATAACCCTCACCTCCACCCTAAACCTCAACCTAGCCCTGGCCTGTCCCTAGTCCTAGCAATAGCCCTAACCCTAACCCTAACCCTAAGCCTTATCCTAGCCCAAGACCGAGCCCAAGCCCAAGCCCTAGCCGAAGCCCTAGGAGTATCACTAAGCCTAGGCCTACCCCTAGCCCTTGCCCTAGCCCTAGCCTTTTCCCTAGCCCTAGCCCTAGCCCTAGCCCTAGCACTAGCACTAGCACTAGCCCTCTCAATCACCCTCATCCTAGGTCAGCCCTGGCTCTAGCCCTAGCCCTGGCCCTAGCCATTGCCCTAGGCCTAAACGTAGCCCTAGCCGTAGCCGTAGCCCTAACCCTAACCCTAAACCTAACCCTAAACATAACCCTACCCCTACCCCTACCCCTACCCCTACCCCTACCCCTAACCCTAAGGCTAACACTAACCCTAACCCTAACCCTAATCCTAACTCTAATCCTAACCTTAACTGTAACCCTAACGCTAACGCTAACCCTAACCCTAACCCAAACCCTAACCTTAGCCCAGCCCTAGCCCTAGCCCTAGCCCTAACCCTCACCCTAACCATCAACCTCACCCTCAACTTTACCCTCACCCTCACCCTCACCCTCACCCTAACCCTAACAGTAACCCTAAACCTAACCCAACCCTTAACCTTAGCCCAGCTCTAGCCGTAGCCCTACACCTAGCCCTAGCCCTAGCCCTAGTTCTAGCCCTAACCCTAACCCTAACCCTAACCCTAACCCTAACCCTAACCCTAACCCTAACCCTAACCCTAACCCTAACCCTAACCCTAACCCTAAACCTAACCATAACCATAACCATAACCATAACCATAACCCTAACCCTAACCCTAACCCTAACCCTAACCCTAACCCTAACTTTAACCCAAATCGTAACCCTAACCCTATCCCTATCCCTATCCCTAACCCTAACCCTAACCCTAACACTAACCCTAACCCTAACCCTAACACTAACCCTAAACCTAACCTTAACCCTAACCCAACCCTAACCCTAACCCTAACCCTAAGCCTTATCCTAGCCCAAGACCGAGCCCAAGCCCAAGTCCTAGCCGAAGCCCTAGGAGTATCACTAAGCCTAGGCCTACCCCTAGCCCTTGCCCTAGCCCTAGCCTTATCCCTAGCCCTAGTCCTAGCCCTAGCACTAGCACTAGCACTAGCCCTCTCAATCACCCTCATCCTAGGTCAGCCCTGGCTCTAGCCCTAGCCCTGGCCCTAGCCCTTGCCCTAGGCCTAAACGTAGCCCTAGCCGTAGCCGTAGCCCTAACCCTAACCCTAACCCTAACCCTAAACATAACCCTACCCCTACCCCTACCCCTACCCCTACCCCTACCCCTACCCCTACCCCTAACCCTAAGGCTAACACTAACCCTAATCCTAACTCTAATCCTAACCTTAACTGTAACCCTAACGCTAACGCTAACCCTAACCCTAACCCAAACCCTAACCTTAGCCCAGCCCTAGCCCTAGCCCTAGCCCTAACCCTCACCCTAACCATCAACCTCACCCTCAACTTTACCCTCACCCTCACCCTCACCCTCACCCTAACCCTAACAGTAACCATAAACCTAACCCAACCCTTAACCTTAGCCCAGCTCTAGCCGTAGCCCTACACCTAGCCCTAGCCCTAGCCCTAGTTCTAGCCCTAACCCTAACCCTAACCCTAACCCTAACCCTAACCCTAACCCTAACCCTAACCCTAACCCTAACCCTAACCCTAACCCTAACCCTAACCCTAACCCTAACCCTAACCCTAACCCTAACCCTAACCCTAACCCTAACCCTAAACCTAACCATAACCATAACCCTAACCATAACCATAACCCTAACCCTAACCCTAACCCTAACCCTAACCCTAACTTTAACCCAAATCGTAACCCTAACCCTATCCCTATCCCTATCCCTAACCCTAACCCTAACCCTAACACTAACCCTAACCCTAACCCTAACACTAACCCTAACCCTAAACCTAACCTTAACCCTAACCCTAACCCTAACCCTAACCCTAACCCTAACCCTAACCCTAACCCTAACCCTAACCCTAACCCTAACCCTAACCCTAATCCTAACCCTAACCCTAACCCTAACCCTAACCCTAACCCTAACCCTAACCCTAACCCTAACCCTATCCCTAACCCTAACCCTAACCCTAGCCCTAGCCCTAGCCCTAGCCCTAGCCCTAACCCGAACCCGAACCCGAACCTGAACCTGAACCCGAACCCGAACCCGAACCCGAACCCGAACCCGAACCCAAACCCAAACCCAAACCCAAACCCAAACCCAAACCCAAACCCAAACCCTACCCCTACCCCTACCCCTACGCCTACCCCTACCCCTGACCCTACCCCTAGCCCTAATACTAAACCTCACATTCACCCTAACCCTAACCCTAGACCTAGACCTAGACCTAGACCTAGACCTAGACCTAGACCTAGACCTAACCCTAACCCTAACCCTAACCCTAACCCTAACCCTAACCCTAACCCTAACCCTAGCCCTAACCCTAACCCTAACCATAACCATAACCATAACCATAACCTTAACCCTAAACCTAACCGTAATCTGAACCTGAACCCGAACCCGAACTATACCCCAACACCTACTCCTACCCCTACCCCTAACCCTAACCCTAAGGCTTATCCTAGCCCAAGCCCCAGCCCCAGCCCAATCCCTAGCCCAATCCCTAGTAGTAGTACTAAGCCTAGGCCTAAACCTAGCCCTAACCCTAGCCCTAGCCCTAGCCCTAGCCCTAGCCCTAGACCTAGCCCTAACCCTAGCCCTAGCCCTAGTCCTAGTCCTAGTCCTAGTCCTAGTCCTAGCCCTAGCCCTAGCCCTAGCCCTAGCCCTAGGCCTATACCTAGCCCTAGCCCTAGCCCAACACTAGCCCTAGCCCTCTCACTCACCCTCACCCTAGGTCAGCCCTGGCTCTAGCCCTAGCCCTAGTCAAGCCCGTAGCCCTAACCCTAGCCCTAACCCTAACACTCACCCTCCCGCTAAGCCCTAGCCCTCTCACTCACCCTCACCCTAGCTCAGCCCTGGCTCTAGCCCTAGCCCTAGCCCAACCCTAACCCAAACCCTAACCTTAGGCAAGCCCTAGGCCTAGCCCTAGCCCTAACCCTCACCCTAACCCTCACCCTCACCCTCACCCTCAACTTCACCCTCACCCTCACCCTAACAGTAACACTAACACTAACCCTAACCCAACCCTTAACCTTAGCGCAATCCTAGCCCTAGCCCTAGCCCTAGCCCTAGCCCTAGCCCTAGCCCTAGCCCTCTCACTCACCCTCACCCTAGCTCAGCCCTGGCTCTAGCCCTAGCCGTAGCCCAACCCGTAGCCCTAACCTTAGCCCTAGCCCTAGCCCTAGCCCTAGCCCTAGCCTTAACGCTAACGCTAACCCTAACCCTAACCCTAACCCTAACCCTAACCTAACCCTAACCCTAAAACGGTAACACTAAATCTAACCCTAACCCAAAACCTAACCTTAGCCCAGCCCCAGCCCTAGCCCTAGCCCTAGCCCTAACACTCACCCTAACCGTCACCCTCACCCTCAACTTCACCCTAACCGTCACCCTCACCCTCAACCTAACAGTAACCCTGACCCTAACTGATCCCCTAACATTAGCCTACCCCGAACCCTAGCCCTTGCCCTAGCCCTAGCCCTAGCCTTAGACCTAGCACTAGCCCTAGCCCTAACCCTAGGCCTAGCCCTAGCCCTAGCCCTAGCCCTAGCCCTAGCCCTAGCCCTAGCCCTAGCCCTAACACTAACCCTCACCTTCACCTTCACCCTCACTCTTGCCCTGCCCTGGCTGTAGACGTAGAAATAGCCCTAAACCTAACCCTAGACATCAACCTAACCCTAGCCCGAGCCCTTAGCCCAAGCCCAAGCCCAAGCCTGACCCCGAGCCCGAACCCAAGCCCGAGCCCGAGCCCGAGCCCTATCCCTATCCCTATCCCTATCCCTATCCCTATCCGTATCCCTATCCCTAGTCGTAGAACTAGGGATAGGCGTAAATCAAACCCTAGCCCAGCCCTAGCCCTAGCCCTAGCCCTAACCCTCACCCTAACCATCACCCTCACCCTCAACTTCACCCGAACCGTCACCCTCACCCTCAACCTAACAGTAACCCTGACCCTAACCGATCCCCTAACATTAGCCTACCCCGAACCCTAGCCCTAGCCCTAGCCCTAGCCCTAGCCCTAGCCCTTGCCTTAGACCTAGCCCTAGCCCTAGCCCTAGCCCTAGCCGTAGCCGTAGCCGTAGCCCTACCCCTACCCCTACCTCTACCCCTACCCCTACCCCTACCCCTAACCCTAACCCTAACCCTAACCCTAACCCTAACCCAAACCCTAACCTTAGCCCAGCCCTAGCCGTAGCCCTAGCCCTAGCCCTAGCCCTAGCCCTAACCCTCACCCTGACCCTGACCCTGACCCTCACCCTCAACTTCACCCTCACCCTAACAGTAACCCTAACCCTAACCCAACCCCTAACCTTAGCTCAGCCCTAACCCTAGCCCTTGCCCTAGCCCTAGCCGTAGCCCTAGCCTTAGACCTAGCCCTAGCCCTAGCCCTAGCCCTAACCCTAGGCCTAGCCCTAGCCCTAGCCCTAGCCCTAGCCCTAGCCCTAGCCCTAGCCCTAACACTAACCCTCACCTTCACCCTCACCCTCACTCTTGCCCTGCCCTGGCTGTAGACGTAGAAATAGCCCTAAACCTAACCCTAGACATCAGCCTAACCCTAGCCCGAGCCCGAGCCCAAGCCCAAGCCCGAGCCTGACCCCGAGCCCGAAACCAAGCCCGAGCCCGAGCCCGAGCCCTATCCCTATCCCTATCCCTATCCGTATCCCTATCCCTAGTCGTAGAACTAGGGATAGGCGTAAATCAAACCCTAGCCCAGCCCTAGACCTAGCCCTAACCCTCACCCTAACCGTCACCCTCTCCCTCAACTTCACCCTCACCCTAACAGTAACCCTAACCCTAACCCAACCCCTAACCTTAGCTCAGCCCTATCCCTATCCCTATCCCTATCCCTATCCCTATCCCTATCCCTATCCCTATCCCTATCCCTATCCCTATCCCTATCCCTATCCCTATCCCTATCCCTATCCCTATCCCTATCCCTATCCCTATCCCTATCCCTATCCCTATCCCTATCCCTATCCCTATCCCTATCCCTATCCCTATCCCTATCCCTATCCCTATCCCTATCCCTATCCCTATCCCTATCCCTATCCCTATCCCTATCCCTATCCCTATCCCTATCCTGAGCCCGAGCCCGAGCCCGAGCCCGAGCCCGAGCCCGAGCCCGAGCTTGAGCCCGAGCCCTAGCCCTAGCCCTAGCACTAACACTAGCCCTAGCCATAGCCATAGCCCTAGTTGTAGCCCAAAACCTAAGGCTAACCCTAGCCCGAACCCTAGCCCGAACCATAACACAAACCCTAACCCTAACCCTAACCCTAACCCTAGCCCTAGCCCTAGCCCTAGCCCTAGCCTTAGCCCTAGCCCTAGCCCTAGCCCTAGCCCTAACCCTAACCCTAACCCTAACCCTAACCCTAATCTTAACCCTAACCCTAACCCTAACCCTAACCCTACCACAACCACTACCGTTACCGCTACCGCTACCCGTACCCCTACCCCTACCCCTAAACCCAACCCTAGCTCTGGCCCTATTCCTAGTATTAGTCCAAAGCCTAAGCCTAGCCCTAGCCCTAGCCCTAGCCTTAGACCTAGCACTAGCCCTATCCCTAGTCGTAGCCCTAGCCCTAGCCCTAACACTAACCCTCACCTTCACCCTCACCCTCACTCTTGCCCTGCCCTGGCCGTAGACGTAGAAATAGCCTTCAACCTACCCCTAGACCTCAGCCTAAACCTAGCCCAAG
>JALMGA010000002.1:95052833-95062833 GCA_023333525.1 Aspidoscelis tigris stejnegeri
CCCGAGCCCGAGCCCTATCCCTAGTCCTAGAACTAGGGATAGGCGTAAATCAAACCCTAGCCCAGCCCTAGCCCTACTCCTAGCCCTAGCCCTAGCCCTAACCCTCACCCTAACCGTCACCCTCACACTCAACTTCACCCTCACCCTAACAGTAACCCTAACACTAACCCAACCCCTAACCTTAGCTCAGCCCGAACCCTTGCCCTAGCCCTAGCCTTAGCCCTAGCCCTAGCCCTAGCCCTAACCCTAGCCCTAGCCCTAGCCCTAGCCCTAGCCCTAGCCCTAGCCCTAGCCCTAGCCCTAGCCCTAGCCCTAGCCCTAGCCCTAGCCCTAGCCCTAGCCCTAGCCCTAGCACTAACACTAGCCCTAGCCCTAGCCCTAGCCCTAGCCCTAGCCCTAGCCCTAGCCCCAGCCCTAGTGCTAGCCCTAGCACTAACACTAGCCCTAGCCCTAGCCCTAGCCCTAGCCCTAGCCCTAGCCCTAGCCCTAGCCCTAGCCCTAGCCCTAACCCAAACCCTTGCTCTAGGCCTATTCCTATTCCTAGTCGTAAGCCTAAGCCTACCTCTAGCCCTAGCCCTAGCCCTAGCCCTAGCCCAACCTGTAGCCCTAGCCCTAGCCCTAGCCCAAGCCCTAGCCCTAGCCCAACCAATAGCCCTACCCCTACCCCTACCCCTACGCCTGCCCCTACCCCTACCCCTACCCCTAACCCTTACCGCAACCCGAACCCGAACCCGAACCCGAACACTAATCCTAACCCTAACCCTAACCCTAACCCTAACCCTAACCCTAACCCTAACCCTAACCCTAACCCTAACCCTAACCCTAACCCTAACCCTAAACCTGAACCTGAACCTAAACCTAAACCTAAACCCAAACCTAAACCTAAACCTAAACCTAAACCTAAACCTAAACCTAAACCTAAACCTAAACCTAAACCTAAACCTAAACCTAAACCTAAACCTAAACCTTACCGTACCCGAACCTGAACCCTACCCCTACCCCTACCCCTACCCCTACCCCTACCCCTACCCCTACCCCTACCCTTAACCCTTACCCTAACCCTAACCCTAGCCCTGACCCTAGCCCTAGACCTAACAATAACCCTCACCTTCACCCTAAACGTCACCCTAGCCCTGCCCTGTCCCTATTCCTAGCAATAGCCCTAACCCTAACCCTAACCCTAAGCCTTATCCTAGACCATGCCCGAGCCCAAGCCCAAGCCTAGCCCAACCCCTAGTAGTAGCACTAAGCCTAGGCCTAACCCTAGCCCTAGCCCTAGCCCTAGCCTTAACCCTAGCCCTAGCCCTAGCCCTAGCCCTAGCCCTAGGCCTAGCCCTAACCCTAACCCTAAATCTAACCCTATCCATAACCCTAACACGATCCCACCCCAGGCCATAGCCACAGCCATAAATCTAAAGGTAACTTGAGCCCGAGCCCGGGCCGGAACCGTAAGCCTAACCCTAGCCGTAGCCCTAGCCCTAGCCCTAACACTAACCCTCACCTTCACCCTCAACCTCACTCTTGCCCTGCCCTGGCTGTAGAGGTAGAAGTAGCCCTAAACCTAACCCTAGACACCAGCCTAAACCTAGCCCGAGCCCGAGCCCGAGCCCAAGCCCGAGCCCGAGCCCGAGCCCGAGCCCGAGCCCGAGCTTGAGCCCGAGCCCTAGCCCTAGCCCTAGCACTAACACTAGCCATAGCCATAGCCATAGCCCTAGTTGTAGCCCAAAACCTAAGGCTAACCCTAGCCCGAACCCTAGCCCGAACCATAAAACAAACCCTAACCCTAACCCTAACCCTAGCCCTAGCCCTAGCCCTAGCCTTAGCCCTAGCCCTACCCCTAGCCCTAGCCATAGCCCTAACCCTAAACCTAAACCTAACCCTAACCCTAACCCTAACCCTAATCTTAACCCTAACCCTAACCCTAACCCTAACCCTAACCCTACCACAACCACTACCGTTACCGCTACCGCTACCCGTACCCCTACCCCTACCCCTAAACCCAACCCTAGCTCTGGCCCTATTCCTAGTATTAGTCCAAAGCCTAAGCCTAGCCCTAGACCTAGCCCTAGCCTTAGACCTAGCACTAGCCCTATCCCTAGTCGTAGCCCTAGCCCTAGCCCTAACACTAACCCTCACCTTCACCCTCACCCTCACTCTTGCCCTGCCCTGGCCGTAGACGTAGAAATAGCCTTAAACCTACCCCTAGACCTCAGCCTAAACCTAGCCCAAGCCCAAGCCCGAGCCTCACCCCGAGCCCGAGCCCAAGCCCGAGCCCGAACCCTATCCCTATCCCTAGTCGTAGAACTAGGGATAGGGGTAAACCAAACCCTAGCCCTAGCCCTTACCCTAGCCCTAGCCCTAGCCCTAGCCCTAGCCCTAGCCCTAGCCCTAGCCCTAGCCCTAGCCCTAGCCCTAGCCCTAGACCTAGACCTAGACCTAGACCTAGACCTAGACCTAGACCTAGACCTAGACCTAGACCACACCCTCACTCTCACTCTCACACTAGCTCAGCCCTGGCTCTAGCCTTAGCCCAACCCATCGCCCTAAAACTAACCCTAACCCTAGCCGTAGCCCTAAGCCTAGCCCTAGCCCTAGCCCTAGCCCTAGCCCTAACCCTAACCCAAACCCTAACCCTAACCGTAACCCGAACCCGAACCCGAACCCGAACCCGAACCCGAACCCGAACCCTAACCCTAACCCTAACCCTAACCCTAACCCTAACCCTAACCCTAACCCTAACCCTAACCCTAACCCTAACCCTAACCCTAACCCTAACCCTAACCCTAACCTAAACCTAACCCTAACTCTAACCCTAACCCTAACCCTAACCATAACCTTAGCCCAACCCTAGCCCTAGCCCTAGCCCTAACCCTCACAATAACCGTCACCCTCACCCTCAACTTCACCCTCACCCTCACCCTCACCCTAACCCTAACAGTAACCCTAACCCTAACCCAGCCCCTAACCTTAGCCCAGCCCTAGCCCTAGCCGTAGCCCTAGCCCTAGCCCTAGCCCTAGCCCTAGCCCTAGCCCTAGCCCTAGCCCTAGCCCTAGCCCTAGCCCTAGCCCTAGCCCTAGCCCTAGCCCTAGCCCTAGCCCTAGCCCTAGCCCTAGCCATAGCCATAGCCATAGCCATAGCCCTTGCCCTAGCCCTAGCCCAAGCCCTCTCACTCACCCTCACCATAGCTCAGCCCTGGCTCTAGCCCTAGCCCTTGCCCAACATGAAGCCCAAACCCTACCCCTATCCCTAGCCCTACCCGTAGCCCTACCCCTACCCCTACCCCTACCCCTACGCCTACCCCTACCCCTACCCCTACCCCTAAACCTAGCCCGAGCCCTAGCCGTAGCCCTAGCCCTAGCCCTAGCCCTAATACTAAACCTCACCTTCACCCTAACCCTAAACGTAGACCTAGCCCTAACCCTAACCCTAACCCTAACCCTAAACTTAAACCTAAACCTTACCGTAACCCGGACCCGAACCCGAACCCGAACCCTCACGCGAACCCGAACCCGAACCCTAATCCTAATCCTAACCCTAACCCTAACGTTAACCCTAACCCTAACCCTAACCCTAACCCTAACCCTAACCCTAACCCTAACCCTAAACCTAAACCTAACCGTAACCCGAACCTGAACCTGAACCCTACCCCTACCCCTACCCCTACCCCTACCCCTACCCCTACCCCTACCCCTACCCTTAACCCTTACCCTAACCCTAACCCTAGCCCTAGCCTTAACCCTAGACTTGCCCTAGCCCTAGCCCTCTAAATCACCCTCACCCTAGCTCAGCCCTGGCTCTAGCCCTAGCCCTAGCCCTAGCCCTAGCCCTAGCCCTAGCCCTAGGCCTAGCCCTAACCCTAACCCTAAATCTAACCCTATCCATAACCCTAACACGATCCCACCCCAGGCCCTAGCCACAGCCATAAATCTAAAGGTAACTTGAGCCCGAGCCCGGGCCAGAACCGTAAGCCTAACCCTAGCCGTAGCCCCAGCCCTAGCCCTAACACTAACCCTCACCTTCACCCTCACCCTCACTCTTGCCCTGCCCTGGCTGTAGAGGTAGAAGTAGCCCTAAACCTAACCCTAGACAGCAGCCTAAACCTAGCCCGAGCCCGAGCCCGAGCCCAAGCCCAAACCCGAGCCTGACCCCGAGCCTGAACCCAAGCCCGAGCCCGAGCCCAAGCCCGAGCCCGAGCCCTATCCCTATCCCTAGTCCTAGAACTAGGGATAGTCGTAAATCAAACCCTAGCCCAGCCCTAGCCCTAGCCCTAGCCCTAGTCCTAGCCCTAGCCCTAGCCCTAGCCCTAACCCTCACCCTAACCGTCACCCTCACACTCAACTTCACCCTCACCCTAACAGTAACCCTAACACTAAGCCAACCCCTAACCTTAGCTCAGCCCGAACCCTTGCCCTAGCCCTAGCCTTAGCCCTAGCCCTAGCCCTAGCCCTAGCCCTAGCCCTAGCCCTAGCCCTAGCCCTAGCCCTAGCCCTAGCACTAACACTAGCCCTAGCCCTAGCCCTAGCCCTAGCCCTAGCCCTAGCCCTAGCGCTAGCCCTAGCACTAACACTAGCCCTAGCCCTAGCCCTAGCCCTAGCCCTAGCCCTAGCCCTAGCCCTAGCCCTAGCCCTAGCCCTAGCCCTAGCCCTAGCCCTAGCCCTAGCCCTAGCCCTAACCCAAACCCTTGCTCTAGGCCTATTCCTATTCCTAGTCGTAAGCCTAAGCCTACCTCCAGCCCTAGCCCTAGCCCTAGCCCTAGCCCTAGCCCTAGCCCTAGCCCTAGCCCTAGCCCTAGCCCTAGCCCTAACCCAAACCCTTGCTCTAGGCCTATTCCTATTCCTAGTCGTAAGCCTAAGCCTACCTCCAGCCCTAGCCCTAGCCCTAGCCCTAGCCCTAGCCCAAGCCCTAGCCCTAGCCCAACCAATAGCCCTAAACCTACCCCTACCCCTACCCCTACCCCTACCCCTACCCCTACCCCTACCCCTACCCCTACGCCTACCCCTACCCCTACCCCTAACCCTAACCCTAACCCTAACCCATACCGCAACCCGAACCCGAACCCGAACCCGAACACTAATCCTAACCCTAACCCTAACCCTAACGCTAACTCTAACCCTAACCCTAACCCTAACCCTAACCCTAACCCTAACCCTAACCCTAACCCTAACCCTAACCCTAAACCTAAACCTAAACCTAAACCTAAACCTAAACCTAAACCTAAACCTGAACCTGAACCTAAACCTAAACCTAAACCTAAACCTAAACCTAAACCTAAACCTTACCGTATCCCGAACCTGAACCCTACGCCTACCCCTACCCCTACCCCTACGCCTACCCCTACCCCTACCCCTACCCCTACCCCTAACCCTACCCCTAACCCTAACCCTACCGCTAACCCTTACCCTACCCCTACCCCTACCCCTACCCCTACCCCTTCCCCTACCCCTACCCCTACCCCTACCCCTACCCCTACCCCTACCCCTACCCCTACCCCTACCCCTAACCCTAACCTAACCCTAACCCTAACTCTAACCCTAACCCTAACCCTAACCATAACCTTAGCCCAACCCTAGCCCTAGCCCTAGTCCTAACCCTCACAATAACCGTCACCCTCACCCTCAACTTCACCCTCACCCTCACCCTCACCCTAACCCTAACAGTAACCCTAACCCTAACCCAGCCCCTAACCTTAGCCCAGCCCTAGCCCTAGCCGTAGCCCTAGCCCTAGCCCTAGCCCTAGCCATAGCCATAGCCCTAGCCCTAGCCATAGCCATAGCCCTTGCCCTAGCCCTAGCCCAAGCCCTCTCAATCACCCTCACCATAGCTCAGCCCTGGCTCTAGCCCTAGCCCTTGCCCAACACGAAGCCCAAACCCTATCCCTATCCCTAGCCCTACCCGTAGCCCTAAACCTACGACTACCCCTACGCCTACCCCTACCCCTACCCCTACCCCTAGCCCTAGCCCTAGCCGTAGCCCTAGCCCTAGCCCTAGCCCTAGCCCTAATACTAAAACTCACCTTCACCCTAACCCTAAACCTAGACCAAGCCCTAACCCTAACCCTAACCCTAAACCTAAACCTAAACCTTACTGTAACCCGGACCCGAACCCGAACCGTAACCCGAACCCGAACCCGAACCCGAACCCGAACCTGAACCCTAATCCTAACCCTAACCCTAACGTTAACCCTAACCCTAACCCTAACCCTAACCCTAACCCTAACCCTAACCCTAACCCTAACCCTAACCCTAACCCTAACCCTAACCCTAAACCTAAACCTAAACGTAAACCTAAACCTATACCTAACCGTAACCCGAACCGGAACCCTACCCCTACCCCTACCCCTACCCCTACCCCTACCCCTACCCCTACCCCTACCCCTACCCCTACCCCTACCCCTACCACTACCCCTACCCCTACCCCTACCCCTACCCTTAACCCTTACCGTAACCCTAACCCTAGCCCTAACCCTAGCCCTAGTCCTAACAATAACCTTCACCCTAAACGTCACCCTAGCCCTGGCCTGTCCCTATTCCTAGCAATAGCCCTAACCCTAACCCTAACCCTAAGCCTTATCGTAGCCCATGCCCGAACCCCAGGCCAAGCCCTAGCCCAAGCCCTAGTAGTAGCACTAACCCTAGGCCTAACCCTAGCCCTAGCCCTAGCACTAGCCCTAGCCCTAGCCTTAACCCTATCCCTATCCATAGCCCTAGCCCTAGCCGTAACCCTAGACTTGCCCTAGCCCTAGCCCTCTCAATCACCCTCACCCTAGCTCAGCCCTGGCTCTAGCCCTAGCCCTAGCCCTAGCCCTAGGCCTAGCCCTAGGCCTAGCCCTAGCCCTAGGCCTAGCCCTAACCCTAACCCTAAATCTAACCCTATCCATAACCCTAACACGATCCCACCCCAGGCCATAGCCACAGCCATTAATCTAAAGGTAACTTGAGCCCGAGCCCGGGCCGGAACCGTAAGCCTAACCCTAGCCGTAGCCCTAGCCCTAGCCCTAACACTAACCCTCACCTTCACCCTCACCCTCACTCTTGCCCTGCCCTGGCTGTAGAGGTAGAAGTAGCCCTAAACCTAACCCTAGACACCAGCCTAAACCTAGCCCGAGCACGAGCCCGAGCCCAAGCCCAAACCCGAGCCTGACCCCGAGCCCGAGCCCGAGCCCTATCCCTAGTCCTAGAACTAGGGATAGGCGTAAATCAAACCCTAGCCCAGCCCTAGCCCTACTCCTAGCCCTAGCCCTAGCCCTAGCCCTAACCCTCACCTTAACCGTCACCCTCACACTCAACTTCACCCTCACCCTAACAGTAACCCTAACACTAACCCAACCCCTAACCTTAGCTCAGCCCGAACCCTTGCCCTAGCCCTAGCCTTAGCCCTAGCCCTAGCCCTAGCCCTAACCCTAGCCCTAGCCCTAGCCCTAGCCCTAGCCCTAGCCCTAGCCCTAGCCCTAGCCCTAGCCCTAGCCCTAGCCCTAGCCCTAGCCCTAGCCCTAGCCCTAGCCCTAGCCCTAGCCCTAGCCCTAGCCCTAGCCCTAGCCCTAGCCCTAGCCCTAGCCCTAGCACTAACACTAGCCCTAGCCCTAGCCCTAGCCCTAGCCCTAGCCCTAGCCCTAGTGCTAGCCCTAGCACTAACACTAGCCCTAGCCCTAGCCCTAGCCCTAGCCCTAGCCCTAGCCCTAGCCCTAGCCCTAGCCCTAGCCCTAGCCCAACCAATAGCCCTACCCTTACCCCTACCCCTACCCCTACCCCTACCCCTACGCCTACCCCTACCCCTACCCCTAACCCTTACCGCAACCCGAACCCGAACCCGAACCCGAACACTAATCCTAACCCTAACCCTAACCCTAGCCCTGACCCTAGCCCTAGACCTAACAATAACCCTCACCTTCACCCTAAACGTCACCCTAGCCCTGCCCTGTCCCTATTCCTAGCAATAGCCCTAACCCTAACCCTAACCCTAAGCCTTATCCTAGACCATGCCCGAGCCCAAGCCCAAGCCTAGCCCAACCCCTAGTAGTAGCACTAAGCCTAGGCCTAACCCTAGCCCTAGCCCTAGCCCTAGCCCTAGCCTTAACCCTAGCCCTAGCCCTAGACCTAGCCCTAGCCCTCTCAATCAACCCCACCCTAGCTCAGCCCTGGCTCTAGCCCTATCCCTGGCCTGAGCCCTAGCCGTAGCCCTTGCCCTTGCCCTTGCCTTAGCCCTAGCCCTAGCCCTAGCCCTAGACCTAGCCCTAGCCCTAACCCTAACCCTAACCCTAACCCTAACCCTACCCCTACCCCTACCCCTACCCCTAGCCGTACCCCTACCCCTACACCTACCCCTACCCCTATCCCTAACCCTAACCCTAACCCTAACCCTAACCCTAACCCTAACCCTAACCCTAACCCTAACCCTAACCCTAACCCTAACCCTAACCCTAACCCTAACCCTAACCCTAACCCTAACCCTAACCCTAACCCTAACCCTAACCCTAACCCTAACCCTAACCCTAACCCTAACCCTAACCCTAACCCTAATCCTAACCGTAACCGTAACCGTAACCCTAACGCTAACACTAACCTAAAACCCTAACCTTAGCCCAGCCCTAGCCCTAGCCCTAGCCCTAACCCTTACACTAACCATCACCCTCACCCTCAACTTCACCCTCACCCTCACCCTCACCCTAACCCTAACAGTAACCCTAACCCTAACCCTAACCCTAACCAAACCCCTAATCTTAGCCCAACCCTAGCCCTAGCCCTAGCCCTAGCCCTAGCCCTAGCCCTAGCCCTAGCCCTAGCCCTAGCTCTAGCCCTAGCCCTAACCCTAACCCTAACCCTAACCCTAACCCTAACCAAACCCCTAATCTTAGCCCAACCCTAGCCCTAGCCCTAGCCCTAGCCCTAGCCCTAGCCCTAGCCCTAGCCCTAGCCCTAGCTCTAGCCCTAGCCCTAGCCCTAACCCTAACCCTAACCCTAACCCTAACCCTAACCCTAACCCAAACCCTAACCTTAGCCCAGCCCTAGACCTAGACCTAGCTCTAGCCCTAGCCCTAACCCTCACCCTAACCGTCACCGTCACCCTCAACTTCACCCTCACCCTAACAGTAACCCTAACCCTAACCCTACCCCTACCCCTACCCCTAGCCGTACCCCTACACCTACACCTACCCCTACCCCTATCCCTAACCCTAACCCTAACCCTAACCCTAACCCTAACCCTAACCCTAACCCTAACCCTAACCCTAACCCTAACCCTAACCCTAACCCTATCCCTAACCCTAACCCTAATCCTAACCGTAACCGTAACCGTAACCCTAACGCTAACCCTAACCCTAACCTAAAACCCTAACCTTAGCCCAGCCCTAGCCCTAGCCCTAGCCCTAACCCTTACACTAACCATCACCCTCACCCTCAACTTCACCCTCACCCTCACCCTCACCCTCACCCTAACCCTAACCCTAACAGTAACCCTAACCCTAACCCTAACCCTAACCAAACCCCTAATCTTAGCCCAACCCTAGCCCTAGCCCTAGCCCTAGCCCTAGCCCTAGCCCTAGCCCTAGCCCTAGCCCTAGCCCTAGCTCTAGCCCTAGCCCTAACCCTAACCCTAACCCTAACCCTAACCCTAACCCTAACCCAAACCCTAACCTTAGCCCAGCCCTAGACCTAGACCTAGCTCTAGCCCTAGCCCTAACCCTCACCCTAACCGTCACCGTCACCCTCAACTTCACCCTCACCCTAACAGTAACCCTAACCCTAACCCAACCCCTAACCTTAGCTCAGCCCTAGCCCTAGCCCTAGCCTTAGACCTAGCACTAGCACTAGACATAGTCGTAGCCCTAGGCCGAGCCCTAGCCCTAACCCTAACTCTAACCCTATCCATAACCCTAACACTAAACCACCCCAGGCCCTAGCCAAAGCCATAAATCTAAAGGTAACCGGAGCCCGAGACCGAGCCGGAACCGAGACCGAGCCCTAGCCCTAGCCCTAACAGTAACCCTCACCTTTACCTTCAACC
>JALMGA010000002.1:95102833-95107833 GCA_023333525.1 Aspidoscelis tigris stejnegeri
CTAAACCTAATTCTAACCCCAACCCTAACCCTAACCCTAACCAAACCCTAACCTTAGCCCAGCCCTAGCCCTAGCCCTAGCCCTAGCCCTAGCCCTAGCCCTAGCCCTAGCCCTAGCCCTAGCCCTAGCCCTAGCCCTAGCCCTAGCCCTAGCCCTAGCCCTAGCCCTAGCCCTAGCCCTAGCCATAGCCCTAGCCATAGCCATAGCCATAGCCATAGCCCTAGCCATAGCCATAGCCATAGCCATAGCCATAGCCATAGCCCTAGCACTAGCCCTAGCCCTCTCACTCACCCTCACCCTAGCTCAGCCCTGGCTCTAGCCCTAGCCCTAGCCCTTCCCCAGCCCGTAGCCCTAACCCTAACCCTAGCCCTAGCCCTAGCCCTAGCCCTAGCCCTAGCCGTACCCCTAGCCGTACCCCTACCCCTACCCCTACCCCTACCCCTAGCCCTACCCCTAGCCCTAGCCCTAGCCCTAGCCCTAGCCCTAGCCCTAGCCCTAGCCCTAGCCCTAGCCCTAGCCCTAGCCCTAGCCCTAGCCCTAGCCCTAGCCCTAGCCCTAGCCCTAGCCCTAGCCCTAGCCCTAGCCCTAGCCCTAGCCCTAGCCCTAGCCCTAGCCCTAATACGAAACCTCACCTTCACCCTATCCCTAAACCTAGCCCTAGCCCCAGCCCTAACGCTAACCCTAACCCTGACCCTAACCCTAACCCTAACCCTAACCCTAACCCTAACCCTAACCCTAACCCTAACCCTAACCCTAACCCTAACCCTAACCCTAACCCTAACCCTAACCCTAACCCTAACCCTAACCCTAAACCTTACCGTAACCCGAAGCCGAAGCCGAAGCCGAAGCCGAACCCTATCCCTAACCCTAACCCTAACCCTAACCCTAACCCTAACCCTAACCCTAACCCTAACCCTAACCCTAACCCTAACCCTAACTCTAACCCTAAACATAAACCTAAACCTAAACCTAAACCTAAACCTAAACCAAAACCTAACCGTAACCCGAACCTGAACCCGAACCCTACCTCTCCCTTTACCCCTACCCCTACCCCTACTCCTACAGCTACCGCTACCCCTACCCCTACCCCTACCCCTACCCTTAACCCAACCCCTACCCCTACCCCTACACCTACCCCTACCCCTAACCCTTACCCTAACCCTAGCCCTAACCCTAGCCCTAGTCCTAAGAATAACCCTCACCTTCACCCTCAACCTCACCATAGCCCTGGCCTGTCCGTAGTCCTTGCAATAGGCCTAACCCTAAACCTAACGCTAAGCATTATCCTAGCCCAAACCCTAGCCCCAGCCCCAGCCCTATCCCTATCCCTATCCCTATCCCTTTCCCTATTCCTATCCCTATCCCTATCCCTATCCCTATCCCTATCCCTATCCCTATCCCTATCCCTATCCCTATCCCTATCCCTATCCCTATCCCTATCCCTATCCCTATCCCTATCCCTATCCCTATCCCTATCCCTATCCCTATCCCTATCCCTATCCCTATCCCTATCCCTTGCCCTAGCCCTAGCCCTAGCCCTAGCCCTAGCCCTAGCCTAAACCCTAGCCCTAGCCCTAGCCTTAGCCCTAGCCCTAGCCCTCTCAATCACCCTCACCCTAGCTCAGCCCTGGCTCTACTCCTAGCCCTGGCCCTAGCCCTAACCATAGCCTTTGCCTTGCCCTAACCCTAGCCCTAGCCCTAGCCCTAGCCCTAGCCCTAGCCCTAGCCCTAGCCCTAGCCCTAGCCCTAGCCCTAGCCCTAGCCCTAGCCCTAGCCCTAGCCCTAGCCCTAGCCCTAGCCCTAGCCCTAGCCCTAGCCCTAGCCCTAGCCCTAGCCCTAGCCCTAGCCCTAGCCCTAGCCCTAGCCCTAGCCCTAACCCTAACCCTAACCCTAACCCTAAACCTAAACCTAAACCTAACCCTATCACTAACCCTACCCCTACCCCTACCCTACCCCTACCCCTACCCCTACCCCTACCCCTACCCCTACCCCAACCCCTAACCCTAACCCTAACCCTAACCCTAAACCTAATTCTAACCCCAACCCTAACCCTAACCCTAACCAAACCCTAACCTTAGCCCAGCCCTAGCCCTAGCCCTCGCCCTAGCACTAACCATCACCCTAACCGTCATCCTCACCCTCAACTTCACCCTAACCCTAAACCTAACACTAACAGTAACCCTAACCCTAACCCAACCCCTAACCTTAGCCCAGCCCTATCCCTATCCCTATCCCTATCCCTATCCCTATCCCTATCCCTAGCCCTAGCCCTAGCCGTAACCCTAACCCTAACCCTAACACTAACCCTAACCCTAACGCTAACACTCACCCTAACACTCACCCAAACCCTAACCTTAGCCCAGCCCTAGCCTTAGCCCTAGCCCTAGCCCTAGCACTAACCCTCACCCTAACCGTCACCCTCACCCTCAACTTCACCCTCACCCTAACATTAACCCTAACCCTAACCCAACCCCTAACCTTAGCCTAGCCCTAGCCCTAGCCCTAGCCCTAGCCCTAGCCCTAGCCCTAGCCCTAGCCCTAGCCCTAGCCCTAGCCCTAGCCCTAGCCCTAGCCCTAGCCCTAGCCCTAGCCTTAGCCCTAGCCCTAGCCCTAGCCCTAGTCGTAGGCCTAGCCCTAACCCTAACCCTAACGCTAACGCTAACTCTAACCCTATCCATAACCCTAACACTAACCCACCCCTGGCCCTAGCCACCGCCATAAATCTAAAGGTACGCTGAGCCCGAGCCCGAGACGGAACCGTAAGTCTCACCCTAGCCCTACCCCTACCCCTAGCCCTAGCCCTAGCCGTAGCCCTAGCCCTAGCCGTAGCCCTAGCCCTAGCCCTAATAGGAAACCTCACCTCCATCCTAACCCTAAAACTAGACCTAGCCCTAACCCTAACCCTAACCCCAACCCTAACCCTAACCTTAACCCTAAACCTTACCGTAACCCGAAACCGAAACCGAACCCGAACCCTAATCCTAAACCTAACCCTAACCCTAACCCTAACCCTAACCCTAACCCTAACCCTAACCCTAACCCTAACCGTAACCCTAACCCTAACCCTAACCCTAACCCTAACCCTAACCCTAAACCTAAACCTAAACCTAAACCTAAACCTAAACCTAATCGTAACCCTACCCCTACCCCTACCCCTACCCCTACCCCTAACACTTACCCTAACCCTAACCCTAGCCCTAACCCTAGCCCTAGTCCTAACAATAACCCTCACCTTCACCCTCAAACTCACCCTAGCCCTGGCCTGTCCCTAGTCCTAGCAATAGCCATAAACCTAACCCTAAACCTAAGCCTTATCCTAGACCAAGCCCTAGCCCTAGCCCTAGCCCTAACCCTAGCCCTAGCCCCAGCCCAAACCCTAGCCTATTCTCTATCCCTATCCCTATCCCTATCCCTATCCCTATCCCTATCCCTATCCCTATCCCTATCCCTATCCCTATCCCTATCCCTATCCCTATCCCTATCCCTATCCCTATCCCTATCCCTATCCCTATCCCTATCCCTAGCCCTAGCCCTAGCCCTAGCCTTAACCCTAGCCCTAGCCCTAGCCCTAGCCCTACCCTAGCCCTAGCCCTAGCCCTGGCCCAACCTTAGCCCTAGCCCTCTCAATCACCCTCACCCTAGCTCAGCCCTGGCTCTAGCCCTAGCCCTGGCCCTAGCCCTAGCCCTAACCCTAGCCCTTGCCTTGCCCTAACCCTACCCGTAGCCGTAGCCCTAACCCTAACCCTAACCCTAACCCTAACCCTAACCCTAACCCTAACCCTAACCCTAACCCTATCCCTACCCCTACCCCTACCCCTAACCCTACCCTACCCCAACCCCTACCCCTACCCCTACGCCTATGCCTATGCCTACCCCTAACGCTAACCCTACCCCTACCCCTACCCCTACCCCTACCCCTACCCCTACCCCAACCCTAACCCTAACCCTAACCCTAACCCTAACCCTAACCCTAACCCTAACCCTAACCCTAACCCTAACCCTAACCCTAACCCTAACCCTAACCCTAACGTTAGCCCAGACCTAGCCCTAGCCCTAACCCTCACCCTAACCGTCACCCTCACCCTCAACTTCACCCTCACCCTAACAGTAACCCTAACCCTAACCCAACCCCTTACCTTAGGCTAGCCCGAGTCCTAGCCCTAGCCATAGCCCTAGCACTAGCCGCAGCCCTAGCCTTAGCCCTTGCCCTAGCCTTAGCCCTAGCCCTAGCCCTCACCCTAGCTCAGCCCTGGCTCTAGCCCTAGCCCTTGCCCAACCCGTAGCCCTAACCCTAGCCCTAGCCCAAGCCCTAGCCCTAGCCCTAGCCGTAGCCCTACCCCTACGCCTACCTTTACCCCTACCCCTACCCCTACCCCTACCCCTACCCCTACCCCTACCCATAACCCTAACCCTAACCCTAACCGTAACCCTAACCCTAACCCTAACCGTAACCCTAACCCTAACCCTAACCCTAACCCTAACCCAAACCCTAACCTTAGCCCAGACCTAGCCCTAGCCCTAACCCTCACCCTAACCGTCACCCTCACCCTCAACTTCACCCTCACCCTAACAGTAACCCTAACCCTAACCCAACCCCTTACCTTAGCCTAGCCCGAGTCCTAGCCCTAGCCCTAGCCCTAGCACTAGCACTAGCCGCAGCCCTAGCCTTAGCCCTTGCCCTAGCCTTAGCCCTAGCTCTAGCCCTAGCCCTAGCCCTCACCCTAGCTCAGCCCTGGCTCAAGCCCTAGCCCTTGCCCAACCCGTAGCCCTAACCCTAGCCCTAGCCCAAGCCCTAGCCCTAGCCGTAGCCCTACCCCTACGCCTACCTTTACCCCTACCCCTACCCCTACCCCTACCCCTACCCCTACCCCTACCCCTACCCATAACCCTAACCCTAACCCTAGCCCTAGCCCTAGCCCTAGCCCTAGCCCTAGCCCTAGCCCTAGAACTAGCCCTAATACTAAACCTCAACTTCACTCTAACCCTAACCCTAGACCTAG
>JALMGA010000002.1:95110333-95112833 GCA_023333525.1 Aspidoscelis tigris stejnegeri
CTAGTCCTAGTCCTAGTCCTAGCCCTAGCCCTAGCCCTAGCCCAACACTAGCCCTAGCCCTCTCACTCACCCTCACCCTAGGTCAGCCCTGGCTCTAGCCCTAGCCCTAGGCAAGCCCGTAGCCCTAACCCTAACCCTAGCCCTAACCCTAACCCTCACCCTCCCGCTAAGCCCTAGCCCTCTCACTCACCCTCACCCTAGCTCAGGCCTGGCTCTAGCCATAGCCCTGGCCCAACCATAACCCAAACCCTAACCTTAGGCCAGCCCTAGCCCTAGCCCTAGCCCTAGCCCTAGCCCTAACCCTCACCCTCACCCTCACCCTCACCCTCACCCTCAACTTCACCCTCACCCTCAGCCTCACCCTCACCCTAACAGTAACCCTAACCCTAACCCAACCCTTAATCTTAGCGCAGCCCTAGCCCTAGCCCTAGCCCTAGCCCTAGCCCTAGCCCTAACCCTAACCCTAACCCTAACCCTAACCCTAACCCTAACCCTAACCCTAACCCTAACCCTAACCCAAACCCTAAAATTAGCCCAGACCTAGCCCTAGCCCTAGCCCTAACCCTAAACATAACCCTAAACATAACCCTACCCCTACCCCTACCTCTACCCTTACCCCTACCCCTACCCCTACCCCTACCCCTACCCCTACCCAGAACCCTAACCCTAACCCTAACCCTAACCCTAACCCTAACCCTAACCCTAACTCTAATCCTAACCTTAACCGTAACCCTGACGCTAACGCTAACCCTAACCCTAACCCAAACCCTAACCTTAGCCCAGCCCTAGCCCTAGCCCTAACCCGCACCCTAACCGTCAACTTCACCCTCAACTTCACCCTCACCCTCACCCTCACCCTAACCCTAACCCTAACAGTAACCCTAACCCTAACCCAACCCTTAACCTTAGCCCAGCTCTAGCCCTAGCCCTAGCCCTAGCCCTAGCCCTAGCCCTAGCCCTAGCCCTAGCCCTAACCCTAACCCTAACCCTAACCCTAACCCTAACCCTAACCCTAACCCTCACCCGAACCCTAACGCTAACGCTAACACTAACACTAACACTAACCCTAACCGTAACCCTAACCCTAACTTTAACCCAAATCGTAACCCTAACCCTAACCCTATCCCTAACCCTAACCCTAACACTAATCCTAACCCTAACACTAACCCTAACCCTAGCCCTAAACCTAGCCCTAGCCCTAGCCCTAGCCCTAGCCATAACCCTAACCTGAAGCCGAACCTGAGCCCGAACCCTACCCCTACCCCTACCCCTACCCCTACCCCTACGCCGACCCCTACCCCTGACCCTACCCCTTGCCCTAATACTAAACCTCACATTCACCCTAACCCTAAACCTCAACCTCGACCTCGACCTCGACCTCGACCTAAACCTAACCCTAACCCTAACCCTAAACCTTACCCTAACCGTAACCCTAACCCTAACCCTAACCCTAACCCTAACCCTAACCCTAACCCTAACCCTAGCCCTAACCCGAACCCTAACCCTAACCCTAACCCTAACCCTAACCCTAACCCTAACCCTAACCCTAACCCTAACCCTAACCTTAACCCTAACCCTAAACCTAAACCTAAACCTAAACCTAAACCTAACCCTAACACTAACCCTAACCCTAAACCTAAACCTAAACCTAAACCTAAACCTAAACCTAACCATAATACGAACCTGAACCCTCCCCCTCCCCCTCCCCCTCCCCCTCCCCCTCCCCCTAACCCTACCCCTACCCCTACACCTACCCCTAACCCTAACCCTAACCCTAGCCCTATTCCTAACAATAACCCTCACCTTCACCCTAAACCTCACAAAACCCTGGCCTGGCCCTAGTCCTAGCTTTAGCCCTAACCCTAACCCTAACCCTAAGGCTTATCCTAGCCAAGCCCGAGCCCCAGCCCAAGCCCTAGCCCAAGCCCTAGTAGTAGTACTAAGCCTAGGCCTAAACCTAGCCCTAGCTCTAGCCCTAGCCCTAGCCCTAGCCCGAACAATAGCCCTAGCCCTAGCCCTAGCCGTAGCCCTAGCCCTAGCCCTAGTCCTAGTCCTAGTCCTAGTCCTAGTCCTAGTCCTAGTCCTAGTCCTAGTCCTAGTCCTAGCCCTAGCCCTAGCCCTAGGCCTATACCAAGCCCTAGCCCTAGCCCAACACTAGCCCTAGCCCTCTCACTCACCCTCACCCTAGGTCAGCCCTGGCTCTAGCCCTAGCCCTAGGCAAGCCCGTAGCCCTAACCCTAACCCTAGCCCTAACCCTAACCCTCACCCTCCCGCTAAGCCCTAGCCCTCTCACTCACCCTCACCCTAGCTCAGGCCTGGCTCTAGCCATAGCCCTGGCCCAACCATAACCCAAACCCTAATCTTAGGCCAGCCCTAGCCCTAGCCCTAGCCCTAGCCCTAGCCCTAACCCTCACCCTCACCCTCACCCTCACCCTCAACTTCACCCTCACCCTCAGCCTCACCCTCACCCTAACAGTAACCCTAACCCTAACCCAACCCT
>JALMGA010000002.1:95117833-95120333 GCA_023333525.1 Aspidoscelis tigris stejnegeri
AACCCTAACCCTAACCCTAACCCTAACCCTAACCCTAACCCTAACCCTAACCCTAACCCTAACCCAAACCCTAACCTTAGCCCAGACCTAGCCCTAGCCCTAACCCTCACCCTAACCATCACCCTCACCCTCAACTTCACCCTCACCCTAACAGTAACCCTAACCCTAACCCAACCCCTAGCACTAGCACTAGCCGCAGCCCTAGCCTTAGCCCTTGCCCTAGCCTTAGCCTTAGCCCTAGCCCTAGCCCTAGCCCTAGCCCTAGCCCTAGCCCTAGCCCTAGCCCTCACCCTAGCTCAGCCCTGGCTCTAGCCTTAGCCCTTGCCCAAACCGTAGCCCTAACCCTAGCCCTAGCCAAAGCCCTAGCCCTAGCCCTAGCCGTAGCCCTACCCCTACGCCTACCTTTACCCCTACCCCTACCCCTACCCCTACTCCTACCCCTACCCCTGCCCCTACCCCTAACCCTAGCCCTAGCCCTAGCCGTAGCCCTAGCCCTAGCCCTAATACTAAACCTCACCTTCACTCTAACCCTAACCCTCACCCTAGCCCTAGCCCTAGCCCTAACCCGAACCCGAACCCGAACCCGAACCCGAACCCGAACCCGAACCCGAACCCGAACCCTAACCGTAACCCTAACCCTAACCCTAAACCTAAACCTAAACCTAAACCTAAACCTAAACCTAAACCTAAACCTAAACCTAAACCTAACCCTGAACCTTACCGTAACCCGAACCCGATCCGGAAGCCGAACCCGAACCGGAAGCCGAACCTGAACCCTAACCCTAACCCTAACCCTAACCCTAACCCTAACCCTAACCCGAACCTGAACCCGAACCCGAACCCTAAGCCTAAGCCTAAGCCTAAACCTAAGCCTAAGCCTAAGCCTAAGCCTAAGCCTAACCCTAAACCTAACTTTAACCCGAACCTGAACCCTACCCCTACCCCTACCCCTACCCCTACCCCTACCCCTACCCCTACCCCTAACCCTAACCCTAATCCTAGCCCTAGTCCTAACAATAACCCTCACCTCCACCCTAAGCCTCACCCTAGGCCTGGCCTGTCCCTAGTCCTAGCAATAGCCCTAACCCTAACCCTAACCCTAACCCTAAGCCTTATCCTAGCCCAAGCCCAAGCCCGAGCCCAAGCCCTAGCCCAAGCCCTAGGAGTATCACTAAGCCTAGGCCTACCCCTAGCCCTTGCCCTAGCCCTAGCCTTAACCCTAGCCCTAGCCCTAGCACTAGCCCTCACAATCACCCTCACCCTAGGTCAGCCCTGGCTCTAGCCCTAGCCCTGGCCCTAGCCCTAGCCCTAGCCCTAGCCCTTGCCCTAGGCCGAAAATTAGCCCTAGCCGTAGCCCTAGCCCTAACCCTAAACATAACCCTAAACATAACCCTACCCCTACCCCTACCCCTACCCCTACCTCTACCCTTACCCCTACCCCTACCCCTACCCCTACCCCTACCCCTACCCCTACCCCTACCCCTACCCCTACCCCTACCCCTACCCCTACCCCTAACCCTAACCCTAACCCTAACCCTACCCCTAACTCTAATCCTAACCTTAACCGTAACCCTAACGCTAACGCTAACCCTAACCCTAACCCAAACCCTAACCTTAGCCCAGCCCTAGCCCTAGCCCTAGCCCTAACCCTCACCCTAACCGTCAACTTCACCCTCAACTTCACCCTCACCCTTATCCTCACCCTCACCCTAACCCTAACAGTAACCCTAACCCTAACCCAACCCTTAACCTTAGCCCAGCTCTAGCCCTAGCCCTAGCCCTAGCCCTAGCCCTAACCCTATCCCTATCCCTAACCCTAACCCTAACCCTAACGCTAACACTAACACTAACACTAACCCTAACCCTAACCCTAACTTTAACCCAAATCGTAACCCTAACCCTAACCCTAACCCTAACTCTAACCCTAACCCTAACCCTAACCTTAACCCTAACCCTAACCCTAACCCTAACCCTAACCCTAACCCTAACCCTAACCCTAACCCTAACCCTAACCCTAATCCTAACCCAAACCCTAACCTTAGCCCAGCCCGAGTCCTACCCCTAGCCCTAGCCCTAGCCCTAGCCCTAACCCTAGCCCTAGCCCTAGCCCTAGCCCTAGCTCTAGCCCTAGCCCTAGCCCTAGCACTAGCACTAGCCCTAGCACTAGCACTAGCACTAGCCCTCACCCTAGCTCAGCCCTGGCTCTAGCCCTAGCCCTTGCCCAACGCGTAGCCCTAACCCTAGCCCTAGCCCAAGCCCTAGCCCTAGCCGTAGCCCTAACCCTACGCCTACCTTTACCCCTACCCCTACCCCTACCCCTACCCTTACCCATAACCCTAACCCTAACCCTAACCCTAACCCTAACCCTAACCCTAACCCTAACCCTAACCCTAACCCTAACCCTAACCCTAGCCCTAGCCCTAGCCCTAGCCGTAGCCCTAGCCCTAGCCCTAGCCCTAGCCCTAATACTAAACCTCACCTTCACTCTAACCCTAACCCT
>JALMGA010000002.1:95125333-95130333 GCA_023333525.1 Aspidoscelis tigris stejnegeri
CCTAACGCTAACACTAACACTAACACTAACCCTAACCCTAACCCTAACTTTAACCCAAATCGTAACCCTAACCCTAACCCTAACCCTAACCCTAACTCTAACCCTAACCCTAACCCTAACCTTAACCCTAACCCTAACCCTAACCCTAACCCTAACCCTAACCCTAACCCTAACCCTAACCCTAACCCTAACCCTAATCCTAACCCAAACCCTAACCTTAGCCCAGACCTAGCCCTAGCCCTAACCCTCACCCTAACCGTCATCCTCACCCTCAACTTCACCCTCACCCTAACAGTAACCCTAATCCTAACCCAACGCCTAACCTTAGCCCAGCCCGAGTCATAGCCCTAGCCCTAGCCCTAGCCCTAGCCCTAGCACTAGCACTAGCACTAGCCGCAGCCCTAGCCTTAGCCCTTGCCCTTGCCCTAGCCTTAGCCCTAGCCCTAGCCCTAGCCCTAGCCCTCACCCTAGCTCAGCCCTGGCTCTAGCCCGAGCCCTTGCCCAACCCGTAGCCCTAACCCTAGCCCTAGCCCAAGCCCTAGCCCTAGCCGTAGCCCTACCCCTACGCCTATCTTTACCCCTACCACTACCCCTACACCTACCCCTACCCCTACCCATAACCCTAACCCTAACCCTACCCCTAACCCTACCCTACCTCTACCCTACCCCTACCCCTACCCCTACCCCTACCCCTACCCATACACCTAACCCTAACCCTAACCCTAACCCTAACCCTAACCCTAACCCTAACTCTAATCCTAACCTTAACCGTAACCCTAACCCAAACCCTAACCTTAGCCCAGCCCTAGCCCTAGGCCTAGGCCTAACCCTCACCATAACCGTCAACTTCACCCTCAACTTCACCCTCACCCTCATCCTCACCCTCACCCTAACCCTAACAGTAACCCTAACCATAACCCAACCCTTAACCTTAGCCCAGCTCTAGCCCTAGCCCTAGCCCTAGCCCTAGCCGTAGCCCTAGCCCTAGCCCTAGCCCTAACCCTAACCCTAACCCTAACCCTAACCCTAAACCTAACTTTAACCCGAACCTGAACCCTACCCCTACCCCTACCCCTACCCCTACCCCTACCCCTACCCCTACCCCTACCCCTAATCCTAGCCCTAGTCCTAACAATAACCCTCATCTCCACCCTAATACTCACCCTAGCCCTGGCCTGTCCCTAGTCCTAGCAATAGCCCTAACCCTAACCCTAACCCTAACCCTAAGCCTTATCCTAACCCAAGCCTGAGCCCTAGCCCAAGCCCGAGCCCAAGCCCTAGGAGTATCACTAAGCCTAGGCCTACCCCTAGCCCTTGCCCTAGCCCTAGCCTTAACCCTAGCCCTAGCCCTAGCCCTAGCACTAGCACTAGCCCTCTCAATCACCCTCACCCTAGGTCAGCCCTGGCTCTAGCCCTAGCCCTGGCTCTAGCCCTAGCCCTAGCCCTTGCCCTAGGCCTAAACCTAGCCCTAGCCGTAGCCCTAGCCCTAGCCCTAACCCTAAACATAACCCTAAACATAACCCTACCCCTAACCCAACCCCTACCTCTACCATTACCCCTAAACCTACCCCTACCCCTACCCCTACCCCTACCCCTAACCCTAACCCTAACCCTAATCCTAACTCAAATCCTAACCTTAACGGTAACCCTAACGCTAACCCTAACCCTAACCCTAACCCAAACCCTAACGTTAGCCCAGCCCTAGCCCTAGCCCTAACCCTCACCCTAACCGTCAACTTCACCCTCAACTTCACCCTCACCCTCACCCTAACCCTAACAGTAACCCTAACCCTAACCCAACCCTTAACCTTAGCCCAGCTCTAGCCCTAGCCCTAGCCCTAGCCCTAGCCCTAGCCCTAGCCCTAGCCCTAGCCCTAGCCCTAACCCTAACCCTAACCCTAACCCTAACCCTAACCCTAACCCTAACCCTAACCCTAACCCTAACCCTAACTCTAACACTAACACTAACACTAACCGTAACCCTAACCCTAACCCTAACTTTAACCCAAATCGTAACCCTAACCCTAACCCTAACCCTATCCCTAACCCTAACCCTAACCCTAATCCTAACCCTAAAACTAACCCTAACCCTATCCCTAACCCTAACCCTAGCCCTAGCCCTAGCCCTAGCCCTAGCCCTAGCCCTAACCCGAAGCCGAACCTGAACCCGAACCCAAACCCAAACCCAAACCCAAACCCGAACCCTACCCCTACCCCTACCCCTACCCCTACCCCTACCCCTACCCCTACCCCTACCCCTACCCCTACGCCGACCCCTACCCCTGACCCTACCCCTAGACCTAATACTAAACCTCACATTCACCCTAAACCTAAACCTCGACCTCGACCTCGACCTCGACCTCGACCTAGACCTAGAACTAACCCTAACCCTAACCCTAACCCTAACCCTAACCCTAACGCTAACCATAACCCGAACCCGAACCCTAACCCTAGCCCTAACCCTAACCCTAACCCTAACCCTAACCCTAACCCTAACCCTAACCCTAACCCTAACCCTAAACCTAAACCTAAACCTAAACCTAAACCTAACCATAATCCGAACCCTACCCCTACCCCTACCCCTACCCCTACCGCTACCCCTACCCCTACCCCTACCCCTACCCCTACCCCTACCCCTACCCCTACCACTACCACTACCACTAACCTTAACCCTAACCCTAACCCTAACCCTAGCCCTATTCCTAACAATAACCCTCACCTTCACCCTAAACCTCACAAAACCCTGGCCTGGCCCTAGTCCTAGCAATAGCCCTAACTCTAACCCTAACCCTAAGGCTTATCCTAGCCCAAGCCCGAGTCCCAGCCCAATCCCTAGCCCAAGCCCTTGTAGTAGTACTAAGCCTAGGCCTAAACCTAGCCCTAGCCCTAGCCCTAGCCCTAGCCCGAACCCTAGCCCTAGCCCTAGCCCTAGCCCTAGCCCTAGCCCTAGCATTAGTCCTAGTCCTAGTCCTAGTCCTAGTCCTAGTCCTAGCCCTAGCCCTAGCCCTAGCCCTCGGCCTATACCAAGCCCTAGCCCTAGCCCAACACTAGCCCTAGCCCTCTCACTCACCCTCACCCTAGGTCAGCCCTGGCTCTAGCCCTAGCCCTAGGCAAGCCCGTAGCCCTAACCCAAGCCCTAACCCTAACCCACACCCTCCCGCTAAGCCCTAGCCCTCTCACTCACCCTCACCCTAGCTCAGCCCTGGCTCTAGCCCTAGCCCTAGCCCAACCATAACCCAAACCCTAACCTTAGGCCAGCCCTAGCCCTAACCCTAGCCCTAGCCCTAACCCTCACCCTCACCCTCACCCTCACCCTCAACTTCACCCTCACCCTCACCCTCACCCTAACAGTAACCCTAACCCTAACCCAACCCTTAACCTTAGCGCAGCCCTAGCCCTAGCCCTAGCCCTAGCCCTAGCCTTAGCCCTAACCCTAACCCTAACCCTAACCCTAGTCCTGGCGCTAGCCCTAGCCCTAGCCCTAGCCCTCTTACTCACCCTCACCCTAGCTCAGCCCTGGCTCTAGCCCTAGCCCTAGCCCAACCCGTAGCCCTAACCCGAGCCCTAGCCCTAGCCCTAGCCCTAGCCCTAGCCCTAGCCCTAGCCTTAACGCTAACCCTAACCCTAACCCTAACCCTAACTCTAACTCTAACTCTAACTCTAAATCTAACCCTAACCCAAAACCTAACCTTAGCCCAGCCCTAACCCTAACCCTAACCCTAACCCTATCCCTAACGATAAACATAACCCTACCCCTACTCCTACCCCAACCCCTACCCCTACCCCTACCCCTAACCCTACCCCTAACCCTAACCCTAACCCTAACCCTAACCCTAACCCTAACCCTAACCCTAACCCTAACTCTAATCCTAACCTTAACCGTAACCGTAACACTAACCCTAACTCTAACCCAAACCCTAACCTTAGCCCAGCCCTAGCTCTAGCCCTAGCCTTAACCCTCACCCTAACCGTCACCCTCACCCTCAACTTCACCCTCAACCTAACAGTAACCCTGACCCTAACCCATCCCCTAACATTAGCCTAGCCCGAACCCGAGCCCTAGCCCTAGCCATAGCCCTAGCCCTAGCACTGATGCTAGCCCTAGCCCTAGCCCTAACCCAAACCCTAGCTCTAGCCCTATTCCTATTCCTAATCCTAATCCTAAGCCTAAGCCTACCCCTATCCCTATCCCTATCCCTATCCCTATCCCTATCCCTAGCCCTAGCCCTAGCCCTAGCCCTAGCCCTAGCCCTTGCCTTAGACCTAGCACTAGCACTAGGCCTAACCCTAACCCTAACCCTAACTCTAACCCTAAACATAACCCTAACGCTAAACCACCCCAGGCCCTAGCCACAGCCATAAATCTAAAGGTACCCTGAGCCCGAGCCCGAGCCGGAACCGTAAGCCTAACCCTAGCCATAGCCCTAGCCCTAACACTAACCCTCACCTTCACCCTCACCCTCACTCTTACCCTGTCCTAGCCGTAAACGTAGAAATTGCCCTAAACCTAAACCTAGACCTCAGCCTAAGCCTAGCCAGAGCCAGAGCCAAGCCCAAGCCCGAGCCTGACCCTGAGACCGAGCCCAATCCCGAGCCCGAACCCGAGCCCGAACCCGAGCCCGAGCCCGAGCCCGAGCCCGAGCCCGAGCCCGAGCCCGAGCCCTATCCCTATCCCTAGCCGTAGCAGTAGGCCTAGGCGTACACCAAACCCTTGCCCTAGCCCTAGCCCTAGCCCTAGCCCTAGCCCTAGCCCTAGCCCTAGCCCTAGCCCTAGCCCTAGCCCTAGCCCTAGCCCTAGCCCTAGCCCTAGCCCTAGCCCTAGCTATAGCCCTAGCCCTAGCCCTAGCCCTAGCCCTAGCCCTAGCCCTAGATCTAGACCTAGACCTTGACCTAGACCTAGACCTAGACCTAGCCGTAGCCCTAACCAAACCCCTAGCCCTAGCCCTAACCCTAACCCTTACCCTTACCCTAACCCTCACCCTCACCCTAACCCTAACCCT